>OU898284.1:36764841-37127341 GCA_918026665.1 Diabrotica balteata
TTAATGATAACAATATTAAGGGTAATTAAAAATGCATTTAATTTTTCTTTAATCAAATCAAATTGATCATATATTAATATCTAAACAGTGGGTAACCTCGTAATGGATGTAGAACTTATAGAGGAGCAAATTGCGATTCGGACCTTTCTTGGTTATATCGAAGATAAAACAAAGAATATTGATGGTAAGAAAAGAGAAAGGCGCCAAACAAAGAAAATGGAACAGATATATGTTTAATAAAACTAAAAAAAAGAATGAGTACCAGCGGAAAATAAAAGTAATATTAAATGAAAGAGAAAGAACAAAAACAACATTAAAGAAGAATGGAATGTCATCCAACGACAATTACAAATATGGCAAAACAAAACATTATGTGAACCTCAAGCAAAAGAAATGAGGAATGGTTTGACCAATATTGCCAACAAGTAATAAATAGCAAAAATATAGCCAGACAGAAATGTCTACAAAGGGATTCGCGATTTAATAGAAGGACATATGAAGAACTCAGAAAAGATGCAAAGAAAATATGTAGAAGGAAAAAGAGAGAAATGTTGAATAGAAAAATACAACAAATTACAGATTATAATAACAGAAGAGAGACTAGAAAATTTTACAAGAAAACCAAGCAATACACCCAAGGATAAATACCAAAATCAACAGTTTGCAAGGACAAAAATGAGGCAATTATCAGCGAGAAAGAGGAAATAATGAAAAGGTGGAAGGAGCATTTTCAAGAGCTGTTAAATCCAGAAAAAGAACAAAACGAAAACGAAGAAATAATTCACCACACAGCAGAACAACTACTTGAGCAACTAACATTGGAAGAAACGATAAACGTCATAAAATCTAAAAAATAACAAAGCATCTGGCACAGATGGAATAACTGCAGAACTGATAAAGAATGGCGGACATTCGCTATGGAGATGTATCCACAAACTAATCGACCTTATATGGATATAAGAAGTCATCTCAGAAGATTGTAAAGTAGGAATCATACTTCCTATGTACAAAGGGGGAGACAAACGAATCTGTAAAAATTATAGGGGCATAATAGTTTTTAATGTCGTCTACAAGATATATCAGGAATTATATACAGCCGACTGGAATTGTTTTTGGAAGAGATGATTGGTGAATACCAATGTGGCTTCACACCAAAGAGGTCAACTATAGACCAAATACATAGGTTAAGAGGTATATATGAAAAATGTGTTGAATATTACATACCTATTTACAACTTGTATATCGATTTCAAGCAGTGTTTGTTGGAGTAGATCGACAAAAGATGTTAAAGCAACTATCTATGTTAGGGATACCCAATAAGTTGTTTAAACTTATATGAATGATTCTGGAGAGTTCCAAAGCTATGGTGAGAATAGATGGAGATATGACGCAGGCCTTTGATATTGAAAATGGAGTTATACAAGGTGATGCCTTATCAACAACCCTTTTTAATCAAACTTTAGAAGCTGTTGTTAGAAAAATGGATATAAACGGCTGTATTAATACAAGATCAATGCAAATATGCACATATGCGGATGATGTTGCCATAATAAGCCGCAACAAAAGGGTATTAACTCTAGAAAGGTGGACTATTATTTACTGACAGTTATGGTGGACTATCGCAATTTTTACGACATCTAACAAAAAATTGAAAAAAAAATACAAATGTAATTATAAACACTTTTATTACAAAAAATTAGAAAAAATGTAAGTCTTAGTAAGTGGTACACATATAAATAAAGTCGATGTACACTACTAGTTTGCACACATTGTACATATATTACCTCGGTGTTCGCCACATATAGCGTGATGGCATTGATTGCAATATGTGGTAGTCATGCGCCTCTTTTTACTCGGACAATGGAAACATGCCTTGCGTTTCTTTTTTTTTTCAGGTAACGGACGTTCAACTTCTTCGGAAATTTTGAGGACATCTTTAATATTTTGCCTAAGATTTCGACGTAAAGTTGGAATACACAATCGTTCTCTCAGCCAGGGTTCGGCGAGATGACGAGCCAATTCAACCATATATTCGTATCTGGATAAAACTTTTCTGTTTGCTTTTAATGTGTTTGTGGTGTAAACAACATACGAGTTAATACTTGCAATATTTATCATATTATAGAAGATACACAAAGGCCATCTCCTCGTTTTAGGACCCGTATTCATATTCGAACACATTTGATCAAATGTATCCATTCTGCCTTTTGTTCCATTATAATCAGTTATTATAGTGGGTTTGCCATTTATTTTGGAAACATCAGCACCTTCTTGAAGTGTTGAAAGAAGTAAAACTACCTTATTTTTCTTTGGCATATATGATACCAATGTCTTTCTTTTATCAAAACAAAACATAGATGTATTGGGGACTCTGTTTTTTACATTGAACAATTCCTGTGGAATTTCTCTTTTATTTTTGCGAAGAGTTCCGATAATTGTCAGTTTGTACTGATCTTTTAATAACTCCTCTGCTAAGCCAACTGATGTAAACCAGTTGTCCATGGTACTATTTCTGTTACTACCATGAACTCATTTTTTAAGTTCCTTTACAAAATATGTACCCAACGGTAAACCATTTGTATTGGTTTTCTTGCCTAAATAAGGAATAGCATCGATCATATATTTCGAAGAGCTGCCACACATCATTATGATTTTGAGACCATACGAATTAGGTTTATCAGGTAAATACATTCGAAAAGGGCAACGTCCTCGAAATCCTACTAACTGTTCATCAATAGTCAGATAGGATGAAGGTGTATATGATTCTCTGCAGGTGGTAATAAAAATGTCCCATATTTCGCGTATATGCGCAAAAGAATCATCTTGCTGCCTTTCTTTTCGTGTTTCCTTTTCATCAAACATAAGACAGTTTATGAGATATTTGAAACGCTGACCACTCATGCAAGCCTGATGAAATTTTCCTGATATATTACTGTCAAACATATATTTCACAGATAGATGACTGTCTTTATTTGTTGCAGACATTATCAAAATTGCCAATAAAGCTTGTAGCTCATTTTTACTCATGTCAGAAATAGGACGACTGGCATATTTTTTAGATTGTCTTGTAATTTCAGTATTTGACTGAAACAGAGTACGACATAATATATCCTCTGAAAAAAAATGTAAGAAATATTCTTCAACTTTTGTGTAGTTTTTGGCATTTCCTTTGGGACCAGTTATAAAATGAATAATATTTCTAGCTGCCGTTCTTTTTGACAATGAAGGTATTTTGTTTGACCACTTATGCCCGTTTTTACATTTTAGACCTTTTTCCGGATTTACAATAAACTGAGAAACAGTGGAGTTCTCACCTGATGTTCCAGGTACTTCTTCTGTAGATTTTTCGCTTTCCACCACTATTACTTTTATATCTGCATCCATTAAATTTACAGATGAACTGGATACACTGGATGGCTGGCAAATTTTGGAATTACCACTATTTTTAGAGTCATCTTCTTCATCTGAATCGTCCGATTCAAACTCCAAAGCATCTTCTTCTAACTCCCAGTCACTTCCACTATCTTCAAAAGGTTCCTGCTCACTATCTTCACCATTCATTATACGCTGTATTTCATCGTTTATTTCACTTGCCGTTAAAGGTTTTCGTGATAACATAGTGCTACAATTAAATAAAATAATATTTACTACAAACATAAAAAAGAAATAGATAATGACTTACCAAAAACGTCACCGGCGTCCAAATAAACTTAAGAGAAAAAAACTAACGTAGAAGGTGGACTTTCGTAAAATTGACGACGTGCCCTCAAAAAATCTAATACATAAATACAGTAGTGGAGAAACACACTCACCGCCTGTTAAATCAAGACTAAAGAAACAGCTACTGAGAAGTGTATGGGCAGAGGTGACGCGACTGCACCCGAACTGCGACGAAAACCGAGGAGCTTCGTCAAATTTACGATAGTCCACCTTTCTAGGGTTAAGCGAAAAATTATATAACTGAAACAAGAAGCTACTACGTTTGGTCTATATATAAATGAAAGCAAAACAAAATATATGGAGTGCACAAAATCGAATCAACATGAGAATCTGAAGGTAGACAACCATACCCACAAATAGGCTCAATAATAAGTGACAACAACAACATCAGTCAAGAAATATAAGCACGGATTCTTAGTGGCAATAAGTGCTTTTATACATACAAAGATTTAATGAAAAGTAAGTTATTGAATCGTGAGTCTAAGCTTAGAATATACAAAACAATAATTAGACCAGTGGTCACATATGGATGTGAAACGTCGACCCTCTCAACAACTGATAAAAATCAACTGAGAATGTTTGAGCGCAAAATACTAAGGAAAATATTTGGACCAACCCAATGCAGCGATGGTTCGTAGGGAATTAAAATGAATCACGAGCTGGATAAACTAATGCACAGCGCAGATATTGTTAGATTTGTAAAGTCACAAAGACTAAACTGGCTTGGTCACCTAGAAATAATGCGAGATAATCGAGCTGTAAGAGTAGTCCAAAGATGGAAGCCCCAAGGAAACAGAACAAGAGAAAGACTTCGTAAAAGATGGATGGACGACGTAGAGAGGGATCTTAAAACCACGAAGATCAGGCAGTGGCGAAGGAAAGTATCCGACAGGGCAGAATGGAAGAACATTGTTAAGCAGGCCAATACTCACAAAGGGTTGTAGCGCCATTAGATGAAGAAAAAGAAGGTTTAATTTTTCTGAACCAAAATAAACGACTTTAAACTTTAAAATTCGATTTGTATAAATTGAACAAAATGTGACTTTGATCGTGTCCTTTCCCGTGGTCCTTCATAATGTATTGTGTAAATACTAAAAAGTAAAAGATTGGAAATTCAATCAAACAGTTTATTAATTCATATGTGTTAAACCAATGTATTCATTTCGGAAAATATAACGATATAGCTTTCAGCAAATGTTAATTTCATCCCCCAAATCCATAAATAAACAATAACATCAAAAGTAATTCTGAGAGAAATCTTCGAAAGCTCGTCAAGTCAGCGAAATAACCGATATCCATTAATGATTTATTTCCGCCCTCTGGATATCGTAAATAATATATACTCCACGAATGTTGCAATTAAACCGAAAACTGTTTTTTGGTCTGAAATTGGTTTTTCAGGATATGAACGAGCAGAAAAACACAGATGGCCGTTCATCAATTTTGTCGCGAAATAAAAATTATTATTAGGAGGATTATTAAACGACCAAAGGACCGTATCTGCTAAAGGCAGCTTTGGATTTTTAATTACAAAAAAATCGACATATCCATTCAAGAAGAAAAAAAAAATTAATTAAAAATGCGTATACAGTGAACGGCTAAATTATGGAATATTATCATTATTTCGAGAACCGTCAAGTTTTGAGGAAAATCCCGAAACAGTTCGATTTTTGTTATAAAATACCCATGTTATAACGTAAATAGAGTAGGGATGACGTCACCGGTGTGGGTGTAGTGACGGAATGTTTTTTTTTTTTTTATAGAAATCGGTATAATGCGACACCTTATTTGAAGGAGGATTTAATTTTCTATTTAACGACATTACATTTTTAACTAAAATAGTTTTTAAGGGTAAAAAAACAATTTTTTAAAGTTTTTACTTTAAATTCAACTAAATTACAACTAATGATTTAATTAATAATGTACTTTAAAGTGACCAAATTATGTATAATAATTATTTTAAATTAAATGTTCGAAATGCCATCCATCGGTTTCTTGACAATGTGCGAATCTACGGACACATTCATCAAGTACATTGCGGATGCCTTCTGGAATAATTAGACTCATTTCATGCCTAATTCTTACTTTCAAGTCCTGTAAGTTTTGGGGTCTATTGATATACAGTTTTGATTTTATGTAACCCCACAGGAAAAAGTCTAGAGGTGTTAGATTTGGCGACCTTGCTTGCTGGCCACTCTATAAAACCTCGTCTTCCGATCCACCTCCTGGGAAAGCAATGATTTAAAAATTGACGTACTTCACGTGCGTAATGCGAAGGGGCTGCACCTTGTTGAAACCAGATATTTTCACTAGGTAAATTTGTATTATTTGCATTTGGATACATTTTAGCAAGGACAGGTAAACTCCATTGGGTTATCTCGGGCATATTTTGACAGATTCATTGTCGGAAACCTACAACACAACAATTCCTACTTCTTAGTATTAATAGCTCAAGTAAACTACTATTGAAGACTTCTTTCTGTGAAAAAAGAAGAATTATTCTAAATAGGGGAAGTGTATACTAAACCTATCAAATTTTGGGTAGTATATATTTAAAAAATATATTTTAGTTGTTATAATTTAACATAACTATTTATTATATGGTGCAGATAAATAAATATTGATTGTCGGTAATTCGCAAAGTTCTATTTTATTTATTATTTAGTTGGTTTACTATTAATATTGGCTATGAGTTCGTGTGCTTGGTTGTATAATAATTTCCAGCCACCTTTAGTCTGTCAAAAAGTAACTTACTTCTCAAAAAAATAATTACTAAATTCACTAGACAGTTCGGACTGGGAATAGCGAACCGACTATATAAGGTGATTTATCAAAAAAGTTAAATAACGTTCTCCTGTTAGATTTTCTTCAAAGAAAAAAAAAAGGCCAATGATTCTGTTATTAATAATCCCTGTCCATACATTGTAACGAAGATATTTTTGCCTATTACATGGGGTATTAATACAATAGGTAGAAAATTGGGGACTGAAACTAAAGGGGTGGAGATAAGGCAAGCAAAATATTCGTTATTTGTGCGAACGGCACTCAGGGTTTGTTAGGAGAGCTGGGGTCGTGGATAAGTAAAAGATAAGGGGGGTGGATTAGGGCAACTACAAAAATATGAAACAAAAGTTCATGAATCTCTTGGAACAAACAAAGCAAAAAGAAACAGGAAACACCTCTAGTAATTTAATATAGGGCGCCACTTGAGGTGCCTAATTATACCTATTACAATTACTAGTTGTAACTAGGGAAATAATTATAAAACATCAAAAACATATCTTCAATGAAAAGTCATTGTAGTTTTTCAAAAAAACATATCTTTTTCAAATAAAACTCATAACACCTCTAGTAATTTAATATAGGGCGCTACTTGAGGTGCCTAATTATACCTATTACATTTACTAGTTGTAACTAGGGAAATAATTATAAAACATCAAAAACATATCTTTTTCAAATAAAACTCAAAAAAGGGTTAGTTAAAAAAATAAACAAAATGTTAAGAAAACAAAATTTAACATTTATTGTGTCTTACCACAAACAGTTACACAAATACAGATGACACAAAAAATAAACTATATAAATAGTTGTAAAATACACAAATACAAAGAAAAAACTTACATTTTCATCTGTTTACAAAAAAGATTGCTACAAAATCTGCCAAAATGGTGTAGAGGTTAACCTTCTTTAAAAATAAAATAAACTAAAATCAAAAAATAATAAAACGTGCTGTCATAAGTTAACAAAAAATTTAAAAAAATAACTGAACAAACAAATTGACAGCTAAAGTCAAACTCTAAAATTTTATAATTTATTAATTATTATAAATCCTTTAAATTTCAATGAAAGAAATTATTGTTATTTAAAATAAAAGCTATTTTACTATGAACACATAATGTTACCTTTTAATTCACAAACTTTGCCACTTAACTTTGAAAAAATTACTACTATCTCTGGGATTGGAGCTGCAAGGACGAAATTCTCAACTGGAACAAAATGAAACCATTTCCATAGTCAGGAACGAAGATCTGACGTAGATGGGGTTGGATCAAGCAGGCAAACGACAACAAAGCTAGTGGGACATCCTATATATTGCTTCAAAATTCTACCATGTTCTGGTATACTACACAATTTATTTTTTACTGCTACACATTTCCGCAAAAAGGGGCCAAAACAGAAAACTACAAATTCGACGGTGAATTTGGATTCATACTGAGCCTACAGCGACCCAAGTAAGAATTGATCCACACCTGAGCTTACCGCTACCCAAGTAAGAATTTAAATCCATACCTGAGACTACGACCACCCAAGTAAGAATGACGAAATTCTCTTAAGAATTTGTTCACTTAACTTGAAAATAAACAAATGCTGAAATAACAAAACACAACGAAAATTAAAACGCAAAAGATTCCATTTCTACGACGTACAAAAATTATAAGACGACTTCGAATAAAACATTTAAAATAAATACCGAGGAAGTAAGATCTGTAAAATATAAACAAACTCTAAAATGGTTTTTATTACTTGGCGACGCTGAAAAGAACGAAATATTATTTGGGTTTTAAACTAAAATACTAAAACTAAAATAGATTAAAAAATATTCTGCGATTTTTCAAACATTTATGAGGAGATTTTAATATATTAAATATACGAAGGGATTTCAATATACCCCAAAGAATCAATGAAGTGCAAATGCTACATTTACTTTTTGATGATATTGCGTATGTGACTCAGTAATCCAATATGGGTTTTCTTGACTCCAATATCTGCAATTTTGACGATTCACGGTACCATGTATAAAAAATGTGGCTTCATTGGAAAAAAGGATTTGATTGATGAAATGTGGATTAAAAATTGAAGCCGGCGATCGGGATCGTCGTCGTTTAATTCCTGATGTAGTTGAATATTGTAGGGATGGTATTTCTCATTTTTTAAAATACGTAATACCGATAGTTGGGAAACTCCAGCATATTCACCCATTTATGTTGGACTACTGTAAGGATTGTCATGTACATGGAATAAATGGAATAAAATATAAAGTTTCACATTGTCTTCAATTTTAGGATGCCCAGCATTTGGAATATGTTTAACGTTCTCCAAATTTTCGGACTATTTTACTTACTGATGATTGGATGATGGGTCTGTCTGGATATTTTGCGTTGAATAAATTGCATACCTCGTTCTGTGTTCTTTTCTATCTCCGCATCCGCTAAAAATTAATAATTCTATGCGTTGTGTTTCATTTAGGTGAGCCATAATTTAGTATTTAAAAGTAAAAATTACAATGGCAGCTATGTACGCCGTTGATCCCACTTGGCGGCGTTAGTGTAGTTGGAGGTCAACAGATTTTGACAATTCTTTGGGTTTGTATGTTATTTTTGTTATAATTATTGCGATTTAATAAATTATGATAGAAAAATACGGATCTTGGTATATTTGCGACTTGAGAGAAAGAATTGAGAAGAAATAAGAGAATTACTGGAAAAAAAGGAAGACATTGTTGAAAAATAATCTATATAAATCATCGTCTTAATGTTTCATTGGTTTATCTCAGACCCTAATAGAAATTTTTATATTGGTCTGAGAATTATAGTGATGCATTTGAACTAATACTGTCATGTAACTTAAATATGGTAATTTTAACTATCTACCATACATTGAATACAGTTTTGTGCTGCCTTAAAATAAAACGCATTATAAATCATCACTTTTGATATATGTATGAAATATATTGTGTCGCTGCCAGAAATTCATTACTTTGACTGTCCAGAAACTGATTAGGTATTCTATATTATATTATAGGGTGGGCTGCATATGATCGAAATAATAATTTTCGACATGACATTGTTTGGCCACTAATGTGGATTTTACTACTCTTCAGAAATTCCTCTAATAGATTTCGTCCACCTAAATAACTGTTTAGGATTAAACTTGAGAGGTCGCTGGTTAAATTATATCAGATAAATAATTATAACGAAAAATGCAATAGTGGTTGGTACACAAAATTGGTGAAAATAGCAACTATAATTTATGAATAAGTTATGAAATCAACTGCTTTACTCATTGTCAATGTTTTGTACAAAGAATTATAAGGCTTACCCTTTGGTTCTATCGATGAATTCGTAACAGGCTGAAGAATGAGTAGCTGGACATCACGACGCCGCGGCCTGGGGCACCGAGGCTATGGTTAACACGAGACCGGTCTCTGGAGGAGCGTTTAGTTCACTTCACTGTCTTAGGAAGAAGTGTCAATCTTGAGGGTTTGAGAGCGTTTCGGGCACAAACCAGCCTCTAACTGTGGGGTGGTCACCAGCTCGTAGGCCGGGCATGCCATAAATCAACCATTTGTTTCAATCTTTCTGACATAGAATACAAAGAAAAAAGCCCAATTCTGCGTACTTTAACATGATAAATGAGAGCCAGTTTAAGTTTTACGAACTTACAGGAAATAATATATTTTAAAAAGATCTTTGAAATACAGCACCCAAATCAGGTCATATTACAGTGCCGTAACAGAAAAAATATTAACTGTAAAAATATGAAGTGAATGCGCACATACTTTCCCAAACAATAACTATTTTTTATATATTTATAAGTTAGCAGAAGGAATGAGCTTGTGTGTCGCAGTCCACAGAAAAAACTACAGTATGATTCAAAATAATTTTTTTTTAGCTATTGGTCAATCAAAAACAGATGAATATCATTTTTACCGAGCGCAAGTCAACAGTGAAATGGCCAAAGCACTTACATACAATGTAAAACTGGTCCTCTCCATGGATAAAAGTATTACTGAAGCATTATGTTAATGTTTTGTTGGCACGCGATACAGAGCATTGTGAAAACATGTTGCTGTTGCGATGCTTTACTAAACCTGAAAGATCATGGTAAATGATACATAAAAGATACCTGCACTAAACGAAAGCAAGTTTGGCCTATGTCAAAAAATAGCAGACTGGAAGTATCGCCAAAGAAAGCCGAACAAACAAATTTTTTACTTCCTGTGTGAAATGTGCAAAAAAGCAAAAGATAAACTTCTGTTATAATCCAAGACCACAACAATACAGAAATATTCCTAATTTTACTGATAGTGTAATCAGTGCAACATATTGGAGTAAAAAATCTGAGAAAATAGCTATCCGTGCTTATAGGGAGGCAACTATTCAAGGCTTCCCTACATTAGCGCGTAACCCGACATGACTGTTCGCCATACAAATGTGAACAAATTATATTTTTAGTCGTTTATTCGTAGCTTACAAATACATAATGACTTCGTCTAAAGAAGAAGCTCTTCAACTATTGGCACTTGCCGAAACTGAAAAAAAAAACAGGTAGCTCCAGAAGCAATACCTTGGTACGGGACACATTCAGTATTGTTAATATCGACACATATAGGGGAAAGTATTGATGTTAACTGTGTATTGCTCCGAGAACATCTAGTATTTGGATTGGAAGTGCAAAAGTAAGCTGCTTCTTGTTCTTGTTGAAACTCAAATTTTTTTGAAACTCCAATGAAACTTTTTTCTCATATTTTTATAAGAATATTATTACGACGAAGATATATTTATCTTCGTCCCTTAAATAATAAAGAATAGGATATTGTTTCACAATTTCAATTAGTTTTTCTGTAACAGCCATTTTAATTCACACGAAACTATAACTGCAGCGGAAAAAAACGTGCATGCAGCGTTTCATGAAAACAACGCTGATCTACCGCGACCGTTGCGGATTCCGCCTCAACTTGTCTGAACACCTGCATAAGTCGCCGTGCCTTACGATTCGCCGCGATTCCGCGTAGGTTGCGGCTGCGAAAGTTTCGCCTCGGTTTGGGGAACCCTTTAACCATTTCATTACCTATGGATTTTTTATTTCATTGAACCATCCTTATTTAGCTGCTTTTCTCGATGGACTTATGAAATAACTAACTGTGTTAGAAGTTAACATATTTAGAAATGAAAGATGACTTACGTTTGAAATTAAATTCAAATTATTATAATAAAGTGCAAACTCGAATGTTTGCCACTGGTCGTGAGTTCTGTGATTTTTTCACTTGGACAAAAAAAGATATGAGATGTATTAGGTAGAAAAAATGATTAAATTCATAATAAAATAATACCTCAAGCCAAAGAATTTTTTGAGTAGTATATGGTTATAGCATTGTCTGAAAAAATCTTTTAATACCAAAGTAGATAATCTTAATATGTATAACAAAATAAAAGACAAATAAATAGTATTTATGTTAATTTTATGAATTTTTATCTATTATGTTGTTTCGAAAATTTGCCAACATAAAGCATAAAACTATTATCGTTTATATATAATATTTAGTTTATTGTAGATACGAGTTAATGCATTTCCGTCGCACATATTTATCTCTTCTTATTACCACAATCTACGCTTTTCTCATCAGATTATCTTTGAGAAACCTGTGTTCTGATATTTTCGATGAGCACAAAGGAACAACATAACACTGAGGCATCTTATTACCCCAGATTAAATCTACACAGTGAAATAAATGCAATATTCACTTAAAAATATATAGATTTGGACAGTTGACGTGACCTCCAACTACACTAGCGCCATCTACGTTGAGCTTTCCAGATTAGCTGCCATTGACTACTGATGACACAAAATCAAACCATTTACGTCAATAAATATTACAGTGACTATGTCACTATCACTTGCTTGAATTAACATTTGACAAAAAGTTTCAGTTTTTATGAGACAACTTTTTGTGTCCATTATTATTTTTACTTATTTTTTCTTTATAAGTATTTACTTCAAAAAGTCATGCGAGGAACCGATGGATGGCATTTCGAGCATTTAATTTAAAATAATTATTACGCATAGTTTGGTTATTTTAAAGTACATCATTAATTAAATCATTAGTTAACCCCCTCTGTGGCTCAGTGGTAAGAGCGCCTACCTTTGAACGTAAAAATCGTGAGTTCGAATCTCGCCTGGGTGGAGAAATTTTCGTTTATTAAAAATTAATGAATGAAAATAATTTCTATCCTTGTGCGATCGGTACTCACCGGAGGGACCGCAGACGTTCGGATACAATTAGCGTCTCTTAGCAAAGACAATGACGTCGACATTGCTAAGTATCAAGACAATTACTCTACACCTACACACACACTACACTAGGTACCTGACTGTAAAAATTCACTGTACCATGCCAATGACCATTAGTTGTCGACGCATTAAACTTAATAAAAGAAAAATCATTAGTTATAATTTAGTTGAATTTAAATTTAAAAAAAAATTGTTTTTATACCCTTAAAAAATATTTTAGGTAAAAATGTAATGTCGTTAAATAGAGAATTAAATTCTTCTTTAAATGAGGTGTCGCATTATACCAATTTCTATTTAAAAAAATTAACGATTACGTTAATTAATATTATTACTTTATTCACTTCACCCACACCGGTGATGTCATCCCTACTCCATGTACGTTATAAGATGGGTAGTTTATAACAAAAATCGACCTGTTTTGGGATTTCCCTCAAAACTCGACGGTTCTCAAAATAATGAGAATATTCCATAATTTAGCCGGTCACTATATTATACTCTTTTTTTATAGATTTTAATTTTTTGTAGATTTGGCCTAATATTGGTAAATTAACTATTGGTTTATTAACCCTTAAGAGCTAACATCTTAAATAAATCAGTGGCGGATCCAGAAATCCAGAAAAAACCGCTAGGGGGCGTAATCTATGAAGAAAAATTTGAAAACCAGTTTTTTTTGAGAAATATGCCCAATTATATAAAGTGTTAAATAAGTAAACTAGAAAGAGGCCTAAATTCCTTACAGTTGTTCAAGTAATTAATTAATCAAGTAAAAATATTGTTCACATTCCAAGCAAAATCGGTTTTTGACAATGAAAACATACATAAGCCGTTCTTCTTTTCTTTTTATAGTGACAGTAAGAACAGCCCTTTTTTTTTCTAATTTGTCCACTCTTACTTCTTTACGCCATTGAGTTTCATCTATACCCAATATCTCGCATATACTCATCTTTAGTTTTAGTTAGTAGTTTAGTTTAGTTAGGAAAAGAGGAACTTTCTAGTCATTACATTATAAGTACAAACTTATAATTGTAAGGTACCATTACCTGAAAATAACAAAGAAAGAACAATTAAAGTTACTAATAAATTTAGATCATTTTCTTTCAAAATTTTCATAATGAATTTATAATCTTCATTTTCCCTTGTCACTGCCACACGTATCTGCTGCAAATTAAAGAAAATCTCGACAGCATATATTGTATGTTGGGATTTTCTATTTTCTTCTATCTTCTATATATATATATATATATATATATATATATATATATATATATATATATATATATATATATATATATATATATCCATCTTCTTCTTCTTCAACTGCCCTGTCCGTTGCGAACGTTGGCTATTAACATGGCAATTCTAATCTTGTTTGCGGCACTTCTGAATAGTTCGACCGAAGTGAGCCCGAACCACTTCCGCAGATTTTAGAGCTACGAGTGTCTTCTCCTACCTGGCCCTCGCTTACTGTCTTTTTTCCCTGGATAATCAATTGCAGCAAACAGTACTTATCGTGTCTCAATATGTGGCCTAGATACTCAAGCTTTCTTTGTTTAATTGTATTCACGATTTCTTTCTCCTTTCCGATTCTTTGGAGTACCTCTATGTTGATGACATGTTCGGTCCAGGATATACGAAGAATGCGTCGGTACACCCACATTTCGAATGCTTCTAGTTTTCTCGTGAGCGTCTCCGTCAGCGTCCAGGCCTCCACACCACATAGTAAGATCGGAAACATGTAGCATTTATCTAGACGTAGTTTTAGGGGAAGAGACAAATCCTTGCTTATGAAGAGCTTTTTCATATTGCTAAATGCTGCTCTAGCTCGTTCTATTCTCGCCTTAATTTCTGTGGCCTGTTCCCATTTTGCATTTACGTTGGTGCCAAAGTACACATAAGATTCTACATGGTCAATTAGTATGTTATTTATCCGTAATTGTCGAGCAGGTTGTTGCTTTTTGCTTATCAGCATTCATTTTGTCTTCTTGAAGTTGAGGCTCAGGCCGTATTCCTCACTAACTGAATAAACTCTTTCCATTACCTGTTGTAATTCGTCTATGGTACTGGCAAGGATCACCGTGTCGTCGGTATATCTTATATTGTTCGGTAACTCGCCGTTTATTTTTATGCCCACGTTTGCATTTTCCATACATTTGTCGAATATTTCCGCGGAATACATTTTAAATAGGAGTGTGGCTAATACACACCCCTGACGGACACCTCTTTTGATCTGCACACTTTCAGTGAGTTCGTTGCCAATTTTTGCTCTTGCTGTTTGACCCCAGTATAGGTTTGCCACAATTCGAATGTCCTTGTCGTTAATACCTGTCTATCGCAGAATATCTATCAATTGTTCATGATTGACATTGTCAAATGCTTTTGTAAAATCTACAAAGCACAAATACACGTCCTTATCAACGTCTCTACACCGCTGTATAAGCACCTGGAGAGCGAAAATTGCTTCTCTAGTTCAAAGTGCTTTCCGAAAACCACAGTGCGATCTATCAATATTTAACTCACATTTATCATATATATTCTTCTACGAATGATCTTAGTGAACGCTTTAGTGACATGATTGATCAAGCTTATAAGCCAGTAGTCATCACATATCTGGGCATTTGGTTTCTTCGGGATTGTAATAAATGTTGACTGCAAAATATATATCTATACATTTTCTAATATATTTATTTTCAAAGAAAGAAATTTTTCAAAGATATGGATATACCCATGAAGTACACTATTTAAAAACCCAAGATGGTTACATGGTAAAGCTGGAAAGACTGGGTATAAGTGAAAAAGATTGGAAAGGGCAAAGACAACCTATACTGTTGCAAGGTGGTGTGGGAGCAGCTCCACAATTTTGGGTATTACGAGGTGAAGATGGACTTGGTAAGTACATATTGTAATTTTACCAAAACAGTTCTTTAACTCCATTCAAATATAGTCTTTTTATTTGTTTAGAAAAAAAAAACACAAATAGAACACTCTCTTTTTAAGACCTTGAGATTTTCTAGTAATATCACTTGTAGTTCTGATTGATAAGATTAGAAACCTACATTTTTTTCTCATTGTATGAAATATAATTTTTCTCATTCCTACATGTATGAAAATAAATCATACCATAAACATGGTTAATATTTAGAGCACACATTAGCACCCAGCTACCTGCTTTAAAAATTCTTCTTTCTCTCTTCCTACTCTGCTGTAGTCAGTTACTTTTTAAGTGCCGGAAATACCTCCATGTAAAGGAACTTGCAACAAAATATGTGCCTTCTGATTGTATTTGGTTTTAAGACCAGCTGAAGAAGAAAAACCAAATCATTATGAAAAAGATATGTACTTTGTGTACATATTAATACAACTACATATTAATAAAATTGGAAACAGCGGCGAAACAGGTGGGTCTTGTCATCAAAGAAGACAAAACCAAGTACATGTTGGTTACAAAGGATCCGATAGCAAATGAGGAACGAGAAACAGTCTTTGGAAGTCATACCTTTGGACGTGTCGACAACTTCACATACCTTGGGTAGCTATTGACCGCTACCAATAAAACAGGCGAAGAAATCAAAAGACGAATAAATCTTAAAAATAGGGCATACTATGGACTCCAAAAGCATTTCCACTCAAAAAACATTAAAAAAAGAACTAAAATTATTATATACAAAATATTGCTGAGGCCGGTCCTCACATATGGAGCAGAAACATCGACTCTAACGCAGAAAGATGAAATACTTTTGGGAATATTTGAGCGTAAAATACTCCGCAAAATATTTGGAGCTATAAACGACTAAGGGCAGTGGCACAGAAGATATAATTTTGAATTGTATCAGCTCTTTGATGAGCCAGATGTCATAACGTTCATTAAAATACAGCGACTTAGATGGGCTGGACACATAATACGAATGCCAGAAAATACGATTGCTAAAAAGCTAACCACAGGAACACCTGTAGGAAGAAGAAGCAAAGGCCGACCGCGTAT
Organism: Diabrotica balteata; assembly: GCA_918026665.1. Taxonomy (NCBI): domain Eukaryota; kingdom Metazoa; phylum Arthropoda; class Insecta; order Coleoptera; family Chrysomelidae; genus Diabrotica; species Diabrotica balteata. The sequence continues at coordinate 36,781,613 of OU898284.1, forward strand.
TAGGTGGTTAGATGGAGTTGAAACCGACTTACGGATATTAAAAATCAGAAGATGGCAACATGTTGCCAGAAACTGAACAGAATGGCGACGAATCTTAGAGCAGGCCAAGATCCACAGAGGATTGTCGAGCCAAAGATGATGATGATGACATATTAATAAAACATAAATTAATGTAATTCGTAGTAAAATAATTTTTTGCTTTTCCTGAAAAAAATTATAAAATAAAGTTGCCTCCTTTTTGCAGTCGTGTCTTCATTTCCATATTACATGGAACTAGGTCATGTTATTTTAGCAGGGCAATTTTTTAATTTTTAACTTTTAGTTTGTTGTTTTTATAAATGTTTTTAAGCGTTTCAGTTATTCGACAATGGTTACGACGTATGGATATCTAGTATACGTGGAAGCTTTTCTGAATCAAAAAATGAAACCTATAACAAAAGCGATGCACGTTATTGGGATTATACGTAAGTAAATATAATTAAAAATAACACCATAAACGATGTAATAGTATATTACATAACGAGAGTTGTAACAAGCTTATTACATGTGAGTAAAAAAGTTGCGCGCGAGCCGCGTAGCGGCGAGCGCAGTGATTTTACAAGCATGTAATAAGCCTACAACTCAAGTAGTGTAACTTTTTCTACGATTATTTTCGTTTATAAAAATAGAAATTAAATTACCACTATATTTACACTGACAGATTAATAATTTTTAATCTGTCAAAATAACGTCTGTTAATTCGTTTCCATGGTAACTCGACCAGCTGACTTACGAGGCTTATGTGATATTACACATTTTTATAAAACTAAAGCGTAATTTTTTTTATTACGTGCTACTCATTACGTGTCAGTATCTGTTATGATGCATTTACTTAGCATCCAAATAGTAAGTAATATACAATTTACTAGTAAGAGAGTAGAAAAAAATATTACACATATTTTTTGTTATATATATATATATATATATATATATATATATATATATATATATATATATATCTGTTGCAGTCAGAATATTGGCCGGCATGTTAAAAAAATCCCGGCCAATATTCTGACTGCAACCCTAATAAACTGTGTTGTTTGTATATATATATATATATATATATATATATATATATTTTTGTTTATTATTTTATATTACTAATTTTGTTTTTTATATATGATAAGTTTTTTTTACATACATGTATGTAAAAATTTTTTTACATACATGTACAACTACCACATGTTTTTTTTTGCTGTGCTAATTTTATGAAAATTGTTAACTATATTTAGTTCAATTTATTGTTTATATAACATAATTATACAATGTCCATTGTCGTAAGCTTCTTTACAATTGTTAATATCACTAATAGATGAAGTAGCCATCATCTTTGTCTTTTTTCTCCAATTTTTGACCGAAAATCCCGCCAATCTTCGAGTGATCCTTATTTTATATTGGATTGACGGTCGTACTCCTTTTCTCGAGATATATATATATATATATATATATATATATATATATATATATATATATATATATATATATATATATATATATATATATATATATATATATATATATAATTGAGATATTAAAAGTCTGAGCTGCGCCAAGCAATTAATTAGCTAATTAATTAAACTTATTTAAATGATGCAATTATGATTCTATCATACTGTTTAATTCTTTTTATCTCAGGGTTATACTCGTGCTTCAATGTCTATGCTCTACATATGATGGGTAAGGTCCAAAGAATACCGGAATAATAAAAAACATACATGATACAACATTCACACTCAAATATCTTCAATAAAAAATATCTCATGTAATGATTATCAAAATTTTGTTCTACGTACGTAAACCTTCAAAAATTAATGGTATATACAATATAAATTAAAATTTCAAATTAAAATTGTTGTTCTAAATCTCATGATCAAAATATTCCTATCTTTTCTAAAGCAATTGTTAAAAAAATGTGTTGAAAATAAAGAAAAACTAACGAATAGTAAAACTATCTCTCTGATGACGAGTTGTCCAAATCCTTGTTCCTTGTAGCCTACACTATCTATTCTTAGCAGTCCCCTAGGTAATCAGCAATCATACAACAAATTGTTGCGGGCCTATCGTCTTTAATGATCTCCTTCAAATGCACGTATCGTTCAAATGATGCTAGCCTCTTCTCCTCTCGAACTGAATCTCTCGTTCTGGCCTGAACAGTGACTCTTGGAATATAAGTAGAAAAATATAACTTACGATATTTTACTGGATCAGCTTCTGTCAGATACACTTACTCCACGGAAACTCACAAACATTCACTTCTACTGCTTACTACCTCTAGGGAACCACCAGAGAACAACGACTGTTCGCCTTGCACCCTTGGAAAACAACTGATTATCTTTTCTCCTTAAAAAATCTAGCTAACTCTCATTTCTACATACCTATCTCACTTTTTTCAATCTCCTCCAATCAGAGTTCGTCACACTTATCCCCATCTACCATTTAGATAACAAACAACAATTTTACCTACCATTATAAATTTCCTAAAAACTATTAACATGCTAATCGGTTTCTAGAAATTCTTAAGAACTAACGGAGAATTAAATTTTCTAAATATTTTTATTCTATTGTCATATTCACTGTATATCGACGTACAAATCCATTTGGAAAACCCGCTCGCATTGTTCACGATTGCACTAAGCTCACTCTCCCTCACTCAAATAGATTTTACAAAGAAAATAATTTAAGCATATTTTTAAATTTTGTTTACTACAAGTAATCCAGGATAATGGACTTTCATTTCTTTAAAATATCTGTTATAGTTTATTAGTTGAATTATTTGAATTATTATATTTTGTACTTTGAAATATATTAGAAGCAAACCAATATTATTTTCAATTTAACATATCTTAATATAATATATCGTGACACGACACTGGTCACGGTATGATTCTTTATTACAAAATATCAACATGATCAAAATGATCAAAAACTTCCTGGCAACATCTTGCAACTATGGAAAAATAATAAAAAATAAAATTAAAAAAGAAAAAACATAAGGTCTTAAATACATAAAACACAAGTCTTAAGCATTAGTCAATTAACAAATTTCTATCTTTTAAACCATTGATTAAATATCTGAATTTGCATATTCAATTAACGCTTAAATTAATTATTCCTTCTTTCTTTTTAGTTTTCATGAAGTAAGTATTTATGACATTCCACTAATGTTAGAATATATCTCAGAAAAAACAGACAACAAGAAAAAGATCATATACATTGGACATTCTATGGGAACATCGATATCGTATGTCTACGCCATTGAGAAAAAAGAGCACGCTGAAAAGTATCTACGAGGACTAGTATCTTTATCACCAGTTGCGACTTTGAATCATGCTGAACTAGGAATCAGATTTTTAGCGAAATTTGCAAATTTGGCGTTTGTAAGTACTTTTTTTTTATCATTTGAGATAGGACTTGGTATTAAGTATAAGTTGTTTTTTTATACAAAGATTTTTTTAAATTTAAATTAACTTGCATGTGACATCTATGGTCATTAGCACGAGTTACGATTTACATGGTAATATCATATAAGTTACAAAATAATGTAGTTAACATTTAACATAAGGAAAAAAAAAATAAAAACTTGTAACATAACATTTATATTTTGTTAAGCAGTTGACTTTTCTCGAGGAATTTGATAACCTTGTTGATTTGGTCTCTGCTGTTAAGGACCTCTTTGAAGTTAGTACTGATATCCAGCTGTTGGCGTATTTTGACATAAAAAGGGCATTCGATAAGTATATGCCTGATTGGCATGAGTTAGACGGGTATGCAACCTCCGCAATCTCCGTATGATTGCCATATTTTTTCGAGATAAACTGGGATAGGTAAGAAAGTTCACTAAGGGTTTAATTTCATGCAGCACTAAAGTAACATTATTCCAGTGAATCTACTAGGTGGAAAGATTAAGCTTCTTCAGACTATCTTTGCGATCGTTGCAAATTTGTATATTGATAATGGTGTCTGTGGATGATGCGGCTTTTTTTGGCAAGGCAATCAGTTTCTTCGTTACCACTAATACCAACATGGGATGGTAGCCATATCAGAGTGATAGTTGTATTTTGGTATATAAGAAGTTGATATGTGTCATAAATATCTTGCACGATAGGATAGTTGTTGGATATAGCTTTAATGGAGTGTATAGAGGAAAGTGAATCAGAGCATATGGCTGTATGTGTATTTGGATATTGTTGGGCATATTTAAAAGCATGTGAGATAGCTAGTAGTTCACCAATGTTGATACTATACCAAGTAGAAATTTTGGAGAGTCCGAGAGGCTGTTACAGAATATCCAACACCACTTTCAGTCTTTGACGCGTCAGTGTAAAGAACTATGCTATATTTATTTTTGTTTATAAGTTCTAGAAAGAGAATTTTTAATGTACCAATACTAGTATCTTTCTTGTTAAATTTGTTAAGAGAAATATCATGATGTGGGAGTATGTTGGCCCAATGGGATTATTAGAGAATGGTAGAGTTCGGGTTTCAGACAAATTTATATCTTTAACGATTGTAGAATGACCCCAATCTCATTAACAAATTAATAAATAAGAGACAACTCAAACTTTTAAGAGAGACTGCGTTCCCCAGAGACTTAACCATAAAACCTCATTACGCTTCTTTACCATATCTTCAAGAACGTCTTTCTGGAGATATTAGATATATCCTAAAAAGATCTGTTGAGAATACCCACATTTCTTTAAAAGTCCCGAACAATCTAGGACAATGTTTAACCAATACAAAAGATCCCATCAACTACATGGATCGTAGTGGTGTTTATAAATTACAGTGCTCTGATTGTGATGCTACATATATAGGTAGAACCTGTAGATCACTAACTTCCCGTCAACACCTTTAATCCCATACAATATTTGTGTTTCTTTAAACAACCTTTCTCTACACTATTGCCACACCTTCCCCTCATAAATTTTCGACCCTAACTTCAGAACCATCCATATCTATTATACCATAATATTTCACCATTTTCTCCACTCTTCACATCTACATCACATTCCTATCCATTCTTTTCTCTTTCATTATTTCTTGGTCAACTCATTTATCAAACATGTACTCAATAGTTTTAACTCAGTAATCATTCAAACATTATCTAACAATTTATCAAAATTCATAATATTTGTGCTTCTTTAAACAACCATTCTCTACACTATTGCCACATCTTCCCCTTATAACTTTTTGACCCTATTGCTAACTTCAGAACCACCCATATCTATCATACCATAATATTTTACCATTTTCTTCACTCTTAACATCTACATCACATTCCGGTCCATTCTTTTCTCTTTCATTATTTCTTGGTCAACTCATATATCAAACATGTACTCAATAGTTTTAACTCAGTAATCATTCAAACATTATCTAACAACTTATCAAAATTCATAATTTTCCCCTATTACAAAAAATCCTTACCTAACATTGCTCACCTTCTCTTGGTCAACAACTTAGTAGCACACTCATACATCAACTTTTAGGTTTTCATAAACCGAATTTATTACTACTAAAATAGATTTTGTCCAGGGTGCTAGATGCTGTAAGCATGAAGGACCTCTATTATCTCTAATTGTTGATTAACTCCTTTTCTCCTTTAACCATCCCCTTCTTCTTCAGTCATTTCCTCTACTTTTATTCTCATCAAGTCTCCGAGGAGCTCAGCCTCTTCAATTTTAAATTTAATCACATAGGTTATAACTCTAATTTATTCAGCCTGTAGATTTTCAATTTCCTAAACTTATTTTTATTAATTTTTTCAGTCTTAAATAAAGTCATTTAAATACGAGGTCTTATATTAGCTTCAAATATTTGCTATTCAATTTTTACCTTGTCCTAGATGTGATAAACATAAAAGGATAATTTTCATATATATATATATATATATATATATATATATATATATATATATATATATATATATATATATATACACACACACACACACATATATATATATATATATATATTCTAATCTAACATAAAATACACTTTTAGACCACATTCCATACGACAAAAAATAACATAGGTTGCCTAATACACAGGTCATTCTCTTAAACTAAAGGACTTTAACACTATCGGTGATTTTACATCTATTATACCCCAAATTTTTAAAGTCCAACACCTAGATTGCTGTTATTATTTTTTAAAATCATCAAAATAATTTTTTGAATCTTTTGGCTGTAGTAATACTAGGTATAACTAATATAGTTCCATGTTACATTCACATTTTGTTTTCGACACCGTTCATAGGTATATTGTCAATCAGTTACCAGTTGTTCTCCGTGTGTAGAGGTTTACTCTCCGGCTCTGGAACTCACTTCAGCCATGTATGTTACCTGAAGTCATATTTAATTTAATACTGAACATCACAGCTTTTTTACAACATGATGTATAATCTTTTACAACTATATGTAATTTAAAGGGTTTTTACCCATGTATTTTGGTGGCTCAAGCATTTTAACCTAGTAAGTATAGCCATTTTTGCTTTTTAACCATAGTCAAAATTTCATAACCACGTTTGTTTTAACTAAATGGTTGATACTTATTTTAGGCAATTTTAAAATTTAAACCTGATGATGGACTGTTTAGTCCGAAAACGTTTGTTTTTTTGATGTAGCCCTTTTAAGGGTTTTTAAATAAATATACCCATTTACAAAGACTAAAATCTTTTTTGTGATACGTGGTATACAGCTAGCTACAGGAATTGATTTCCTTGTGGATTTTTTTAAAATAGGATGTATAATTAAGTTACATGAAGGGTTGTTATGGGGTTGGTGTGATGATGCAATTAAATGATATACTGGAATGGATGAATTGGAAGATATTGCAGCAGCATAGGAGAGAAGAAGGTTTTCTCGCCTAAGCCATAGAGGAGGTTCATTAGCTTCACAGTAAAGACTTTCTGTCGGATTTGATCGGAATGTTCCAAGACATAGACGAATAGCCATGTTGTGTACTGTATTTAGTGAATTTAAGATTGATTACGTACCAGACATATAGACGATACATCCATAGTCGAGCTTGGAGCGGTAATTTGAAGTTGTTGATAGTGATTTTAGAATCAAAAAAACTCATTCTATTGCTAAATTTAATAACTTTGTATTTAGAGTGGGAGAGAGAAAGTTCTAGAGAATCTACTTTGTTTTGTAAGTCATTTAATCCTAATTGTAGAATTTTACTAGTAGTTGCGTTGGATTTAACATGACAGTACAATATTAGGTCATCGGCATTATAATACGCATTTGATTGGTGGAGCTATATTTTCACTTAACTTGCTAATCGAAAGAATGAATAAGGATGTGCTTAAAACTGAACCTTGAGGAACTCCATGATGTCGGATGTGTAGAGAAGAAAGAAAGTTATTGACAGAAACCCAAAGAAAATTTTTGTTATGAAAATATATGTTGCCAGTAAGGTTACATTCAAAAAGTTTGTCAAGGATTGCATTTATAGAGACGGTATCAAATGCGCCTTTTATATGAAAGATAGTTGCTATCAAATCTTGCTTTATTTATTGCGTTGGAAATATGGGTTTGGAGTGTTACCAGATTATCCCTTGTGGAGCGCTGTCTTTGGTAGCCAGATTGTTCCGTTGGAATAATCTTGTGTTTTTTAAAATACCATAAAAAACTTTTGTTGATCATATTTTTCCATTAGCTTACACATAGTGGATGTGAGAGATATGGGCTTGGAAGATTGTGGAAAGATAGTTGGCTGATTTGTCTTGAGTATTGGTTTTTATCAATAGATTTGCTCCACTGAGATGGAAATTTATGGGAACTCCAGATTATATTGTATAAATTAAGGAGTTATAATTATATATATTGTGGCTAAACACCCCGTACGGGGTTACGCCGCTTAAGCTCTCTAGATCTATTTTACGAGGTAGATCAGTCCTCATTTTCTTTATTTAATTTTTCTTGTTATTTTTCTCCACTGTTTCCTATCTCTGGTTTTTTCTCGCCATTGTCGTACGCCCGCCCTGTTGAGATCGTTTGTTACTTCTTGTAGCCATGTAGATCTTGGTCTTCCACGTCTTCGTTTACCAGCTGGTGTCCAAGGAGTTATAATTACTAATACCATAATTAGACAAATGCTTTAGGAATGCATAAGGAATTTCATCAGGCCCAGCTGCAGTATTTCTACTCTTAGATAAGGCAGATATTGGCTCATGGATAGTGAAAGGAGAATTAAGGGATCTACTATATTCAAATGATATCAGATGATTTTTGTGGGAATATAAGTCTTGATGAGATAAAGTAATATTATTAGTTTTATTCGTAAACTTATCTTCGAAATGTTTGGCAAAAGCGTTGGGAATAAATTCATATGAAGTGATCTCTATACCATTTGAAATTAAACGAGTAATTTTATTATTAGTTTTGTGACCTTGAATTTTTCGTATTTTTTGCCTTGGATTTGTCTTTGGCTTTGAATTTTTTATAATTTATTAGCTTTCAAGACTTCTATTTTTTGGTACTTATTTAAGACTTTTTTGGATAGACGACTTTCCTCTTCACAAGAAGAGTTCCACCAAGGAACTGCTTTATTATTTAGAGAGAATGATGTTTTGCCAATTTGAGTCTTACTAGCTGAAATATAATAAAGATTTAACTGTTAGGAAATATCGAATTTTGTAGTTTTAAGGAAGTGAGAACATTAATAAGAGTTGGATAAATTTCTGTAAGATCTCAATGTTACATTTCAATGGACTACTTATCCGCTATGTAAGCATTTTTTATATACAATATGGGTTTATAATTTTTAGTTTACATCCTATCAATGTAAAATAAAGCGTCACTTTAACTTATACCTTACGTTTAAAATATTTAAGTGCTCCTAAATAAGGAAACAAGTTTCGTTTTTTACAAATTAAGATTATATTTCAGGTAGGTATACACGTATTATGAAAAATCTCCGCAACAAGCCATAAATCCTTTTCAGTAAAAGCTTCTCATGAAATATAGCTGGAAAGGTCGGGAGGATTCTCTTTTGGTAGCGGCGTATTAAATTGGGACTATGACATTCATAGTTTAAGACGATCTACTATAATACTTATAGTGAAAGAACTAGGGAGGAAAAAGAGCCACGCTATTAAACATGAGTAAGTTTTAGCAAACCGGCCGGATATTACGACATTATATTTTATATTGCAACTCTTTTGTCGACGTTTTATTACTTCATATTTTACATCCAATTTAAAAGAAACTATGTCAGTATACAAAGTTGCGTATTTAGTATAGTAGAAGTTGTTTCTCTTTGCATGACCCAAGGGAAAAAGTAGGTCTTAAGTGATTCTCGAAGAAGGAGCAAACCAGAGATTATAAATTTGGTAAAGCATGGGCTTACTGCCCCTCTGGAAAAAAGAATCTATCCAGCTCGTGGGAAAAAAAATGCAAAAATATTTAACGAAAAAGTATCTAAGTATAGTACTAAGAGAGTCAATTAAGAATATAGGCGAAGACAGGCTGGTAGTACTAGCGGAAGAGAAAGATAGATATAGCCGGGGGAAGGAAAATAATACGGCAAAAGATAAGAACAAAGAGTAAAACGAGTACGTGAACAAAATAATGTAGAAAAATGGTAGTAAAAAGAAAATGGGAGATTTTAATGATAGTTAATGCTCCATCAATACTAATAGAAAAAGGAAAAGGAAATCATACGGAAAAAATTCAGAAGAGCTGTAGAAATAAGATTAAAAGTAAGATCAATCTAAGACGAAGTGAGACAGATAAAATATTGTCAAAAACCTAGGAATGTATCGACGAGTTAGGCAACCTTAGAAGGTGTTAGCAAATATGAAGAATGAGACTAAACAGAGAGCCACGAATGTACGCAGATTTCGGGCAAAATGGAAAGATTAGAGAGTTAATGTGTAGTGATATAGAGGAAATTGAACAATCGTAAACCAAAATAACCATTGTTCTTCTTATCTATTTTCCCTTCCATAATAAGCTTTAAGAACTGGTATTTAGAATTTCGAAATATATGACCCACATAAGCAGTTTTTCTTCTTTTTATTATTAGTAGCAATTCCTGTTTTCTGCCCATCCGATTTACTACTTCGACATTTGTTGTGTGATCTGTCCAGGAAATTTTAAGTAGTCTTCTAAATACCCACATTTCAAATAACCATTGAAATCTTCTTCTTTTCTTCTTCTTAGCCTTCTGTCGTCCATGTTTGGACACAGGCCTCTCCCAACTCCTTCCATCGGTCTCTATCCTGAGCAACATATTTCCAATCTGTTCCTTCTATTCTTTTAATGTCATTAGCCCATCTCATCTGTGGTCTTCCTCTTGGTCGTTTACTTTCGTAAGGTCTCCAATGTTGTATTGTAGTAGTCCAACGTTGGTCTTTTTGTCTAGCAGTGTGGATCGCGAAGCTCCATTTAAGTTTGGCAATTTTTGTGGTTATGTCCTCGACTTTTGTTTTGGATCTTACCCAGTCGTTCCTCTTTTTATCTGACAGTCATATACCTAACATTGCTCTTTCCATTGTTCTTTCTGTTGTGGCTAGTTTATTCATGTTTGCCTTGTTAGGGTCCAGTTTGACATCCATATGTCATGATAGGAAGGATGCATTGGTTGAATACTTTGCTCCTCAAGTATTGGGGTATTTTGCGATTCTTAAGTATCCAACTAAGTTTTCCAAATCCTGCCCATGCTAGTCTTGCTCTTCTAGTAATTACCGCACTTTGGTTCTCTTTGTCAAGTCTCAGGATTTGGCCTAGGTAGATATATTCCTGGATTTGTTCTATCTCACTGCCGTTTATAGTTATATGTCTGGAGTCATCTGTGTTTGTCATTATTTTTGTTTTTTTCATATTCATTTTTAGGCCGACGTATTGGGAGCTGGCTGCTAGTTCCCCCAACATAATTTGCAGTTCCTCGAATGTGCTCGCTATAATCACTACGTCGTCAGCGAATCTGAGGTGGTTTAACTTGTTGCCATTAACGTTCATGCCATAGGTTAACCAATTTGTAGTTTTAAAGAAGTCTTCTAGAGCTAGGTTGAAAAGCTTTGGCGATATTACGTCTCCTTGTCTCACTCCTCTCTTAATGGGGATGGGATTTGTATTTTCGTCTAGCTGTACTACCATAGTTTCATTTTCATGTATATTATGTATTAGTTGCCTATATCTCGAATCTATTCTACAATTATTAATAGCTTGTTCTATGGCCCACATCTCGATACTATCAAATGCCTTTTCATAGTCGACGAAGGCAAAAAATACGGGTAGTTGGTATTTATTTGCCTTCTCTATCAATGTTCTCATTGTCAGCAGATGGTCTGATGTACTATATCCTTTGCGGAAGCCAGCCTGTTCAACCGGTTGGTAATTATCCAATTTTGTAGGTTAACCGGTTAATAATAATTCTCATAAATAGTTTGTATACTTGACTGAGCAACGATATAGGTCCATAATTCTGTAGATCACATTTGTCCCCTTTTTTGTGTAAGAGTATTACTAGACTCTCGTTCCAGCCTTTAGAGATATGGCTATTATGGAGACATCTATTAAATAGCTCTGTATGTACAGGGATTGTTAATGTCTTGCTTGTTTTCAAGAGCTCGGCAATTATACTGTCGTGTCCTGGTGCTTTATTATTTTTTAGTTCTTTTAAAGCACTTTCTATTTCGTATCCCTTTATATTTGGTAGTACTTCTGATCCCACGTTTTTTATTTTTCTTTTGACGTTCTCCTTTGTTGTTTCATTAGGCTGGCCTTGCGAGCTGTACAAAGATGTGTAGAAGTCTTCGACAATATTTGTTATTTTATATTTGTTCTTCTCTACCTTACTGTTGGCGTCTTTAATTTTAATGATTTTTTGAACTCCTAGTGCGGGTCTTAGACATTTTGATGCCTCTGTTGTTTTCAATGACTTGCTTTATTAAGTTCTCGTTCCATTTTTATATGTCGCGTTTTAGTTCTTTTCTGATTGTTTTATTAAGTTCTCTATATTCTTGAGTATGGCGTTTGTTTTGCGCTAGTAGATGTCTTTTTTTCGTCATTAGCTGTTTAGTTTCATTGCTTATTTTGTCTTCTTTAGTCCTTGTCTTCTTTGCGACCTGTAGTTCTGCTGCAAGAAGGTTTTTCTTTAGGTTTTTATTAATCTCGTCAATTTTATCTTGATTATGTTAAGGATCAGGTTCGAACTTATCCGCTAAGACCTCTCCGAATTGCTCTTCATTAGTTCTTAGTTTAAAGGCATATATCCTCGTTGTTTTTTTTAATCTTTTTTCTCTCTTCTTTCATGTTAATATTTATTTTTGCTCTGACTATACGATGGTCACTACCCGTTGTTACGTTGTTTATTTTTGTGACGTCTTCAAATATTCCTTTGTTGTTTGAGAGAAAATAGTCTATTCTATTTTTGGTAGTTCCGTTAGGTGCGACCCATGTCCACTTTCTGTTAGGTTTCTTTTTGTAGAAGGTATTCATAACATAAATATATTTTTTCTTGTTCCAGGAATTCCATGAGTTTTTCTCCTCTTGTGTTTCTTGTGCCAAGTCCAAAATTTCCAATCTTACTTTCAGAGTCTTCAATCTTACTTCCAATTTTGGCGTAAAGTCAGTCATTATTATTATTTTGGATTCTTTGTTGTTGTCTATAGCTTTTTTAACGTCTTCGTAAAAATAATTTATTTCCTCATCCGTTGCTTTTTCAGTGGGAGCATAAACTTGCACGATCTTATTACTTATTAAACTTTATTTTAGTTTTTGGATCCAGTTTTAAGACCATGTATGTAACCCTGTCTGATATGCTGTCAATTATTTGAAATTGAGATTTTCTCTTCTTGTTGATTAAGAAACCTACTCCACCGTATGTGTAGTCTTCCCTGCCTTTATAATAGAGTCTGTTGCCTTAATGTAAGTCCATATATCCTTCACCTTTTTTTTTAACTTCTGACAGTCCCATTATGTCCCAATTCAAGTTCCCCAATTCCTCTTCTAGTTCGTAGAGTTTTTCATCTTTTGCCATGAAGCGGATGTTGTATGTTGCTATATGGAGTTGTTTATACCCATTGAAACCATTGAAATAAGTAGAAATAAAAAAGGGTGGAAGAGAAGAAAATGGGGATGGCAAAAAGCACCGAGGATATAATGGGGATATTATAGATCATATTGAAGACCCAGATTAAGAAAAGATAGGTATAGCACCACCAGCAGCAGTACGAATCAATAGATCAAGAAAAGTGCTAGAGTGGAGAGTAAGGGGAAAGAAGTTGATAGTAAAAGTATACGGCAAAACACGTTAAGAAAGGTAAACAATAGCTACAGATAAGGAAGGTGCGGTAGTCATTGCAAAAATCAAAGGAAAAATTTAAACGAAATTCATAAACAAGTTAACAAGTTAAGAAAAGGGTACAAGAAAGAAATACTGTTTTCATAAATAAATTTACAATATGCACAATAAAAAAGTGGTAAAAGGTGAAAAAGTAAAGAAAATATTAATACTGACAAACATTGATGGTCTATTCACAGAAAAAAAATGTCATTGAATCGGTGAAGTTTGCTGGTAGAAAGGAAGTATGTGAAGGATTTGGAAAAATAAGAAAAACTGATAAAAATAAAACTTGTAATGTGAAAGTGGTTAGGGACAAAGTCAAAAGGCTTACAGTACTGGAAAAGGAAAAGATCGGGATGATCAACGTCACAGTGAACGTCTGGACGTTTGTACCTTTGGACAACTTAAGTATTTCAAAAACTAAAAACCATATCCTCTTCACTCCTTTTGTACACATGTGTGTACTAATTCAGTTACATTTATATCGTGGAAATAATGAAAAAGAAACCTGTATTTGGTAATGTATCTACTACAGGACACTACCCTCGACCGTTCTATAGTGAAGTTCGGTAAATCACTCATAGATGGAAGCAGTAGTAACATCATGGAGAATCGTAGAAAAATGGTTCCATACCGTGACTTAAATAAACGTGGTAAGTACTGTTATTATAACATCATTTTAAGCTGTAAATAGTATTTGGTCTTCTATTAGTATTACTCCGTGTTGTCGAAGTTCCCAAATGTATACAAAATTTGCATTATCAGAAATTTGGAGACATAAAGAGATTTGTACACATTTGTGTAATCGAGTACCCAGCACTGATTCTACTATTAATTATTATGGCTACATATGTGTACACTAGTTCCCAGCCCTAGTTGTACTGTTGATTATTATGGCTACATACAGGGTGATTGTTTGGGTTGGAAACCTTAAAATATCTCAATTAAGTACCATTTAAGCAAAAAACGTCGAGACAGATCTATTTTTATTTTGGATAACTGCAACTGTGACCATGTCATTCATTTAATTTTTGCTTAAATGGTATTTACTCAATAGAGATATTTTAAGGTTCCAACCCAAACAATTACATTCTATGTGTACACTAGTTCGTAGTTAGTAGTAAATATTAATCAACTTCTAAAAACGCGTTATTTTTTTACAGATCGAAAAAAACCTTTAACTCAAGAAGAACTTTTATCTCTGCTTGATGAAAGTGACATAGATGAATTTGATGACTCTATAGCAGACGAAAATTACACACCTGATTTGAGTGATTTAAGTGATCTCGAATCAGACAGTGATGCTGGAGAGAATGAAGAGACAACTCAAAATTTTCAACAGGAGAATACTCTTAACGGAGGTGAACATTTAAGTGATTCCGAATCAAACGGAGATGAACAGGAGATTAGTCCGACAGAAAGTATTTATGACAAACAAGAAACTGGAGATGTAATTCAAAGTGCACACACAGATGAAGTCAAGACGGAGGGTGAAAACTCAGCAGAAAATAGAACTGTTAATGATGTCCAAAAAAATACTAGCGCGGAAGCTCCTAAAAAACAGAATTTGAAAAAAATTAATTTTAAATGGGACAAAAAATTTAAACTGAAAACTAAATTTCCAGAATTTGAAACTAACTTATCAGATTCAAGCAGCGAGTTTGAGCCATTACCATTAAAATACTTTGACGATTATTATAACAATGATTTTTTTGAGTTAGTTGCTACACAAACTAATATTAATTTTCACCAAGTTCGTGGAAAAGTACTAAACACAACTGCTTCTGAGATTCGAAATTTTATAGGAATCACTTTAATTATGAGTACATTAAAGTATCCAAGAATAAATATGTATTGGGCTACCCATTACCGAGTTCCTTTAATAGCGGATTGTATGACAAGGGACAGATATTTTTTATTGCGAAACACAATTCACTTTGTCGACAATAATTCATTTTCTGAAAATGACAAGAAAGAAAATAGATTATGGAAAGTAATGCCCGTAATCCAAAGATTTCAGCAAGCAGTTTTAAATCTACCAAGAGAAAAACATGTTTGTATAGATGAGCAAATTATTCCTTTCGCTGGTCATGTTAGAATTAGGCAGTATGTACCTAGAAAACCCAATCCAACTGGACTTAAACTCTATGTGTTATCATCTCCAAAGGGACTCATTTTAGATTCATTCATTTATCAAGGAGCTACCACAAATTTTCCGATCGATCCTAATTCGAAATTAGGTACAGGAGGTCGAGCTGTCTTAAAATTAATAGAAACATGCCCAGCAGGTACAAATGTTTACTTTGACAGGTATTTTACTGGAGTTGCACTCTTAGAAATTCTTCACGAAAAAGGGATTTCTGCAACAGGAACAATAATGACAAATCGATTTCCAAAAATCGGATTAAAATCAGATGCCGAAATGAAAAAGATGAGAAGAGGGTGTATAGATTCAAGAACTAGAGAGGACGGCAAAATATGCATTGTCAAATGGATGGATAACCGATCTGTACTACTGGCTTCAACAATACATAGTGATCGACCTTTGGATGAGGCAAAAAGATATTCCAAAGACGATAAAGGTTACATTTATGTTCAAAGACCCAATATTGTTAAAAACTACAATACCAATATGGGAGGTGTAGACTTGGTAAATCGGATGATATCAACCTATCGTTCCTATCACAGGACAAAGAAATGGACAGTCCGGCTCATGGAACACTTCATGGATATGAGTGTAGTGAACTCCTGGATAAAATACAGAAATGAGTGCAGTAATCATCAGGTTCCTCGTCGAAAAGTTATGGACTTATTGGATTTTAAAACAGAAATCGCACAGGAACTGATTTTAAATAATAAGACTAAAAGAACTTTATCTGATGAGGATGAAGATGGGCCTACTGCAAAAAAGAAATGCCGTGGTAGACCTGGATTTGTTGCTATTCCTCTTCAACAAATGCGATGTAATGAAGCTAAGCATTTACCTGTAGCAGAAGATCTGACAACTGCCCAGAGATGCCGAAAAGAAGGTTGTAAGGGTCGATCTAGAATAAAGTGCACCAAATGTAATGTATATTTGTGTATTCTTAAAGATAGAAATTGTTTTAAAGACTTTCATTGTTCAAAATAAAAAAATATTTTAATTTGTTTTTATAACTTTCATTTACTGTTTGGTCCCTGTATACACATATGTGTACAAATTAGTTGAGAGAATATTCTACGTACAATACTAGAGTGCACATTTGTGTACAAATTGATAACGGCGACTGTTATCAATTAGAGCTTTGTTAACACAATCATAGTCCTATTTAGGCCTAAAACACTCCGTAAAATAATAAATTATTATTAAATAATACATTCTGCAATGTCGGGACTGAAGAGGATATAAAGCTACAAAGCGTCACCTAAATCTTTCCAGGAAAAGCCGATACTCATTATCATGGATAATCATGATACTTATTTTAATAGACCTAATGGATAAAGTCAAAAATTACGATCCGCATACATCGCATAAAATAAAGCCCTTGGACTGACGGGTCCATATAAAACTTATTACCACAAATCTGCAGAAGACTGGATGTTAAGCAATCCCAGTAAACCAGTAAGTCTTTAAGACGTTGCAAGAAAAGCAGAAAAAGCTTATCTACAAGCATTCACACCAAAAAATATTGTAAAACGTTTTGAGGATACAAGTTTGTGGCCAGTTAACACCAATATTTTTACACAAGAAGAATATATGCCATCGTACGTCACAGATTGACCGAAGATAACCATGGCTGGTAAATGTAATGTATCTAACGCTCCTCGTGACCCAACTTCCAATTCTTTGACTTTAATCTCAGCTGAATATTTATCTACCCCGTCTATTTCCATTTCTATTCCTGTTCCGACCACTTCTTTACAAGCTGATGATCCAACTAACTTCTGAGTCGTTAGTATTGCACTACAGTCACCTGTAACCGATCTATCTCTCAATATATTTGTAGAGTCTATATTCGTTTCCAAAAGCGCCAGCTAGAAAAGATCCACGAGGCAGAGAAAAACGTAAGAAAGGAAAAACTAGATTTTAACTGGTACACTAAAGAAACTTGCTATTATGTTGGAGCTGCTAAATGGAAAGAAAAAATCAAAGACAACTGAAAAATAACCCAAAGAAAAAGTAGAAAATAAGCTGAATAAACTTCCTTCTCGTTTTTTATCTGATATTGAAGACGATAATCAAATATCCTTCTGCGATACGTCTGATGAAATGGATTCTGATAATATGGTTGAAGAGTATTATTTTCCTGAGTTTTGGGAACACAGAAAGAAAATAAATGAGGTAGACCTTCGTCTGGTACACCACCTCCCATGTTGAAGAGGAAGAAACCGAATCATCATGCACCCCCTGAAATTAGACAAAGTAATTGGAGGCTCTGGCCACAACTAATTAATATACCAAATTCTCGAAGATGTGACTCTAAAGCTTGCAAAAGAAAAAGAAAATACATCTGTAAAAGGTGTAACGAGCCGCTGTGTCAATCGTGCTTTGAATACTTTCATACCAGTAACTGATGCTTCCGCGTTTCCGCAAGTGCATAGTGACCACTAGAGTGGATAATTTTTTTTAGGTTTTAAAAATTTTTTTTTATGTTATTTCACTTAATATACGTACTACTTTCTAATGTTAATTTTTATTATTTTGCAATAAAATAATTTTTCTAAGAACAAAAATGTTTTCCGTAAAATTACATGAGAGGGTTAAATTACCACTGCCTTAATGCATGGGAGAATCAAAAAGGTTTATCTCCCATATTAAATTCAACATATAATTTGAAAATTACAATATATTTTAATATACTCATTAAAAAATATTTTATTGTTCTTGCTTTTAATTTGGCAATAAACAATATTAAACAACATTTTAATGATTATTAAAAAATATTTAACATATATTTGTAATCAATTTTTTATACGTCCAAAGGTACAAACTCTGTCCCATGGTACCCACAAACCAGTCCAATGGTAGACGTAGCTGCTGCCCCTTTGGACAATAAGATAGAATTTTAACAAATGCATGTTGATTTTAAAATGGTGCAACTTATAGATTGTACAAAATTCAAAATGATTTAAAACAGTATGATAAAGTGGTTGCCCAAAAATGTTTGCCAAAAATGTAATTTGTCTCACAAAATAATCCAAAAGTAATGCAATGTCCAGAGGTACGCATTCTTGTCCTATATGGGTCAAGGCCACATGATCTATTTGATTGTAGGTTTAAGCATTTGGGAAAACTTTTTTCTGCCCTAGGTTCAAGACCTATTTAGCCAGACAATTAGTTGAATACGTAAAAACAATTAACTCCTACACTTTCTTTAAATTCACGACAATTTTCTAACCGTTCGTTCATTCACTCAATTTCCTAACCTTCCCATTGAAAACACTATTGGGTGACTATTCAAAAAGGATTGAACAAGAACACTCGCTTCACGTTAAAATGCCCTTCATAGCGACTTTTTTTACACAAACAATACAGGCAACGGTTAAAGTAAATGACATAAAAGAAAAGACAATTGGAAATACAACTAACGTCCTACCATTTCGGATTCACACAACTCTGAAAAAGGCAGTTTAGATTTTCCATTTGGTACGTTTGAAGAATTCCCATACAATTAATCTAATAGTTGGATTTCAACTATCTAAATAGAGAATAAAAGCAATGTTCTAAGGCAATATGATTTTTTGTTGGGAGATGGCTTGAAATAAAAATTTGATGGCTTCTTGATTATACCGACATTGAAACATCCAGTGGTTAAGGGCATCATAACTGCCATTACATTCCTATATCAGTTTCGGACGTACAAAGTATAAATTTTTCGAGAGATGGGGTTTCTGTCATTTGGGGGGAGTAAATAGAAGAGTTGCATGTATACTGCATTATGTATTTTTGCTACTGTTAGTAAAGGATTGCCACTCAATTTCCCAATTAAGTCTAACATGTTTCTTCCTAGCTGAAACTAAATCCCATTTGGGCAACTCGTTGTATTCTATACTCACTAAAGTAGCGTCTTTGACCAAATGATCTACTTTTTCATTGCCTGGAATATTAGAGTAACCTTTAACCCACACAAAGTGAACAATTCTTTTTAGAGAATTAAGGATCCTTAGATTTTCAAGCGCATCTACAATTAGTCTGTTGGTATATGTATTTAGAGAAGTGTCTTAATGCGAGAAAGATGGACTGTGAGTGAGATAAAATTATATATCGTTCGAAATATAATGTGCTATTATTTATCCAATTCAACACCTTGATAATGGCTACCAATTCAGCTGTGAATATTGAGAAATCTAATTTTCATTTTTACTGAAAATAATCTTGAATTCTGTATATGTAAATGGCACAGCCAAGACCTGCAGGCGATTTTGAGCCATCGGTATAAATTTTACAAAAATGGTTAGAGGTGTATTTTCTGTTGAGCTGTTTCGACGCCCAAATCGGGTGTCGTTGTCAAAATACAAAAATTGTTAATAAATGAAACAAAAATGTTGTTCTATTGTATGTAAACTTATTTATATTGGCAATTCAGACATATATTATACATTTTAAAGTAAAAGATTTTAAAATGATATTGCCAGTATTTATGAGTTGCGTTCCTGGGACTATATTTATATTCTAGCGCGAGAATTTTACTGTCACAATTGCATGTGGTTGTCTTTTTAAAGACAGATTACATGTTATGATTTTTTTGTGACGGATATTCTTGAGTTGGGGTTGATTTCATGTAATCGAATTAACTATGTTTCAATAAAGTCATCTCAGGAACTCAACTCATAAATATTGGCATTTTTGTACCAAGCAACAACATTTTTGTTTATTTCCTTAATAATTTTTGTATTTTGACAACGACACCCGATTTGGGCGTCGAAACGTTGTCAAACATTGTAGCTTATTTTCTATCAATACTAGTTAATTGCAGTAACGCCACAAGAAAATAGCTTCAGAACCAAATCCATATCTTCCTCTGGAGCTGAGGATAAGTGCCTTAAGATGCTACGTGTTCTCGACTTTGTTACATGGAATGAAAAGTTAGACACTAAAAGTAGACAATATACAGAAGTTGGAAGCTTTATTTAAGACGTGGTGCTATGGAGGGATTTTGAAAATACCTGGATCTAACGAGTTACAAATGCAAAAGTGTTAAGGTTACAATGTTACAAAAGGATTGCGAGGTGATAAAGTACATCAATACAAGAAAGCTGGAATATTTAGGTCGCATTACCAAAGGTGTGAAATATGAGATATTGAGCTTATACTGCAAGGTAAAATTAAGGGTAAAAGATCCATAGGTAGAAAAAGAATTTCCTGGCTGAGAAACTTAAGAGAGTGGTATAGTTGCAGCTCAATAGAAGGCTACAGGGAAAAAACCAGATATGTCAAAATTTCATAAAACCGAAGCTATTTTCTTGTGGCATTGTAAATTAATTACTATTTATAACTGGGAATAAGCCACAATTAAAGATAAAAATACGTTTATTGACGTTTCAATTTCCAATTCGGAAATCGTTCTCAAAATACAAACAGTAAATTAAACAAATTTTGTTTTTTGTTACATAGTGAAAAAAAAATTTTTTTTTTTTAATGTATATGTATATATATATAATATATATATATATATATATATATATATATATATATATATATATATATATATATATCTCTATGTATAATTCTTTTCACTCTCTAAGTATGAATGTCGACGGATGAGATACGTAATTTAGATAATTAAAACAGCTGGGGTCTTCCAGCTTGTTCTGTACTACTAAATCTTCTTAAACAATTGAAATAGATAAAGGAATTACTACAGATTACTACAGCAGGTTTATATTCATATATTATTTCATAATTGGAGCCAAAGAATAGAATCCTTTCTCGATTGAATGAATATTGTGATAAATTGGGAAAAGCAACAGCTAGAGTTGGAGAGTTTTTATTTGCACCTTTTTTTTTGTTAGATTTTCAAACAAAGACAGGAAATTTTTGTAATAAGCTATTTTGATTATTAAACTGGCATTCAAGAACAAAGTTTTCTGCCAAAAATAGACGTCTTAAATGTAAAGGTGGCCCTTGGGAAAACTTAGATTCTTACATTAACATCTTTATGTTTAAAATGTGTACCAGCTGCTGTTTTGTTTAAAAAAGTTGAATGGTTCCTTTTTCATTATTACAACTACACATTCTTTAACCAATAAAATTTCAAATAATTAGTTTTTTTTATTTTTTTAGACCATTTTAAAAGCATTGGGAACATATGCACTTGGAGAGCCACCAATTCTTCGGTTCTTAATATTTCAGATTTGTTCTCATTATCCTACGATAATATTGTGTGATGTATTTAATGGTAGATGGATTGGAACCTTGCCAACAAAGGAAAGGGCTGTAAGTAAAATTTAGCGCGTATAAACACAGATCAAGGTTAAACAATTTTAAAATGATTTATATGAAGTTAAAATTTAAAAAAAATATGTTTAAATAGGGTAAAAATTATAAGAACATGAATAGAAAAAAAAACCTATAATCCCATTTTCAATACGTCTTCCTTGGATTGGTGGATTGGTAGGATCCTATATACCAAGTTTTTAAAGACATTTTCTTTTACGAGAAAGAGTAAATATAAGAATATGAGAAGCAGAAGAATGTCTATTGACCTTAAAACGAATTGAGGATCCAGTGTATAAACTAGCCAAGTCCAATTTTTAATTAAAATATGTTGGGTAGCTATTCTTCCAGAGTTTGAAATTCCTAATCCTCCAGTGAATAAAGCAGTTCTGTACAACTATAAAAAATATGGAAAATAGCCTCTATTTTCCATATTTTAGTTAATTGCCTATATTTAAATAGGATACAGAAAGCCACGAAGATTAAACCCCACAGAAAAAGGTACCCTTAAAATGCAACGTGCAAAACGGCTTATCTCTAATAATGATGATGATGACTCTTATGATTTACAAGGCCCCAGAACTACCTCAAATATTCAGAAAATGATAAGCTTGCTGGTACTTCTGTTAAAATGATACAACGAGAGAAAAAGCGAGTTGTCCTACAAATAATAAAAAAAAAACATCAGAACTTTTTCTCAGCAGAAACAAAACCTCCTGAATCAAAATTTTCTGTAAATAATGTAAAAAGTCATTTGCAGATTACAAAAAAAAGAGAAAATTAATAATTATTTAAAGATTTATTAAAAAAATATTTTATACATCTCCTAGCCTTTTTGCGTCAGGTAACTTGACTGGTTTAGCACTGAACTAGATTGTTTCTTCTATCTAGAGCAGAGTTTCCAAAATTTTTTTGTACCATGCTTCCTTTTGTTGGAATAAAAGTTTCTTGCGCCCCCACCCTTAACAATAATTTGTATGGGTCTAGGAACAAAACAAAAACAATTAAGTATTACATAGAAAACAAACTGACGGTCACAGCTGTAGTCCGTCTGAAGAGGTTTACTCTCCGGACACTGGAACTCATTCAAACCATGGGTGTATGTTACCTGAAGCCCAATCTAACTTAAAATCAACCATCACATATATAAAACAACATTATGTACAATCTTTTATAACTACAATTATTTTAAAGGGCTTTTACCCAAATATTTTGGTGGCCTAGGCATATCAACCTAGTGTTTTTTAAACTTGACGATGGAATTGTCATACCGAAAACGTCTGTGTTTTTAATGTAGCCCCTTTAAGGGTTTTCAAATATACCAAGTTACAAAGATTAACTTCTTTTTTTTGTGATACGTGGTATACAGCCAGCTGCAGAAATTATTTTCCTAGTGGATTTTTTTTAAATATAGATTAGATTCGTAAGTGAGATCGATGTGTTTGTAATTTCTTTACTAGTATGCCTATTCGTGACTGAGTTTTATTAAGTGCACAATGCAAGTCACTAGCAACATCCAGTTTATTCCGATCCTTTGTTTTAATTGCCAAGAGTGATGAACATGCAAATATAAACCAAGAGCTTCCCTTGATAGACTAAGATACACTTTAAAATATTTGAACCAAAATGAAGGTTTGTCCATTACATCAACGTTGTATTTGGCAGAAGAATCATGTTTTATTTGCAAAGCATCTTCTTGAAGTGATTCAGGCAGGGAGTCTATGTTGACATAGAATGGGTCAATTGATATTCTGAAAATACTATCGTCATAAGTGTTTGCGAAGTATTTCTAGAACTCTTCAGTTAAGCTCTCCAAATGGTTTGATATTTGGATTTTCAAACTTGATCCTTCATAAATGTTTTGAAGCGTGTTTCTTCTGAGATTAAGTTTACTTTAGGTAAACTCGAATAATTGCAGGGGTTTGCTAATATTTTACGCCTCCAAAGTAGTAATTTTTCAATATACATCTTGATCGCAACACGATGAATAACTATATTTAAATCTCTACCCTGCAGTTTTAGATTAAGGCTGTCCAACAAGTCAAAGATGTCTGACAAATAAACCAATATTACTTGGGTACAATGTTTTTTGAAGGCCACACTTAGTTCATTTTGCTTTTACTATTTCAAGAAGGTGATTACTTCATCTCCAAGGTCAAATAATCTTGCCAACATGTTTTATTTTGAGAGCCATTGTGCTTCTGTATCAAATAGCAGTATTTTCTGATCACCCCCTAAATCTTCACAAAGAGTTTTAAACAGTCGAGTATATTTAACGCACTGTTATTTATGTAATTCACTACTTCAATACACAACTTTAAGGCAGCATTCAGTTCATTTGAAAGAGTTTTTGCTGCAAAGCTTGTAGATGTATAACACCATGTATCCTAATCACATCAGCATTTTTCTCTCTTACTAATTGTACAAATCCTAAGCGAGAAATAAGCATTGAAGGCGCGCCATCCGTACATACATCGATCAGTTTTTGCCAAGAGAATTCATGTTTGTCAAAAAGTCTAACACTGCTTTTATAACCTCAACAATTTTTGTGGTCTCCAAATCTCTGTAGAAACGAGTGCTCGTCTTTCATTCTTTCGTTTTCAATATATCGAACATAAACAAATAAACTGAGAACATTGTGCTATGTCTGTACTCTCGTCTAGCTGAATAGCAAAAAATGGCGATTGTTTTACTAAATCAACTACCTGGTTTTGTATGTCTTCGGCCATATCATCAATACGACGTTTTACAGTATTGTTGGAAAGAGTTATTTAAGATAACTTTTGCTTACTTTGCGTTCCAAGAATAATGTTAGCTGTCTTTAACAAACATGGTTTAACAAGCGTCTCTTCAATAAAATGGCTCTTCTTTTCTTTAACAGTCTGAAGTGATAGCTTTTATAAAGCTTCAAGCACTTTTTCAGATGAGTGAGTCGTAGCCAGTACTATACTATATATATCCAACTTTATGCGTTTTAATTTGTTAGATTTAGTAGCAAAAAATTTCTTTGGTTTGTCCTTAAAAGAGTTATGTTATTATGACAAATGTCTTTCAAGATAATTAGGTCTCATTGCATCCTTGCTTAATTCTTCTTCTTCAAGTGCCATCTCCGTGGCGGAGGTCGGCAATCATCATAGCTATTCGGAGTTTTGAGACGGCTGCTCTGAAAAGTTCATTTGATGTACATCCGTACCACTCTCTCAATTTGCGCAGCTATGACATTCTACGCCTCTCTATGCTTCTCTTTCCTTGGATCTCTTCCTGCCTAATCAGTTGGAGCAAGGTATATTCCTCTCCACGAGTAATATGTCCGAGATATTCAAATTTTCTTGTTTTAATTGTATTTAAAATTTCCATTGCTTTGTTCATCCTTCTTAGAACTTCTTTGTTTGTGACGTGTTCTGTCCGCGATATTTTCAGAATTCTTCTTTCACCCAGAGCTAGAATGATTCTAG
This sequence comes from Diabrotica balteata, assembly GCA_918026665.1. Lineage (NCBI taxonomy): Eukaryota > Metazoa > Arthropoda > Insecta > Coleoptera > Chrysomelidae > Diabrotica > Diabrotica balteata. Next base: position 36,806,819 of record OU898284.1, read on the forward strand.
TTTTTTTATTGATGTCGCATTCAAGGTCCAAGATTCCATTCCATTAAATGAAGTCGAGAAAACATAGCACCTCGCCAACCTAACTTTAAGTTCCAGTTTTAAATTACTGGTACATAGCACTCCTCTCATTTTGTTGAAATTTGCTCTAGCCTTTTCTATTTGTTCAATTTTTTCACATGCGAAAAATCATGACATTTTTTCGCTGTATTATTAACTATCCTTTTATCACAATTTTACAATCAATACCTTAGTCCAACCCTTGATAACTCTTCCTATTCCAGTTTAACCCCCTCCCTTAAGAAATACAGACCGTTTTAAGATAGCAAAGAAGAAAGTCTCTCTTGCTGGTCGGCTGCCGCTAAGGACAGACCATTCTCTCTCCTCTTGGTTTGACCACCGCTAGGGCCAGACGTACTCTCTTGATCTGACTACCGCCAAGGCAAGTCGTGCCTTTTTGGATTCTCGGCTACCGCTATAGACAGTCATTCTGTCTCTCTCTTCGATTATCAAGAAGAACAGCATCGATCTTATTATTATTATTATTATCCCAGATTTAGCCATACGGCTCACACTCCCTCTAAGGGGAATTACTCCCTCTATTATTATTATTATTATTATTATTATTTTTATTATATAACAAATAAGGGCAGAGGAGCGAGCTCCTATTATGCCCAAAAAGCAAAAATAAACAAAAATAAAATAGATCCTTATAAAACTAATACTAATTATAAAGTTAAGTAGTTAAACAGTTAACGAAAATTGAATTGTGACACAATAAATAAATAAATAATGCTGTCCGAGAAAAAATATCCTATCCTATAAAAAAAAATAAAGTGCTGTCAAGTTTATTTTTAAAGATGTTAACACTAGCTGCCGATATGGTGTCTTGATCCAAATTGTTCCATATATTAAAGATTCTGTTTGGCAAGAAGTTCGCCCTGGACCTTGCAGTAACATCAAAAACAGTTTCGAGTTAGCACGTTTACACACCGACACTATGTGATCAGACCAATTTAAGTCACTATTAATTATCACTCCGAGATCGTTCCATTCTGAGGACTATTTGAATATTGCGTCAAGATCTTGTTTAAGAATATGTTGGTTAATAGTTGGATTCACATATAACTTAGTGTCATCAGCGTAAATAGAAACCTTACTGGATACAATGAGCGGAAGATCACTAGTGTAGACCCAAAAAAGTAGCGGTCCAAGTACTGATCCTTGTGGAACTCCACTCTTGACTGGCTTATCTAATGAGTGGTCTTCCCCAACACGAACCCTGAAGTATCTGTCGGATAGAAAATCTTGTATCCAAATGTTTAATTTTCCGCGGATACCATAGTGATCCAATTTAGCTAGTAATCGACGTTTTGGAACACGATCGAAAGCTTTGGAGAAGTCTAAGTAAACTACATCGACAGGATTCCGATTGTTTAAAGATAATGACCAATCATTTACACAATGAAGTAAGTTTGTGATCGTTGAACGACCTTTGATAAATCCATGCTGTTGGTGAGGGATGATTTTGGTTTTTTCTTGGAAAAACTCTTGGCTGTTTTCTATCGCAATTACCTCTTTCCCGCCTTAGTTACGGGAGAAATACCGAAAATACTGTTTTAACACGTGTTTAGAAAAACCGCGAGTGTGCTCGGACATATTCCGCATAAGAGGAAAAACCGCGAGAGTGTGGAGCAGACAAACCGCGAGAGTGTGGAGCAGAAATATTGGAAAGACTTTGTATAAACTTAATTTGCTATTGTCTGTATACCTTTTACTACATATCCTAATTTATTTGAACCAGCCCTATATAATACAGTCCACATACATTAAAATTATACTAATAATTTCCCACATATGTACACCCTTTTTGTACACTATTCTTATTTTAATCTCCTGAATGTCATCATTTGTGGAGTTAATCATTGTTCCCAGATATGGATATTTGCCCACTTGTTCGACGTTGGTTTTGTTTATTAGAAGAATTGTTTAATACTTCATAGCAAATTACACGCTGATGATATTCGGCATTATTTTTACGTATACAAATAAACCCATATTTGATATAATCATCATTATACTTGCGTTTCTTTGTTGAGCTCATCTTGACTACAATAAATTATCTTACTTAAATTAACGAAAACAATGAAAGTCAACTACTGGTGGGGTAAACTGTGCAAATACCGGTCAGTGGGTAATGGCGGTCATCCCGATTGTGCGAAATCTATTCAATCTGGCAACCTCCTATAACTGCCAACGTGTCGCTACACTACTCTGTATTCAGATTGCTGATGAGCGTTGAGTTGGCGCAAACCATTGTCATAGAAATATTATTAACCTGTTTTCAGTGTTTTCGATCTTATTTTTATGCTGAGTAATATAAGGTCTTAATTCATTTTTATTCACGTGTAGATCTTAAAATTGGTTACAATTGATTATAATGACGTTAGCTGCCTATTCCTTTTTTAAAGATCAATATTTTAGTACATGTTTACGAGTAAAAACTTCTAAGAAAAAAAATGCCAACAGGCGGCAATGCCGGTCAGTTGACCGGTATTACCCCCATGCTATAATTTATACCCTATACTATTAATCCTTAGGGATTAATCCATCCATTTTTCGACCTTGCAAGAAAGAATAAAAAATAAAAATCTTCAAGGTGTCTCATTAGGTAGAAAATCAGTATTTTCTGTCGAACAAGAAGCTAAAATAGCCACACAAAAAAATATTTAGCTTAATTTTTTATGGCGTAACAGCAATAGAACTGAGAAAATTAGCATTTGGGTTTACAAGATAATTTTTCTTGTAATAAAACACCTTTTTCTTGTAATTGGCATTACAAGAAAAAGGTGTTTGATTCTAGTTCTTTGGAATCGGATATTGATATATCATGTGATAACAGTGACGATGCATACGAAGATAGATGCCTGGTTTACAGCGAGTTTGGCAAAAACAATGAATTGTAGTATATATTTACCGTTTGCTCACGATGGGCTTATTCAGAGTGCAGTGGATGGGATTCTGCAGAGAGTTATACCTGCGATGACTGTCAACTATTTTTACATTAAAACACATATTTTTGTTATTTTTTGTTTGTTTTGTAATAAAAAATATTTTTTCACCTTTCTTACTGATTTGTTACAAAAAAATGTTAAATAAATATTGATTTTTATTTTAATAATAACACAAACAAATTGACTGGCAATACCCACACTCATGACCGGTATTGTCCATGTATGGTTACAATACTGGTCAAAGATACTTTTTTATGTTTTGTCTCTGTCAAAGACAAAAATTTTATATTTTTGAAATTAAATGTATCTTGCAATAAGTTAAAACCCCAAATTACGGATTGACGGCTTAAATTCGATTCACAGAGTTTTACTTTTTTTTATATTAAATTTTCTTCTTAGGTGACCGCGATTTGCACACTTTACCCTACGCTTTTATAATGCAAAAATACGCGCAGGCTAGGCCGAGGTATCTCAAACACAGAGTCACAATTGATTAGCTGCGGTTATTTGGCCTGCGTCTGGTGAGGGGTGGAAAGGAGAGAGGCAGTGCTTGTCTGTATTGTCAAATGCGCACTATTGCCACATTAAACGGCTCACATTCCATTCTTTCAAGCATTCGATTCCAAATGGACCGCAGGAGTGATGACGTAGATTTGATTGACATCTGTCAGTTTCACTTTCCAAACAAACGTTGTTTAGTGTGGATAATTTGTATTTTTCGTTATTTTTTAATTTTTTTTTACAAAATCTTTCCGCTTTTTACAATATCTAAGTATTCTAATAGTTACTACAACAAGTTTACAAGGTTTTGTAAATAATAAAGCATGCTGTTTCATAAAAATAGCAATAAAATGCATGCATCAATAAAGTAAGGTTAGAATGTCCTTAATATATACTTTTATACTATATTTCATAAAAATAGAACACTGAATTTTGATGGTATTATCGTAAAAAATACTAAACTTAAAAGAGAAAGTAGCAAAAGATGCAAAATGTTAACTTTATAGAAATTAAAAAGTCTTGAGATTTGACATTTCAACTATTGTTTAGAAAGTAATGACAACAATATGACAGATGTGACGTCACACTCCGGCTGTCCATTTGTGTGTAAAGTCAGATGTTCAGTGATTTGTTACAGAGGGGGCGCCTCCACCAGTTTGGGAACCGCTGACCTAGAGGAACTTACGTACATATTCAAGCACTTTTATCATTAATTCTGTTTTCGTAATGCTCTTCATAATATACTTTTAATAATCCTTTGGTTTTCCAAAGTTTTAGTACCATATTTTTGAGCGAACACTGCACTTTGAAATTATTATGATATACCTACTCTTTTATAATGTTTCCTAAATTTTTTAGGACCTTGTTCCGGTCTTTTTTAGCTTTTTTCCCCAACCTACTTCTTGGAAATCATTTAAGCATTTTGCACAAATTATTACCAGTGGACAGTTCCAAAAATATGATTTTGGATTAAAGGAAAATATGAAGATATACAAACAAAATGAACCACCAAAGTATAATATTAGTAACATTGCTCTGCCGGTTCATTTTTTCCTTGGTACCAATGACAATTTAGCAACCATTAAAGTAAGTAAAAGTATTGTGTTTATATACAGCTGAACTGCCTTGAAAGGTATTGGGCGAGTTTTCTTCATCATCATCATTCTCATCATGCAGCCTTCATTTATCACGTCCACTGCTGAACATAGGTCTTCCTTAAACTCCTTTATTCTTTAAGATTTTGTGTAATTTCGCTCGCCTATCATAAGTCGTGCATTCTCACTACATGGCCTGCCCAGATTCATTTCAGTTCCGCTATGCGTTTCACATAAGGAATAACGGTACTTTTTCGCAGATCTTCGTTTTTTATTCGGTCCCATAACGTTATTCGCAGCATAAACCATTCCATTCGTCTCTGTGCGACTCTCAATTTCGAAGCTGTAGTCTTGGTTAGAGTCATAGTTTTCGCCCCATAGATACTGGTAATACGCATTGGTAAAATACTTTTTTGTTTTAAGGCTAATTGATATGTTGGCCCTAAGTTGTCTCGCAGTTTTACAAAGGCTGTCCACGCTAAAGAAATTCGTCTTTGGGTTTCGCATGTTTGGTTATTCCTGCTAATTCTTATTTCATCCCACAAATTCCAAATGCGTATATTTGTTCACCAGTTCTACCACTTTGTCTTGAATAGTTAAATGGTTATTGGGGACCATATTTGTCACAAACTTATTTTTGGTCAAGTTCATTCTGAGACCCATTTTCGAACATGCAAAGTCCAATTTATTTAACATATCTGTGGCTTCTCCTAAATTATCTCTGATAAGGACAATGTCATCTGCTAAACGGAGATGGTTAAGCTTTTCGCCGTCTATTGTTACTCCTCTGTGGTCTCAATTGACCATCTTAAAGGCATACTCTAATGCCGTTATAAATACTTTTGATGACAGTATATCTCCTTGCCTAATCCCACTTTTTATTTTCATTGGTCGGGATTTATCGTGTATCTTAACAGTTATAGGGACATTTTTGTAAATATTGTAAATAAGTTCACTATACTTATGTTTAATCCTGTCGAACGCTGTCGAACACTTTATGAAAATCTATGAAAGTGAAAACAAGAGGTTTGTTGTATTCTATAGATTTCAAACAAATATAGCAATACAAAATCATACCATAGAAAATGTTGAACATTATGTATATTTAGCACAGTCTTGTTCGATCATTGATAGAGAGAACACGTATATTTACAGGTGCTTAAATAGTGATTAAGACCAGTTTTTTGTGACTATCAATAATAAACCAATTTCGCTCCGGGCATATAAACCCAGTTTTTGTGTTTATTTAAGTGTTTGTTATTGTTTTTGTTTGTGTGTATGTAGTGGTAATTTACAAAAATGGATGAAAACTTTCCCCTGACAAAGGGGGATCCAAAATATGGACACCAAAGTGTCTACACCTGTTGAACCGTTAAGAGCTGAAGCAATCAAACCTCCATTAGAACTGAGATCATTTTTAGCTGAAAAAATGATTATTAAGTCGCTAAAGAAAAACTCACCATTCATTAGCAGCATGTATAAATTAAACGAATACGACCTAACTAAGCCTTTTTGGATTCATAAACACTCTCCTCCTATTTGTGATGGATTAAGAAACATGACCTTAAAACCACAAACAAAGTTAGAGACCGACTACTTTGATCACTTTGTTTCCTGTGATGTGAATATACCACTTTATTCGGAGTTAGCATCATTTAATAGTATAGTCATAAATCAAATTTTAGAGGAACATCCAAATTACGTCACTATATACACTGATGGATCAAAAAACACCGATGGTACAGGTTGCGCTTTCGTAATACCTAAACGTATACAGAAAAAATACAACTTAAACAAAAACACATCTATTTTCACAGCTTAGGCAATAGCAATTCTAAAAGCACTAGAATATGTTTATCAGGAAGAGGATCAGAATGCTATAATCTTTTCCGATTCACTTTCCGTTCTTAAAATTTTAAAATCAAACTCAAACACAACTAATGATATTAGTTTTAGCATCCAAGCAATACAATAAACAATTACAAGATCAGAATAAATATATAAAATTCTTCTGGGTCAAAGCACACGCAGGAATAACAAACAATGAAATTGCAGATCAAATTGCCAAAGAAAGCATAGTAATGGGGAACAAATAAATTACGAATTAACTACAGACGAACAAATAATCATAGCAAAACAGAGAATGATGAAGAAATGGTTCTATTCATGGTAAGAGTACAGCTTCACAAATCCAACACGTTACACCAGACTTGAAACCAAATTAAGGAGAAAACCTTGGTACAATGAGTACGATTACATTCAAAAAAGTATAACTACTATCAGCAGAATGAAGATCTTTGCGAAGCCTGTAATAAAATCGGTGATCTTGACCACATCTTCCTCAACAGGTGGACACGGAGATTTCTGTAATGGAGCAAGAAGCATGAGAAGACCTCAAAAAGATGGGTAGATGACATAAGAGCAGTAGCAGGCAAACAGTGGACTAGACTGGCGCAAGATAGAGAAAGATGGAAGCAATTGGGAGAGACCTACATTCAGGATTGGATGAAAAATGGTTGACAAAGAAGATAGATTTTTCAATGAGGGTCTTTACTGTATGAAGGTGATCATTGGTACCATAATTTTAACGGAGTCCTACCTGCTCTCTCGATTGGTAGAAATCTAATTTTTTCTCCAACCCTTGATTTCACTAACCTAGTAAAATGGTTATAGTGTATATGTGGTTCAACAGAGTAATTTGATATATAATTTTCTAGGTCTGTTCTATCCCATTTGTTATGCAAAAAAATGGTTATAGCATTGTTACATTCTTTCGATATCTCTTTTTGCTGCAAACCATATAGCCAATGTCATCTACACTTATCTCTGACATTAGTTCGTAACCTTGATTCATGATCTTCTTTGAAATGACTGTTTGCATTAGTGTTTGATCTTCTCGTCTGCTTCCATATAATTTCTCGTAAAATGTATATTAACTCGTCTCTACGTGATATTATTACGTTTTGCTTGTTTCTTAATTTATTGGTTAAGCTTACGCTTCTTCAAGAAGGGGCTGCGCTCTTGTTTTGTTGTAGCTTGAGGGGAGTGAGCAACCTTAGTTGTGAGTTCATTATTTTGGATTGTGGGTGAAGTAGGTGGATGTGGAGATGAATAACATGGACTGTATATATCATATTACATTCCCGGTCTTTTATATCTATATTTTTACTATACCAGCGGTCATTATGTAGATATAATATGAAAATAGTATAAATGTAAATTTTTTTAGTATTTTCAGTTAGTGTTTTTTTAGGACAATGATTACTTAATAAGTATTCTACAAAAGAATGGTGTCACAACTTCCAGACGTATTTATGACGAATATGCACACAACGATATCTTCTTGGGAAAAGACTATGATAAGTTTGCTAGTGATGTGCTGAGTGTATTGGACATTCTAAGAGAATCAAATCAACCCATTAAATGAAAATTATTTGTTAAAGAAAAAAGAATAAATCTTGTTTAAAATAATTTGTAGTTTTATAAAATAAATCTAAACTATTCCATGAAAGTATGTATTTCACACCCAACAGAGCGGCGTCAACACAAACAAAAATTAGAGTCAAAGGAGTAAATACGGAACCCACGAAATGCTTATACAGAAAAAGAATATCAGGCAAGTGCTATGAATGAAATGTTAGAAAAAGATAACCAGGAAAGGTGAAAAAATCTCAAAAATATTTTAGTTAACACAAAAAGGGAAACAAATCAAACCCACAGAAGTACAGAGGAAATAACGTATGAAGAACATGTACCGAGGCTATATTTATAATGAGGTAAGAGCAAGAGAAATCATTAAAATATGACAAACAGACATATCTGTTGGCGAAATAAATTCTCAACACAATACAATATACTTTAACATATTTTATGTTTTGTGTGACACAACGTGTCTCGACTTGAAGTTCCATTGTTAAAAAACAAAACGTTCGTTATAAAAATGTCAGACAGAAAGGATGGCTTGCTCCCTATCTAGAAGCAAGATATTGCTCTCATATTTCTTTCTGTTTTTCAGGGTCTAATTCCATTTGATTTTTCTTGTTTGATACAATCGATGTGTTTGGGTTTCCATATTCCAGCTACTTCTTTAATCTTTCTGTGTAGTTCTCTATTTTTATGCTTCATTTGCAAATCTTCTACCTCTTTACATTTTTCTTTCATCCATTCAGTCTTCCTTAACTACATTTATTTTTTCTTAATTTCCCTGTTGAGTTTCTTGTATCTTGTTAGGGTTTTTGTTTTTTACCATCCGTCTCCTCTCCATTATTTGTAATATTTCGTTTATCATCCACGGTTTTCTATGTTTACGGTTTTCTTTCTGTATACTTTGGTCTGCTTTCTGAATCCAAGACAGTATTTTAAATTTTCCCCCACATGTCTTTAATGTTTTCTTTTATTTTCTTCTCCTTAGCGGGAGCTATTATCTTAGACCCTAACTGCGTGTCTACCATGTCTTCATACTTCTGTTGCTGTCCTTGGTCAGAACTACTCCATGTTATTCTCTGACTAAGTTTAGCCTTATCTACTCTTTTAAGTTTTAATCGGATAGTTGCTTGCTACTACAGGATTGTGGTCTAAATTTATGTCACAGCTTGGGTAGAAACCTCCACGTATATAGACGTCTTTTAGGTCATTTAAACCATGTGTTAAGAAATGTAAAAACATAATAACTGAGAAAGCAATAAAAATATTGGGGAAAACCAAACCAGTTAAAGAAAACGAATGGTTTGACAAGGAGTGCCAAGAAGCAACAGATAACAAAAACAGGGCATACTTAGAGACAAATCAAGCTCGATGTACAAAAAGAGCAAAGGAAGAATACCGGACACTAAGAAGAGAAGAAAAACGATTGCATAGAAAAAAAAAGACAATTTGAGCAAAAGCAATTGGAAAGCACAGAACTTCTAAGAAATCAAAATGAAACTCGAAAGTTCTACAGAAATCTAAACAAAATGCGCAAAGATTTTAAGCTAAGAATAAGGAGCTGTAAGGATGTAGAAGGAAACATCCTAAATGATACGGCCTCAATCCTAAACAGATGAGCTGAATTTTTCGATGCAAAATTTAATGGCCATCATATCGAAGAAGCAGATAACACCCTAGCAAATCGAAATTGTTGGAATCCTTTAAACCCAAACGAAAGACCACCTACCATCGAAAACGTTGCCCAAGCCATTAAAAAGCTTAAAAATAATAAATCACCAGGAGTTCATCAAATTTGCAGTGAGCTCTACAAGAATGTGGGCAATGTCCTACTACAGACACTGCAGAAGCTTTTAGTTCCTGTTTGGCATAATGAAACCATGCCTTGTGAATGGTCTCAAGGCGTGATATGCCCGTTACATAAAAAAGGTGACCAGCTCCAGTGTGACAACTATAGAGGTATAACCCTGTTAACAACTGCTTACAAAATACTAGCAAATATTCTCTACGAAAGGTTGCAAGTTTACACAGTGGGCATAGGTAAATGGTAAATATTAAGCTGGATTCACTCCAGAAAAATCAACAATTGACCAGATTCATTCAATAAGACAGATTCTCGAGAAAACATTAGAATTCAATATTGAAACCCATCAATTATTCGTCGACTTCAAGGCCGCATACGACAGTGTCAAGAGAACAGTGCTATACCAATCAATGCATAAGTTTGGTATACCAGAGAAACTTATCCGACTAACGAGAATGACAATGTCTAACTTAGAAGCCAATGTTAGAATACAGGAAGAGAGTTCTAGATCCTTTGAGATAAAGGATGGACTCAGACAAGGAGATGCTCTGGCTTGCCTCCTATTTTATATTGCCTTAGAAAAGGCAGTCCGAGATACACGAATTAGGGATGGCGGTACTATTTACAATAGATCGATACAAGTCTTAGCATATGCTGATGACATTGACATAGTAGGGCGTAGCAAGCGAGATGGTGAGCAATATCTCCTAGAATTGGAAACAGCGGCGAAACAGGTCGGTCTAGTTATCAACGAAGACAAAACCAAGTACATGTTGGTTACAAAGGATCCGATAGCAAATAAGGAACGAGAAACATTCTTTGGAAGTCATACCTTTGGACGTATTGACAACTTCACATACCTTGGGTCGCTATTGACTGCTACCAATAAAACAAGCGAAGAAATCAAAAGACGAATAAATCTTACAAATAAGGCATACTATGGACTCCAAAGGCATTTCCACTCAAGAGACATTCAAAGAAGAACTAAAATTATTATATTCAAAACATTGCTGAGGCCGGTCCTCACATATGGAGCAGAAACATGGACTCTAACGCAGAAAGATGAAAGACTTTTGGGAATATTTGAGCGTAAAATACTCCGCAAAATATTTGGAGCTGTAAACGACCAATCTGGCTCTTTAATGAGCCAGATGTCATAACGTTCATTAAAACACAGCAACTTAGATGGGCTGGACACATAATACGAATGCCAGAAAATACCATTGCTAAAAAGTCAACCACAGGAACACTTGTAGGAAAAAGAAGCAAAGGCCGACCGCGAATTAGGTGGTTAGATGGAGTTGAAACCGACTTACGAATATTAAAAATCAGAAGATGGCAACATGTTGCCAAAAACCGAACAGAATGGCGATGAATCTTAGAGCAGACCAAGATCGACAGATGATTGTCGAGCCAAAGATGATGATGATGATGTTAAGAACCACCAGGTTGTTCTCTTGGCAAAATTTAACAAGGCGTGTGCCTCGTTCGTTTCTGGTTCCTAAACCATATGGGCCGATGATCGATTCGACTTTTTCTGTTCCTACTTTGGCATTCTTATCTCCCATAAATATGTTGATGTCGTCTGATTCTATGTGTTTTTTGATCTTTTCAATATCGGAATAGAAAATCTCAAGATCTTTGTCTGGACTGTCTGCTGTTGGTGCGTATATTTGTATTATATTAATGTCGAATGGTTTTCCATTTAATTTAATAATCATTAATCTGTCGCTGACTGGTAGAAAACTTTTCCTGGGTTGTTTTATGAATGCTGGTACCAACACTTCTACACCTGACTGGGCATTACCATCTTTGCTTGAATAATAGAAACGGTTGCCATTTACTGTATCCACATATCCTTCTCCCTTCCATCTCACCTTGCACATATCAAGAATGTCCCACTTAATTTGTCTCATTTCATTTTCAGCATTTGCTAGTTTGCCTGCTCTATATAAAGTTTTAACGTTCACGTTTCCTTCCGGGGATTCTTAGCACTTCTTGACGATTAAACGCCTGCCGGTAACGAGGAGTCATGTTTTGATTTTGACTTGCCATATTAACTATCTTGGGAATTTAATGCGATGGTTTCCCAATGCCTTTCACATCCTATGAAGACGGGATGCCGTTCATCCGCCTTCGGGGACAATTTTTCCTCCCGAGGACTAGAAGGTGCCCTTGCGTCATTCCTAAGAATAACGTTAAATGCTTATACCGGCAAACACTCGGTCCCCATCTGCGTCAGCCACCTAAGCTATCTACCCGTGTTGCCCCTCTTTTACCGCGTGAAGGTGCAGATTGGGGGTTTCCCTTCATTGACATCAAGACTATAAAGGCATTTCTTAATTCTCTCCAGTACTTTTAGAAGACATTACAAATACAGTAATTTATAATATCATTTATATCTATTAAATAGTGTCCATCACATATTTAAAGAAAAAGAAATAAAAATTCTATTTAAAATTTATTGTTTATATATTTTTTAAACTGCTCTCTTTTAAAATTTAAATTTTGTTAGGTAATAAAGTTTAGCAATGAGATACATATAAAGGGAACTCTGATCCTTGCACTCCTATTATTTATACTTCTAGTATTTGCTCCCAATTATTATATTTTCATTAATGTTGCAGGCACTCCCAATTTTAGTCATCTCCACTTTAACATTATTACCTTCCAATAATAATTTTCATATAGTTGTGACCACGCTTGTTATCTATTCCTCCAAACTCTCCCAACTTCCATCGAGCGCATGTCCCGCAACTTTCTGCATGGAGAGAATTTCCACTGGCTAGACGTTGAACATTATTCTTTTGTCTCGGGGGAGAATACAGCCAGTTTTCCGCTGGTCCGACGATAACGTGCGATAGATCGAACTACGATACCGGCATAAACAAAGTTTTTAGTGGTTAATAATCGGTTTTGGGTGCTCTAATTGGAGACTGTGGGCAAAATCTGAGTAAGGTAGGTAGAAAGGTTCTCTAACTATTTATGAACATGGCTTTTCATAAGTAATTTTTATTGTAAAAGCGAACATTAAAAAAACAAGTCAATTTGCTTTAAAAAATTATTTTTAAAGAACAACACAATTACAAACTCTTTGATTTGAAAACTTCCCTTGCTGTTAAAATTGTTTACCAAGACATAATAAAATAATTTATTGACTTTAATGTGAAGTAACCACAAGTTTACTTTAAAATAAGTTTGTTTTGATGTTTTGATTTTCCACTTGGAACATTTTTCCACTTTAAAATTTGAATTTTAGGAACGATTGCCGAAGTGGTCAAAGTGAACGTACTTTTAATTGTAATTATGATTAAATCCCATTAAAGATAATAAATAATATTAAAATCGCACAAGCAAACATGTCTTTGATTTTTGTAAATAACTACGAAGAATAAAATTGTTTTAAAGTGGTTATCGTTTCTTTAATAATAGTTTTTGTTTTTTATTGTCATTTTTTTTTTCCACAAGTAAAAATAAAAGTTATATTGTTTCCGTTACGTTGAAAATATCAATCTTTATCGTATATATCATAAAGGTGGATTCAAACACATCAGCCCCGTCACAGTCCCGGCGGCGAACCGGTCCTGTTTGTTCATAGAACTATTAATCTGACAGCTGGGAAACTGTTCGTCAACTGATGAATGTGAATGCTAGCGGCATATTTCTATTAAAGAATATTTTGTATGATGGATTGTTCGGTTCGTCGCCGGAACTGTGACGAGACGTGACTGATGTGTTTGAATCGACCTTCTTCTTCTTCAGGTGCAAATCCACTAATGGATGTTAGCGATCATATTTTCTATTAATTCTCTATTTCTTGCAATATGTATCAGAGATTGTATGTCGTTAATCCCTGCCCATTGCCTTATGTTTCGGAGCCAGGACATTTTCTTGCATCCCATTCCTCTCTTGTCTTCAATTTTACCCTCGATTATAAGTTGGAGGAACTGGTATTTTTCATTTCGCATGATGTGACCTAGATACACCGTTTTCCTTTTCTTGATGATTTCGAAAAGTTGGCGTTCTTGGTTTATTCTTTTAAGGACATCTATATTTGTGATTTTCGCTGTCCATGGTATTTTTAGGATACAGCGATACAGCCACATTTCGAAAGCTTCTAATCTGTTTATATCCCTCGTTTTGAGTGTCCAGCCCTCTACGCCATATAGCAGCACTGACCACACGTAGCACTTAGTAAACCTTAGTCTTAGTTGAAGATCGAACTCTGAACAAGTCAGTACCTTCTTAAATTTTACGAAAGCTTGTCGAGCTTGCTCAATGCGACATTTTACTTCCCTGTCCGATTCCCAGTCTTCAAAAAGCCACGATCCCAGGTATTTAAATTTACTCACTCTTTCAATGGACTTAGTATTCAGTGTTATGGTGGAGTTTTCAAGTGCATCCAAGTTTCTGGAGATGATAATAAATTTGGTTTTTTTGGTATTAATCTCTAATCCCATTCGCTTACTGTATTCTCCGATTATAGTGACAAGTTGTTGAAGATCGACTATGTTGTCACAAATTAAGATACCATCATCAGTATAGTTGTTGATCAATACTCCATTCACTTTGATTCCCATCTTTGCATCCTCCAAAGACTCTTGAAATATGGCTTCCGAATAAATGTTAAATAAAAGAGGGGAAAGCACACATCCCTGTCGAACTCCCCTGCTTATATGTATGGGTTTGGATATAGAATTGTCTATTTTTTAACTGTGCCGTTTGATGCCAGTACAAGTTTTCAATGCATCTTATGTCTTTTTGGTCTATATCAACTTTCTTGAGGATCTGCATTAACTTGTGGTGTTGGACACGATCAAACGCTTTTTGGTAATCTAAAAAGCATAGGAATACAACCTTCTTCTGATCGTAATAATTTTGGACCAGCACCTGTGTTGCTACTATTGCTTCTCGTGTTCCTAAACCTTGCCTAAACCCGAACTGGGAGTCACTGATGTCCCATTCACATTTTTTGTATTATCTTTGATGTAGTATTTTTAAGAATATCTTTAAAGTGTGACTCATCAGGCTAATGAGTCTATGATCCTCACACCTTTTTGCATTGACTTTCTTGGGCAGGGGAATAAAGGTAGAGCGTAACCATTGTTGAGGATAGTAGCCAGTTTCATAAATTAAGTTAAATATTTTGTGTAGTGCTGAAATTCCCCTTTCATTCAGTAATTTGAGTATTTCTGACGGAATTTCATCTGGTCCAGGTGCCTTGTTGTTTTTTGAATTTAATATTGCCTTTTCTATCTTTTTTTTAGTGATTGAAGGGCCAGTCAGCTGGTCGTCTGTATAAACTTCACTCATGGGTCTTTCGTCATGGAAGAGCTCCTGGATATAATTTTTCCCATATATCAATTTTCTCCTTTTCACCCAGCACTATCTGGTTATCCTGATTAAATATGGTAGTTGGTCTTCGTTTTCTGTATACTCCACCAGTCTCCTTAAGTTTTTTATGTAAATTACGGTCGTCGTGCTGTCGTTGTAAATGTTCTAGATCGATACATTGTTGCTTAAGCCATTCATTTTTTGCTACTCTTATTTTTGCTTTTATTTGAGTGTTAATGTTTTCCTACATATTGCTGAAATCTTGGTTATTCTTGCGTCTTCGTCGTTCTTCCATTAGTAATAGTATTTCGTCTGTCATCCATTTTTGCCTCTTGTTATTTCGTTTGTACCCTAAGTTGTTTTTCATGATGTCTGTTACAGCACTTGTAATCGTATTCCATGTTGGTGTTAGATCTTCGGCAATGTTTGTCGTCAATATTTGAATTTGTCCGTTTATTTCATTGCTTATTTCTGCTTTTATCATTGGGTCTTTCAGTTTGTCCAGTGCTATCTGTTGTTGAGTTTCAGGCTTGTTCTTGCATGAAAGAGCGATCTTTATGACGGCCACAAATAGTACGTGAATCGACCTTAAGAAAGAAAATTTTGCAATATTTTGGACTGGTATAAAAGTTTGTTGCCTGTCAATTTTCGCTAATTAAATGTTGACAGTTTAATCACGAGACGTCAGTTAAGTGATTTTGTCAAAATTTTATAAGCGAAAATTGCCAAAATGCAACAAACTTGAATAAAACCAGAAGAAAATTTTGTCGGTAAATAATTTTCTCTCGAACGATATTCGACAAGACTTTGTCACTACAATTTTCACGAGACAATTAATGCACCATATCAACGAAATATAATCTTTATTTATTTCTTAACTATATTAAATGTACAATTATTATAAGTTATAGTACTTTGCCCATTCTTTTCTACCAACGCATACTTTTGTGTATTATTCAGCTGCAGCATTTGGTAACTTGCAGGTCCAGCTTCATTTGTTGATTCTAAGATTTTCGACCAACTTCTAGTGGTGACTAGAATCCAGCTGCAGATATGGTTTTAGAGAGCTTGCATTTGAGTGATCCGTTAATATAATAAACTCCTATTTAGAAGCATGTTACTTGAACAAGGTTAACACAGATGATCCATGAGAATGGATTGTTATTTTATGTTTTGTTGTGTCTATTCCAATTTTTTCAGCTGACATTTTTGTCCACTTAAATACGGTGTTGATTCCAAGTGGACTTGGAAAAAACGCTGTATTCAATTCGGTATCCCATAAATTCTCCCAAATTCTTTCTCTAAAAAATAAATTTTGCAGGTTACGGCCTCATTACCTCTATAAGCAAGTTCAAATGAGTAAAGGTGAAAAAACTTTTTTTGTGCTTCATCGGGGGTATCTTCGTCGTAACTTTGGATGGTTTTTAATAGTTCTTCGGTGGATAATTGTTTGTTGAAATAGCTCCAAAGTTACTTGCCGCTTTGGATCCTACTAAAATAAGTGGGTTTACATCAGCATCATATAACCGTAATAGTTGTTCTATGTTTTTAGTTTCAACTAACCTACAGGAAATAACTAGTATAGTCGGAAGTTTTAAATCCAAACACAGTTGTGGTTTTGATCAGATTCCCCCTAAGTTATTAAAACAATGTATTCATGCTCTCGCAGATCTACTGACGGATATTTGTAATGCCTCTTTTCAACAAGGAATATTTCCCAGTTTGTTTAAACTATCTATTGTAATCCCTTCATTCAAAAGTGGTGATAAAGATGACTTCAACAACTATCGTCCCATTAGTCTCTTATCTGTGTTTCCAAAGGTAATTGAACCCCCTCTGTGGCTCAGTGGTAAGAGCGCCTACCTTTGAACCTAAAGGTCGTGAGTTCGAAACTTACCTTGGTGGAGAAATTTTCGTTTATTAAAAATTAATAAATGAAAATAATTTCTATCCTTGTGCGATCGGTACTCACCGGATTGACCGCAGACGTTCGGATACAATTAGCGTCTCTTAGCAAAGACAATGACGTCGATTTTGCTAAGTATCAAGACATTTACTCTACACACACACTACACCCTAGACTAAGTACCTGACTGTAAAAATTCACTGTACCATGCCAATGACCATTAGTTGTCGACGCATTAAACTCAATAAAAAAAAGATAATTGAAACTCTGGTTTATACTAGAATGAACGCATTCCTAAACAACCATAGTCTCTTGCATAATTTTCAACATGGTTTTACATCTTTACAGCTCTTGCAAATTTCGTTAGCTTAGTATTGGATGCTTTGGACAGACGAGAGAAGGCATGTGGTATATTTCTCGATTTGTCAAAAGCTTTTGACATTTTGGATCATAAATTATTGCTAATAAAATTTAGATTGGTATTCGTGGTGTAGTTCTAAAATGGTTTACTTTCTACCTAGAGAATAAAAGACAAAAAGTAAAGATAACATCTAATGAACTTGTAAACGAATCAAACACATTGGATATCCATTACGGTATCCCTCAGGGTAGTGTATTGGGTCATCTACTTTTTATAGTATTTATTAATGATATAGCTTTGGTAACTAATTCCCTGACCGAGGTTAACATCATCAGTTATGCGGATGATACCAACATTCTAGTCACAGAAACGTATTATCAAAATTTGCACAAAATTTTGTAAACTTTGATCCAATTATTAAAATCGGAGTTTTTAAAACAATTGCAAAATAGGTATTCGATATGGCTTTTCTAGCAAATAGCAGATTTCCGCGGTCAGATGAATAAAATCACTAGGTTCTTGGGAAGAACTGCGTTGAGAATTTAATGCTCGACGTTTCGGCTCCCATTTTGGAGCCATTATCAAGTGGGATACGGTTCGGTTCGAGTTCGGGGTCTTAATCTGCCTACTCCCCTTACTTGAAACGTACCAGTATCGTGTTCTCTATTATAAATACAAGAACTGTCTCTCGGCACTAAGGTCTCAATCCGCCTACTCCTCAGTGTCGAGTGACAACCGGTCTTACCCTGTGTCGCTGCTTTTATAATAGCGCTGCTTTTATAATATATAATAGCTTTTATAATAATTTATATAATACAGTATAATCTTGTATTCATAATATAGACCACGATACTGGTACGTTTCAACTAAGCGGAGTAGGCAGGTTGAGACCCCTAACTCAAACCGAACCGTATCCCTCTTGATAATGGGTCCAAAATGGGAACCGAAACGTCGAGCATTAAATTCTCAACGCGCTTCTTCCCGAGAACCTAGTGATTTTCACAATATTTTATATATACACCCTTTTTGCGCAACAGAAAAAACTGTTAGGTTTAACTGTGAGATTTGCTATTAGGTATTGTTAGCTGATCTTATTTATTTCGGCATAGTAAAAGGAATATTACATACATATCTTTAAATTTCTCCTTCCTTTGACCTCTTATTAGATCATACTCACTTCTTCATAGAAAGAACATCTACAAAGCCAAATTAGTAACTATTCTACGCATTTAACACTCTCGAGTAAAAGAACAAATTGGAACAGATATAGAGAAGAAATAAAAACGTACATTAACATACGTCCACCTACAATTAAATTTATTTACAAACACAACTCCGAGTCCAATCCTGCTCACATAAATACACTGATATTGAAAAAAAACTGCGAAAAAGGTAGCAGCTCACTAGGCATCCAGAAAATAAAACGAATCTTAATAGAGCTTGCAGATTACTCAAAAGAAAATTGATTCAACATAAAGACAATGGAATCAACAAATATTTAAGGAACCTCTCATCTGCAGATGATACAAATTATTCGCTGTAGAAACTAACAAAAAAACTTGAACACAAGAACAAATGACTATGCCAATAAGGAAACAAAATGGCACTTGGGCTAAAACTGACGTAGATAAAGCATATACTTTTGCAAATCATCTATGTGAGATATTTAAACCGCATTAGAGGGAAGTCTTAGTTGAAAAAAAAGAAACTATGCATGAAGTTCTAAATGCACCATATCAAATGGTTCCACCTATTAAACGTTTAAGAAATTTGAAATCAAAGATCGGTAATCTAGAAATTAACAAGTCACCTGAATATGATGTAATATCTAGTTTAGTACTAAAAATCTAGTCTCAACGGAGTCGTAAGTTTAATTACTTATATATTTAAATCAATATTAAAAACATATTATTTTCCACTACAATGAAAATTTGCTCAAATTGTACTTATTCCAAAACTGACTATCTTCATATCGCCCAATTAGCTTGTTGCCTATTATATCCAAAGTATTTAAACGGCTTTTTCTGACAACACTGGAGCTTATTTTATATGACGGTAATGTTTTATCGAATTATCAGTTTAAGTTTAGGAAATAACATGGTACCATCAAGCAAATTCATAGGGTGGTAAAAACCATCAGAAATTTGCTCAAACACAAAAATGACTGTACTGGTGCATTTCTAGATATCTCTTAAGTCTTCGACAAAGTTTGGCATATAGCACTTATGTCCAAAATTAAATCCATATTTCCTTATCCCATAAGTTCACTTTTAAGATCCTACCTAAAAGATCTATTTTTCAAGTCAAAAGAGGTGGGTAAATCACTAATCTGTTTCCAATATGTTCCGGAATTCCATAAAAAAGCATACTATGACCCACCCTCTACTTATTATACACATCAGATCTTCCAATCACGACCAATACAGCAATCGCTACATATGCCGATGTCATAGTTATCATGGCTTTAAATTCTATGGCAACTGAAGCATCGCAGGTATTACAAAATCACCTGCGTAAACTAGAGAGCTAACTAAAATTGTGGTGAGTCCAAGTCAACATTTTAAAATCAACACAAATACCCAGGAACTCATTTGGATAATTGGGACATCCACATCTGGAATAAACGCCTTCAACTCAGCTTAATCTACATGAAAATGTATTGGTAAATGAGTCGAAAATCAAATCTGAGCTTGGAAAACAAACTTCTGATTTATGAATGTATTTTAAAACCGATTTGGCTATATGCAGCACAAATCTGGGGTCCATATTCCAATCGAAAGTACTGCGTCAGATCTGCAATGCTTCTTGGTATATTACGAAACACAAATTACACCAAGATCTACTGTTACCAACAGTTAGCAAAGCAATATCTACTGTAAACTCTGCATAAAAGACCATACTATGCTGCCATCCTAATCCGCTTTCAACGTAACTACTCGCAACATTTCACACGTAAGAAGATTAAAACGACCAGACCCTTTGGACCTCTAGTTAATCTGGAGAAACAGAGCATAGTGTCATAGTGCGATAAAATGAAAGTTTTTATTATGGTGATCAATAAATCCACAGTTTATATTTTATTTAAATAAATTTTTCCTTTGCCTTATACATCTAATGTTTACTTTGTAATAATAAATGAAACTAATATCATTTTAACAGCAAAGCAAAGACTCGTTGTCTGCTACGAGTCCTCACATAAATAAACATTGAGAACTCGCTGTCCTAGATGTTATTTATTTCGAACGAATATAGTGAATATAGCTACTGAGTAAACAGTTATCAATTTTATCGAGGAATAATAGACATTTTGATTCAAATAACCTCTATTTCAGTCGGCAGCGATATAATATATTTCTTAAAACGAGCTTCTATTTATCAAACAAGCGCGTATTTGCGACACAATAAACCTCTGGTAAATTCGTTGGAGCGAAAATAAGTTACGTTCAAATATTCCTTCATCCTTGATGTTGTATCCTGGGGGAAGTGGTCTATGAACTTTTAGCAGAGTATCCCTTAGCAAGTTTACTCCAAATCCTTTGGAAAACTGCTGTGCCCCGAAACCCTGTGTTTACCAAGCGTACAGGAAAAGTGTATGCTCTGTTATTATTTAATGAAAAATAATGAATTCTGCTGAGAATATGAGTTAATAATAAAGGGTTATCAACGTTTTGTTTGCCACCTACATATGTTTCAGACTGAATTGAAGAATTTACGTTCATTAAACAAATGTTTTTAAATACAAATTTTGATAACACACACTGAAAAATTGAATACTGAATTGATACAAAAAGAAAAAATTATGTAAGAGAGAGGCTGGTACAGTGACCATCTTTAGAGTAAATTCAAGATAACTTTAATATAAATCATAATATATTAATGAGTATCAACTCAAACACCGTCAAAGCACTTGGTAAATTAAAAATGTACTTTGTAATTCCAAAAAATACAGATTATGCAGGAGTAACTAATTTTGTTTTTTCGAAAAATGTGGCCACTGTACCGAACCAGATGATACAGTGACCCCAATGGTAAGGTACAGTGATCATTACTTGCAATAGTTTTATTTATAATATTCACAAAAAAAGAAAAGTAATATTAATATTTAACAAATATTATAGAGGATGGCCCAAAAGTCTGGAAACGGATAATTATCTCGTAAATTACTAGACATAATTATACAAAATTTAAGATACACCTATTTTGGGATACGGAGATTCCATATTTTGTATTTGCAATGTTGTCAGATTTTCAGTTTCTCTTATATTACTAGTAACTTTGGTTTTTCAAATACATCACCCTGTATATTCAGTCATTATTAGAATCTCCTATTAAATACGAGTTCAACCATATGTAACACTTATGATTTTATGTAGTTTGGAAGGTCTTAAATACATAAAACAGAAGTCTGGCAACGCCTAAAATGTTTCAATACATTTTTTAATACTAACTATTTTCAAATACATTAAAACGTAACAATTAATAGTTTCGAATATTTTTTAACATAATAGTTACGTTAAGTGTTCAAAATGAGCTCCATTTGTGAGTTGACAGCACTCTAATCGATGGTAGAATGCGTCTACCACATTTCTCCATGATTGTCTAGAAATTATTCGAGATTCATCGATAATTCATTGCCTTAGCTATGCAAGACTTACTGGTTAAGTTTTGTAAACTGAATTTTTCAAGTATCTCGAATAAAAATAATCTTTAGGATTAAGATCAGGTGAACGTGGAGGCCATTCAATTCTACCTTGTCTACCAATTTATCGTCCGGGAAATATCTCATCTAAATAACGCCGAACATTTACACCAACTATCTGACGTTAAATTTCTTTCGATAAAAAATGGCCCAATTAAATAAGTACCTACTATAACTGACCATACATTTAATTTTTGTGGTCTTTGAGTATGGTTTTCACGCATTCAGTGTGAATTTCACACGAGTTTAGCTATTCAATACGAGTTCAACCATATGTTCACTTGATTTTATGTAGTCTGAAAGATCTTAAATCCATAAAACAGCGCAAAATATGTAGATTTTAATAAATTTAAATATTTAAATGGAGAATGCTGTGATTTTCACATTTGTTCATCATTTAAATTATGAACTAAAATTGACAGTAGTTGTGGTTCAAAAAGTTCAAAAAAAAACTGTAAGGCGATTTGAGGAATCTGGAGAAGTAAAAGATAGTGTTATATATTTATATAGTTCTAATTTATTTGTCTTTATTCTAATTTATTGTCTATAATCTAATTTATTAAAACTCACGATAGCTAATTACTAATTTATTAAATAACTTTTACAAATGTATTTATTTCACGTTTCGTACAAGTAAACCGCGTTTACCGATCTTCTTATGACTGACTGCCAAATAAAAATCTTTCATTTATATACACAACTGTGTCATCTAGAGAATTCGGCGGACTTCCTGAATAGTCTCGTATTTTGGTGAAGGCGCTAGACTCGTTTTTCAACCTCGAGACGTGGATGACTCACTAAAATTAGTGTCTAGAGATTTCTGGTAAACAACTGGTAGCTAAGCTCAGGTATATTTTGACCTACAAATTACGAGAATCAATAAAAAAGAATTAGTCATAAAATATTTACAGTTCTATATGCCATAACATTTAAAATCGTAACATTGCCCCCCTCTTAAAAGATGGTTCCTCCTGGAACCTTGTCGGGACTGGAACTGGAACGACATGCTGATATCGGCAACTGGACCCTCTTTTACAACTTCCAGTTGTATAGAAATGACAAGGGACGGTTTTCTCTCCGCAGCAGTAACTATGCGGATTGCAACAGACTAACACCTGGACTTCGGTGTCTTTAAAGATTTCCTCCACCATGTTTCGTATAACCCTCCAATCTAATTGGCGGCACTCCAACTTTGGCATGGCTAACTTTTGCACGTCGGACTCTAGTACGTGCTCTCTCAACTGAAGTAAGGCTTCCCATACATCTCGGTAGGTAGGTTGGTCACGGGCAGTGTCTTTTGTTACCAGGTAGAAAAGGTAACGTGATGCATCTTGAAGTTTCAAGGTTTTACCAGGAGCTGGCACTTGGCATTGGAGTTCTGCAACTCGACCAAACTTCCTTCGAAAGACGGATGCCAACCCTGGTGCATCTTTGATACTGGCCGGGATGGTAAGGGCCAATGAGTAGTCATCGGGAAGCGCGAGTAGATCTTGCCTTTCTTCAGTGGTAACACCATGTCTTGCTTTACCGGTACCTCCATAGGCACCCATGAATTCCTCAAACGTGAGGTCAGACACATCTTGGACTTGGTTTACTTCCACTTCTTCATCTACGTCGTGGTCACCCTCGAAAGACGCCAGCCGGTTATGGTGTACTATCATCGGCTTTCCTCTCGGAATCTTGCTTATTCGGTAAATAACATCATTGATCTTCTCCATAATGAGGTATGGACCTTCCCAAAACTGCTGCAATTTGGGAGAACAACCTTTTCGCTTTTTGGGGTTATAAAGCCAGACTTTATCGTTCTTCTTAAAACACCCCTTTTCGGCTTGCGTATCGTACCGTTTCTTCATTCGGTCACTAGCGATCTGGAGATGGGAACGGACCAACTCGTGTACATCGTCCATTCTTCTTCGTAATTCGATCACATAATCTTCACCTGCTACATCTTCTCCAGGTCGACACCCATACTCTAGATCACAAGGTAGTCGCATCTCGCGTCCGAATAGGACTTTGGCTGGTGTCTGGCCTGTTGATTCATTAACAGCAGATCTGTAGGCCATTGTGAAGAACGGGAGATATTGGTCCCAGTCTCGCTGATGATCGGACACCATCTTTGTCAAATACTTGCCAACTGTTCTATTCATTCGTTCTACCATACCATCCGATTGCGGATGATAAGCCGTAGTCCTTGTTTTCTTCATACCTAGTCTATCACATATTCCTTGGAATAAATCGCTTTCGAAGTTCCTGCCTTGGTCACTATGGATCTCCAAAGGCACTCCAAATCGGCTGATATATTCTTGGATCAACTTATCTGCAACGGTGGCCGCCTTCTGGTCTGGAAGTGCGTAAATCTCGACCCACTTAGTGAAGTAATCCATTACTACCAACATGTACTTGCCTCCATTATCACTTTCTGGAAACGGCCCAGCAATGTCCAAAGCTATTCTTTCAAACGGGCTTCCAACATTATATTGTCTCATAGGAGCTCTCCTTTTTCGATAAGGCCCGTTACTCGTAGCACAAATAGTACATTTCTTACACCAGTCTTTTACATCGTCGGAACTGTTCATCCAATAAAACCGTTCCCGAATTCGCTGAAGGGTCTTCTTCACACCAAAATGCCCTCCTGATGGACTGTCGTGTAACTGACGAAGTACTTCGGCTATTCTGCTCTTTGGAATCACCAACTGTCTTCTCTTCTCTGAACCGTCATCATTTTCCAGGACTCGTTTGAGCAAGCCATCTTCCATGATAAATGAGTCCCACTGGGCCCAATACGTCTTAACTACTGAGCCTAGGTTCGATATTTCTTGCCAAGGTGGTCGACGGTTTTCCTCTTTCCATTTTCGGATTTTCTGTATAACTGGATCTCTCTCTTGTTCTTCCCTGATCTTGGTAGGCGTCCAGTCGTCGTGGACCACCGTCGTTCTTAGCACTGCTGCTTCCTTGGATTCCGTTTTGTTGCAGTGAGAACACTCTGCTGGGCATGGCCTTCTGGAAAGAGAATCAGCGTTTCGGTGGCTAACTCCGGCCGGTGCTCAATCTTAAAATCATATTCTTGGAGTCGTTCGATCCACCTGGCTATCTGACCCTCTGGATTCTTAAACTGCATCAACCACTTAAGGGCGGCATGGTCGGTTCGGATTAAAAACTTCCTTCCATAGAGGTATTGATAGAAGTGCTCTACTGATTTCACTACTGCCAGAAGTTCTCTTCTCGTGACGCAATAATTTCGCTCAGGTTTTGAGAGAACTTTACTAAAATATCCAAGGACTCTTTCCTGTCCTCCTTGAATCTGAGACAGCACTCCTCCAATTCCCACATTACTTGCATCTGTATCTAAGATAAACTCTCCTTCTGGCAGTGGATACCCTAAAATTGGTGCTGTGATTAAATGCTTTTTTAAGGTTTCAAAGGCATTCTGGCAGTCTACATCCCAGCGGTATTCTCTTGCTTCCTCTGTAAGTCGCGTTAATGGTTTAGCGATATCTGCAAACTTCTTAATAAACCTCCGGTAATAAGTACATAGTCCAAGAAAACTTCTCACTTGATGTTTGTCAGTTGGTTTTGGCCATTCCTTAATGGAATCGATTTTTCCCTTATCCACGGCCACTCCTTCTTTACTGACTACATGACCCAGATAATTGACTTTACCTTGAAATAGCTGGCACTTCTTGGGGTTTAACATCAATTGGGCAGCTTTAAGTCGATTAAAAACGTTTTCTAAATTCTTCAGATGGTCCTCAAATGTCTCCCCCAAGACGATTATGTCGTCTAGATAAACTAGGCACGTTTTCCAAGATAACCCTCTCAACACATTTTCCATAAGTCTCTCAAATGTCGCAGGAGCGTTACAAAGTCCAAATGGCATAACGTTGAATTGCCATAATCCAGATCCTGTGGTGAAGGCTGTCTTTTCTTTATCTACCGGGTCCATTTCTACCTGCCAGTATCCAGACTTCAAATCCAAAGTAGAAAATAATTTACTTCCAGCCAATGTGTCTAATGTGTCATCAATCCGAGGCAGAGGATAACTATCTTTCTTGGTAACGTTGTTCAGCAAACGGTAATCCACACAGAACCTCGTTGTTCCGTCTTTCTTCTTAACCAGGACTACCGGAGAGACCCATGGGCTCGTAGAAGGTTCTATCACCCCGTCTTTCTTCATTTCCTGAACAATCGTTTCAGCTTCGTCTCTTTTCGCCTGTGGTAATCGTCGAGCTGTTTGACGAATTGGCTTAGCATTACCAGTATCAATTCTATGCTTAACAACGGTAGTTCTTCCCGTTTTTCCTCCTTTCGGTACGAAAATATCACGATACTGCCGAAGAAATTCCCTTAATTTCCTTTTCTCAATCTGATTCAGAGACTGTCCAGCAACTGCAACCATTTGATCAAATTTGTCGTTGGAATTATCAGACGTTGTCGTCTGACGGATTATGGATGTCACAGGTACACAAGTTCCTACTTTTGTCTCTTTCTTGATGGTCACTGGGTAGTCATTGACATTGATAAGTCTAACAGGAATTTCTTTAGCCGAGGTCACCAATTCCTTTCCAATTATGATTCCACGGCCAACTTCGTCGTCATGGTTCCAAGGCTCCATCATAACAGGTGACCCTTCGTCCACAATTCCCTGTAGCCGCGCTACTATGATTGTTTCACTTCTCGCAGGCACGACTGTATCTTCTTTAACGGCTGCTTGCATAGTGTTGTCATCATGTGGATGGAGAAATACCTCCTCGTTACCAACTTTGATTACTTTATTTTTAAAATCCAATTGGAATCCATGCGTATTCATTACGTCCATTCCTAATATAACATCCTCTTCGATGTCAGCAACTATAACAGTATGGACGAACTTTTCTGCTCCAATTCCTAATTGTACCTGGATTTCTCCATGAATGTTAGCATTTTCACCTGTAGCGGTCCGCAAGTCGCAACCTCGTTGGTAACAGTTTCTTACGGCTGTTTATAACTGTCGGGCGAATAATGCTTCTGGTCGCTCCCGTATCCACCAACAACGTATGCTTTTTACCATTTATTTCTCCATCTACATATACACTATCTTCACGACATTTCAAAGAAGCTATTCAGTATGAGAGGGTCTTTGGAAAAGTTCTGGGTCGAAGCTGCCCCCTAAGGCCGACCCGTTCTAGTTTTCCTGATGGTGAGTTTCTTGATTTGCGTCGTACCTAGGATGCTTACAGAACTTCGTACGTGTCCTATTTCGCCACAATTCCAGCATCTTATGGTCTTCGGTTTCTTGTATGTCATGCTTTTATCATATTAACGAGCTGGTCAAGTTTATCTTCATCTCCTTCCTCTTTTACAGTCCTAACTTTACTGTACCCGCCAGAGGCCTGCGTGGCTGACTCGTATTCAAGAGCGGCGGATAAGACATCAACCAGCGTCTTGTGACGAGCTAATCGTAGTGTTCTTTGCATCTCATGATCACGAAGACCATCAATAAACGTTTGAACGGCCAACTTTTCCATCATGTCTTCGGGAGCTGTTGGATAAGCATATCGCACTAATCTGGCGATATCTACTTCATATTCTTGAAGAGCCTCATCTTTCTTTTGTCTTCGATTTTTGAGCTGCGACTGATATACATGCTCCAAGTGTTCGTGGCCATATCGCATATTTAACCTCTTCTTCAGTTGTTCGAAATCATCCGTCTCCTCTACGGCTATGGTCTGGAGCACATCTAAGGCATCTCCTCGAAGAGCGATAGTCAGGTTTACAGCCTTTTCTTTTTCAGACCATCCATTCGCTCTTGCAGCTGATTCGAACTGTTTCATGTAGTTGTTCCATGATGATTTTCCGTCGAAAGTTGGGACTTTGACATGAACGGCACTTCCACTTCCTTCACATTTCGGCCGTGTTTCCAACTTACATTTCGTCTCCTCTTCTTTTGTCTCTGCTATAATTGGATTGTTTTCTCTCTCTGCTGTCCCTGTTTCCTCCATCTTCCTTTCCATCTCTTTTATCTTCTCTTCGAAGGCCAACATATCGGCAGCAACTTGGTTCTTTAATGAAGACATTTTATCGTCGAGGGCAGACATCTCAGAGGTGACTTTAGAGATGTTAGCAGAAACCTTGCTTTCCAGAGAAGAAATCTCGTTAGAAACTTTGCTTTCTAAAGAAGCGATATCACAGGAAACCTTGGCTACATCACCACAGACTTTGGCTACATCACCACAGACTTTGGCTACATCAGAGGAAACTTTCGAAATATCGCCATGAACTCTGTTCTCTAACGATGCGATGTCACCAGAAACTTTATTCTCTAATTTTGAAATTGACGCGATGACAGCATCTTCAAATATATAAGTTTCCGGATCTAAAACCCTCTTCCTCCAAAGCATTCTTTAGTCGTTGGACTAACTCAGCCTTTTTTCCGGTAGAAGCTAATTCTCTATCCTCAAGATGCCTTCTTAGATTCGTAACTGTGAGCTCGTAAATCGTAGCCATTGTTCACCAATTTCACTTCTTTTTATTTAAAGTCCCGCTTGTTTATTTAAATACCCTACACCTGACACCAAATGTTATATATTTATATAGTTCTAATTTATTTGTCTTTATTCTAATTTATTGTCTATAATCTAATTTATTAAAAACTCACGATAGCTAATTACTAATTTATTAAATAACTTTTACAAATGTATTTATTTCACGTTTCGTACAAGTAAACCGCGTTTACCGATCTTCTTATGACTGACTGCCAAATAAAAATCTTTCATTTATATACACAACTGTGTCATCTAGAGAATTCGGCGGACTTCCTGAATAGTCTCGTATTTTGGTGAAGGCGCTAGACTCGTTTTTCAACCTCGAGACGTGGATGACTCACTAAAATTAGTGTCTAGAGATTTCTGGTAAACAACTGGTAGCTAAGCTAAGTAGATGGTATATTTTGACCTACAAATTACGAGAATCAATAAAAAAGAATTAGTCATAAAATATTTACAGTTCTATATGCCATAACATTTAAAATCGTAACAATAGATACCGATCAGGTTGACCGAAACGAGTTATCAATGATAACAAAACTTCAGATATAAGCAAAGTTTTGTTGAAGATCCACATACATCCCCAGACAGGGTTGCACAAGTACATGATGTAGGTAATTCTTCAGTCTTACGTTTATTACGTAAAAATAAATTTAAATCATACAAAATTAACTTATTGCAAGAACTAAGTGAAGA
This sequence comes from Diabrotica balteata, assembly GCA_918026665.1. Classification (NCBI taxonomy): domain Eukaryota; kingdom Metazoa; phylum Arthropoda; class Insecta; order Coleoptera; family Chrysomelidae; genus Diabrotica; species Diabrotica balteata. The sequence goes on from OU898284.1 coordinate 36,836,169, forward strand.
TGACTTTGGTCGTAGATTAGAGTTTACTGAGGTAATGATGGATAAAATTGAAAATTATTAAAATATCGTTAACAAAATATGTTTTTCCGATGAAGCAACTTTTACACTGTGTGGAAGTATAAATCGACATAATTTAAGGTACTGGTGTGACGTAAATTCACACTGAAGACTGAATGAATGAAAACCATACTCAAAGACCCACAAAAATTAAATGGTCAGATATAATAGTTACTTATTCAATTGGGTCATTTTTTTTAAAGAAATTTAACGTCAGATAGTTGGTGTAAATGTTCGGCGATATTTAAATGAGATATTTCCTGGACGATAAATTGGTAGACAAGGTAGAATTGAATGGCCTCCACGTTCAGCCGATCTCAATCCTAAAGATTATTTTTATTAGGGATACTTGAAAAATTCAGTTTACAAAACTTAACCAGCAAGTCTTGCAGAGCTAAGGCAACGAATTATCAATGAATCTCGAATAATTTCTAGACAATCATGGAGAAATGTGGTAGACGCCTTCTACCATCGATTAGGGTGATGTCAACTCACAAATTGAGCACATTTTGAACACTTAATAACGTAACTACTATGTTAAAAATGTTCTAAACTATCAATTGTTACGTTTTAATGTATTTGAAAATAGTTAGTATTTAAAACATTTATTGAAACAATTTAGGCATTGCCAGACTTCGGTTTTATGTATTTATGACCTTCCAGATTACATAAAATCATAAGTGTTACATATGCTTGGACTCGTATTGAATAGAAGATTCCAATAATGGCTGAATATACAGGGTGATGTATTTGAAAAACCAAAGTTACATAATAATATAAGAAAACGGCAAATCTGGCAACATTGTAAATATCAAATATGAAATTTCCGTATCCCAAAATAGGTGTACCTCAAATTTTGTACAATCATGATTAGCATTTTACGAGATAATTAGCCGTTTCCAGACTTTTGGGCCACTCTGTATATAAGATAATAAATTCGCTTTAAAAGTAAACAAATTTGCTGTTCGTTGTGTTGCTCTAGCACTTTTTGGTTGGGTTAAAATGAGTTCAAAATCTTGAGTAATTGTGGCAGAATCTGTAACTGTAGGAAATGAAAACTGTATTCCTTGACGCCTTAGTAAATTTACATTATATTCTTGACCAGAAGAAAAAACTTCTGCAACTTGTGCGACATAAAATTTTGAAGTTTTCTTTGTTTGAAACCTCACGAGAACAAATAATTTCACTTCCACCATTCGTGAGGATATGTCTTCGTCAAAAATTTTTTTTTTTTTTTTTTTTTATTTTAATTAACGTGTCTCGACTACGAGGTCATTGACACGATGACAGTATAATACAATATAAGGTATATACAGTTTTACATTTGACAATACATAGTACAAAAAGACACATAAATTACAAATTTTACCGTTACACATAATTATTACAATTTAGAGTTTACTAAGCACTTGAATGTCTTTTAAATATTTAAACAAGTTTTCAAATTTCTGAGTTTCACTTAATATTTCTTTAATATTATCTCCCAATTGGTATTGTTTTCTTTAGCAGAAAGAAGCGGACATTCTTTTAGGAAATGTCTGACTGTTAAGGGACTGCTGCAATGGCCGCATGCAGGTGGATCGGTAGATGCCATTAGAAAGCCATGTGTAAGACGAGTGTGTCCAATTCTTAATCTTCTTAGAATAACTTGTGTCTTCTGGGCATAGATGGTAGCTCTAAGGAAGGTATAACTGTTTGTATATCGTGTAAATGACTCGAAGTTGTGTTCCAATTATCTTGCCATTTGTCATATATAACGCTTTTTAAACATTTTTTTAATATCATTATGCAACTGGATATTTGATATAGGTATATCCAAAGTAGAAGCTTCTTTTGCAGCTACATCTGCAGCCTCATTTCCTACAACTCCTACATGTGAAGGTACCCAGACAATAGTGACAATTACTCCATGATCCGTAAGATTATTGTATATGTCATGTATTAAATTTACCAGAGGATGATCTGAGAACATGTTTTTAATTACTTGTATTGATGATAAGGAGTCTGTGCAAATCGCTACATTGCGGTCAGTAGGTTCCAACATACGAAAAGCCTCGACGATACCGTATAGTTCTGCAGTGTATATACTACAAACGGCAGGAAGTTTGATTAGTTTTGTAGTGCTAAGAGAGGAAACAACAGCACTACCCACCCCTACATCATTTTTAGAGGCATCTGTATAAAGAACTTTATGAAACTGATTTCGATTAAGTATGTCTAGAAACAATTGTTTAATTATAGCTTTAGGAGTATCATGTTTATTGAAAGAGTAAAGAGAGGTGTTGACATTCGGAAGTTGCTTATGCCACGGAGGGTGTGTAGAGATATGAAAGGGTGAAGTTGCAGAAAGATCAAAACCGTTCGAGAATAGAATTTAGTATGTAAGAGAGGGGTTGTGCAGCTCTAGTGGTTGAGAATGATGAATGAGATTATTTGGTTGTATAAGTAGTTGATAGACTGGATTTTGTGGATTGGCTGATAAGCTAGCTGCATATGACAAAAGAAGATGTTGTCTCCTTAACCAGAGTGGTGGTTCGTTAGCTTCACAGTACGTACTTTGAGCTGGGCTAGATCTGAAGGCACCTAAGCAGATCCTAAGACCCGTATTGTGTACGGAGTCAAGAGCTTTCAGATGTGACTTGGAGGCAGACATATAGACAAAACTACCATAGTCTATTTTGGAGCGAATAATGGATCTGTAAACTGTGAGCAATACCTCTTCGTCGGCTCCCCATTGAAAATGTGCTAAACTTTTTAGGATATTAATATTTTTTAAGCAGTTGGCTTTCGTTTCCTGAATGTGTGTATTCCAAGTAAGTCTGGAGTCAAAGGTCAGTCCTAAGACTTTATGATGATCAATAACATCTAGTAATACTCCGTTGTATGTCAAAATTGGATTATCTTTGTCGTTTTTCTGCTAAATTTCATGATTTTAGTTTTTTGAGATGAGAAAGAAAGCCCAATATGCCTCGACCACCTTTCTATATTATCAATAGCTGTTTGCATTAGTCGACAGGTTGTTTCGGTATTCTTTCCTCTGCAAAAGAGTATAAGGTTATCAGCGTATAATGCGTATTTAACTGGAAGATGAACACTTTTGCCTACATCATTAAATGCCAAACTAAATAGAGTTGTGCTTATAACAGAACCTTGTGGTACTCCGTTATGTTGAATACGAGTAGATGACAGCTTTCCGTTAACAATAACTTTAAAAGTTCTATCATCTAAAAAATTCTGCACAAATTAGTATATGTTTCCACCCAGTCCACATTGTTGAAGATTTTGGAGGATTACAGATTTTTGAACAGTGTCAAAGGCTCGTTCTACATCAAAAAAGGCTGCTAATAAATCTTGTTTACAGGCCATAGAGTCGGAAATATGTGATTGTAAAATTACCAAATTGTCTGATGTAGAACGATGAGATCTAAAACCAGATTGTGCAGGTGAAATAATTCTATTTTTTCTAAAAACCAGACCAATCTTTTGTTTACCATTTTCTCCATTAATTTGCACATGGTGCATGTCAGCGATATGGGCCTATATGAATTAGATAAAACTTTGTGTTTGGTTGTGAACTTTTTTAATTGGTATAATATATGATTCTCGCCATCGCTTAGGAAAATTATAACTGTTCCAAATACAGTTGTAAAATTTTAATAAAATAATGATGCAAGGTGTCGATAATTTCTTTAAGAATATGAAAGGAATGTCATCTGGACCAGATGGCTGTGTTTTTACACAAATCGAGTGCCATCATTAGTTCCTCTAAGGTAAATGGTGTGTTAATAGGATCGATTTCTTGTACAGTTTCTATTGTGGAGGCCTCTCCAATTAATGTGCCTGATGATATGTTAGATGAGTATTGTCTTTTGGATTTTTGTTTAAACGTATCAGCTAGTAAATTGGCAATGCGTTGTGTGTCATTGATAACGGTGTTTTGATAACTTATATTTTGAATACCAAAACTTGTCTTACGGCCCTGCATTTGTCGTATTTTCGTCCATACTTGGCAGAAGGTGTGTTGGTTTTTAGGATGAAGTATATTCTCTCCATGAAATTTTCTTGCTTTCTTTTAGCACGTATTTTGCTCTGGCCTTTAGTTTTTTAAATTGCACAAAATCTTCATCATTTCGAGTTCTTCGATATCTGTTTAATGCTTTTTTGCATTGACGAACTGCATACTCACAGTCCTTATTCCACCATGGAACTTTCTTCCGTGTATAGGTCGTAGAAGTTTTGCCAATATGTAGTTCAGCTGCAGAGATAATGCAGTGGATAAGAAGGTTCAGAGATTCGTCTACGTCATCGGAAAGAGACAGAAGTGGAAGTTGTTTTTCGAGATACGAGCAGAAGCCAATCCAATCTGCATTGGCGATTCGCCATTTGGGTACATTATAATTGCTAGATTTATTCTCGCTATTTGAAATCAGAATTGGAAAGTGATTGCTATCAAAGAGACTGTCGAGGACATGCCAGTTTAATAGAGATGATGACTTTGGGTCAGAAAAGCTCAAATCAATTGCTGAAAATGTGCCAGAAGATATATTGCAGTAAGTATTTGATCCGGTATTTAATAGGCAAGTGCTAGAACAATTTAATACATTTTCAATGACTTTTCCCCTTCCAAATGTTTTATCAGAGCCCCACATAATATTATGTGCATTGAAATCACCTACAAGAAGATAAGGAGTGGGGAGTTGATGAATTAGATCATACAGTTCCTCTTCTGAAAGTTTGTAATTAGGTGGTACGTAAATGCTACATACCGTAATTTTGCTGGGGACACCAGATGGAGACTGCGATTGCTTCAATGCCAGTAGTGAGTATGTGATGTGTAGAAAACAGATCTCTGGAAACAAAAATTGAGGTGCCGCCACTGGCTCTCAGGAAGTCCTTTCGTAGACAATGGTAACCTTCGTAATTTTTAAGTTGTCCAATTTTGGTATCTTTAAAGTTTGTCTCTTGTAAACATATAAAATCTGCTTCTGTTTCTGCGATCAATTGTTGGATTCTTTCATATCTCGGATAGAATCCGTCACAATTCCATTGAATTAATTTGAAAAGTAACTAATTAATTAAAAGGTAGATTTTTGGGACTTTTGTGATGTATCTGAGAGATAATCGTCGTCAGTTGATGATTGTGATACTTCAGCGTTGCTATTATCTGTGGTTAAATATTTCTTTAATTTTTTCGTTGTTCTAGTAACTCTACCCTTAACAGATCTTTCTGTTAGAGAAGGATATATCTTATACATATCGTCCAACAGGACCTGTATATCTGTAGTAATTTGCAGAGCTTCGATTATTGGTTGCCGTTGCCAAATGAGTTCTCGAGGAATGCAATAATCTGATCAGCTGTTAATGAATAGTCATTCGGATTTGTGTTACAGAGATTTTGTATAATTGTCTTTGTGTTGTCTGATAGAATAGCTTCGTTTGTGGACTGCATCCTAGGTTTCTTCTTAACTAATTTTGGTTTATCAGTGCTGAAAGAGTGCTCAGGAGGGGGCATTACATCAACGTCGGATGTCTGGTCTTCAAGAGAATTTGTGTCATTAGTTGATGAATGCAGTCGTTTGACACCTGGTGCTGGTAATAATGTAGTTGCTTGAAGATTCTCAGAATTTGTATCAACTATTGTAGTTGTTGACAATGTTGATGATAAATTATTTGATTGCGGCAATGAGGTTGTTTGTGTATTTGTGTTAGGACATTTGTTTGCTGTATGTCCAGGCTGTTTACAAAGAAAACACTCCATACGAGCTGTAGACAAGAATATTCTATATGCGATATTCTCATGCTGTATTAAAAGTGACGTTTGAAGCTCGTAGTTTTCAGTGGCTGGAATGACGTAGACTTGACGTCTGAAACTCATAATATGCGAGTACTCATCTCCTGGGATACCTGCTTTTAATAGTGATATAGGCGACACCATTTGAAGTCCGAAATCTTTGAGTGCCTGTTCTATGACCTCATTAGGTATGGATGGACAGACATTTGATATTAATATTCTCTTAGCAGGAGAAATTAGTCTTCTTATACTCAGCTCAATGGAATTTACAGTTACAGTGGAATGCTCTAATATAAGTTGGTCTACAAGTTCGGTTCTTGATAAGTAGATACACACTCGGTTGTTTGATATTTTCGATGCGAAACAAACATTTTTGGGATTAACGATATTTCCAACTGCTTTAACGTAGTCCAATAACACAAGATTGGGATGAGAATGTATGATAATTGCTTGTTCTTTTTTTGGAAATATAGGTTTAGGTCTTGTTTTGGCTGCAGCAACGTATGCAGTTGTAGGTGTATTATTTTCTCCGTTATTCGTTAACATAATGGATTTAGTTACGTTTGAAGTAGTTTGTTCAATTTTGTTGCCCTTGTAGTCAAAAGCAACAGGTTTAGAATTATCCATAATGATTGTAGTTATTGGCCAGTATCAAGATAACAGCAACACACCATGTCGTATTACTGGTTGCCTATAAAATTGGCGTAAAGCGAAAGGCGATTTGGAAGATATTAGTGTTTCACTAATGAGCACAAAAAGTTCAGAGATAAATAAAATAAACAGTTCAATGCAGCAATTATAGTCAGATATTAAATAATACCTTTACGCTTACTCGTAGCCCAGAGTTAACATCAGTTTCAAATACACTACACCTTTATGATTATATGTCCAAAATTTAATAAATTTACAATCCAAATATTCACTATAAAACTTAAATAACGATTCTCAACATACAGAACGACCTTTACACGTTCAGACACCGAAATCGAATCCCAGAAATTTCATATACGTCTGAAAATAGACTAACATCGTCGGAATCCATAACATCAGACAACTAAATGTCACTGTTACTGCCATCACTGTGTATGTTTTTATTTTTCTTTGCATTACTTCTATTCGACTTGTTTGAACTATCAATTTTTCTTTTTACTGTTGTCTTAGCTCTCTTCACTCTACTTTGCTTGATATTCTTTTTGCTGTTTCCGCTTCTAGTATTTTATAAATTGGTGTATCAGTTAAAATTTCAGTAGCCTTCTTTTTCCTTTGTTTTTTTTTAATGCCAATAAGGTAACTTTAGGGTATGGTTGCAGTAATACAGGGAAAATAAATCGATTTTCGAGTGTGTCCTTGGAAGTTGAGATCGCTTCATAAGAAACAGTTTTTTTTCAGGTGTTATTTCCGGAAATAACAATATTGGAGATAACGAAGTAGAGCTGGTGGAAAAATACATATATTTTGGACACGAAATAAAGATGACAAGAGACAACCAAGCATGCGAATTACGAAGAAGAATAAACCTAGCATGGGCAGCCTATGGAAAATCCAAAGACATCTTTAAAAGCGATATACCAATTTCTTTAAAACGTAAAACATTTGACCAATGTGTGCTGCCTGTGGTGACTTATGGTGCCGAAACTTTGACAACAGGTTTTATCCCGGTTAAGTGTAGTTTTAAAGGTGCCTTCAGTCTAAGAGAGAAAAATATAATATTAAATGTACACGATGCACTTGTACATCAATGCCCTTTAAGTAATGTTCGTGAAATCGTTAACATGTGTTCAAATATGACAGGGGTTGGAGAAGCAACAATTTATAGATTCCTAAAAGAAAGAAAAGGAGGAACTGTTTCATCTCCCAAGAAGAGTGGAGGGAGTAAACCCTTGGAAATTGAAGAAATACATAAAAACATGATAAGACGCAGCGTCCACTCATTTTTATTACAAAGAATTTCCAACATTGGACAAAATCCAAACATTAATTAGAGAAAACGAAGAGTTACCAATCATAAGCAACAAGAAATTATGGGGACTATTGAGAGAGATGGGATTTCGTTGGCAAAAGAATAGAAGAAAATCCGTTTTAATTGAAAAAGATTACATTGTATGTTGGAGACGAGATTATCTAAGAACTATTAAAAAGTACCGAGAAGAAGGGAAAACAATTTTTTATTTGGACGAGACTTGGCTAAATGAAGGTCATACTGTACCATATCTATGGGTTGATACAAATGTGAAAAGTTCCGTCAGGCATTCATCGAAGGTGTATCTACTGGAATAAACAATATTCCCGTTGGAAAAGGACGCAGACTCATAATAACCCATATTGGAAACGAATACGGTTTTGTCAATGGTGGATTATTAAGTTTTGCCTCAAAATCAACCAAAGATTACCACGAGGAAATGACTGCTGACGTTTTTGAAGAATATTTTGAGCAAATGTTGGATTTAATTCCAAAAAATTCTGTCATAGTCATGGATAATGCTAGTTACCATTCAAGACTAGCAGAAAAATTGCCAACAACGGCATGGAAAAAAGAAGAGATAATCGAATGGTTGGATAAACACGCAATTGAGTACAAGGAAAATTCGACAAAAAAGGAATTATTACCTATTGTAAGGCAACATAAAGCAGCTTATAAAAAATATATAATTGATGAAATGGCATTAAACCGTGATGTAATTATTTAACGTTTACCCCCATACCACTGTGATCTGAATCCGATAGAAAATATATGGTCTCAAGTAAAGGGTGAAGTCGGACGCAACAACAAAACTTTTAAATTAGAAGACTTACAACAATTATTAGAACATTCCTTATCAAAAGTAACTCCAGAAAAATTGGAAAAATGCTGTTAGTCATGCTCACAAGGAAGAAAATAAAATGTGGAATTTGGATAATATGACTGATGCAATGCTGGAACCGGTAATAATTAACATTGGAGTTGAAGATTCCTTAGATTCTGAAGAAAGCAGTGAATCTGAAATGGAATTTGATTAAAATAATATTCATTTTTTACAAATCGGCCCTGTTACGGCCACAAATTATTTTATATAACCAATAAAATAAACATCTTACATTTCTTGCAAATTCATTAGTACCTGTTAATCTCCATCACTCCGACACTGGCAACTTTATTTAGGGATTAGTAACCCTCAAAACTATTGTATTCTATTCTGCTTCAACCTTTATACCTGGTGGTCATACTCAATTTAAAATTGTTTTTCTATATACTTCTGTAAACTTATTGACAAATATCTATTTTTCATTGAGTCACCCGTATCAACAGTTTAGGGATTTGCATACATAATGTGCTATCAATATGATGGAAATGGACTATACATAACTTTTTTGTCGAGCAATGTCTTACTAAAACCTCACGCTGTATATAAAATTGTTTTCTATTTAATTTTAAAGTTACAGTTTACATCTGAGCAGACATTTTTAGCCACCCCGTATAACATCTTTTTTATTTTTCAAGCCTTCAAATCATAGGCATAAACCACATTTTTTATTAGCTTTTTCTATTATGGTTTACTATTTATTGACAATTATTTTAAAAAGTGCTGTCTGGAAACCTGTCCAAAAAACACATCATAACTTTTATTGAGCCATAATAAAGGAAACAAATACGAGTGGAAAACAAAATAGAAAACGTCTGGAAATAGCTACTGTGATGTATGGGTTTATAGACAATTGTTTAGAATTCTTGGCACTGAAAATATAAATCAAGTGTTGACGTAAAACGATGAGGAATATATGAGAATTATTGGGAAATTTGTATCTAAAAGTAGGGTTCGTTATTATATAATATTATTTGGTAATTTTTAACAAGATAGGGTTTTCTAATGCTTCAAAAAGTTTAGCAAAAAAATTAGACTATAAATTATTTATTATGGTGATTGTAGATCTAAGAAATATCTTATTTAAATACCTGAATCGCTTTTTTGTGAAAGGCCTCTTGTCACAAAATAAAAAAAATTTGAAAAACAGCAAAAAGTGTTTAGTGTTATTAAAACCCATTTTATACTTTTCCAATTTTTCGAAACATATTAAGGACCTTAAAACTGAAAATAAACCATGTTGGTACACCTTTTAATATTATTATAGTATTTTTTATTTTTGAAAATAGTTGACAAAAGTCTTTCATAAACAACAGTCTTGTTTTACTGGGAAAGTTTTGATTAACGGATGAATTTACACCGTGTTTATTTATCTTATTAAAGCAGTTCTTAGACAATTCAATTAGCTAAAATTAAAATTCCACGAGGAAACTAAGTTCCTGTAGCTGGCTGTATACCATATATCACAAAAAAAATTTTGTTTAAAATCCTTTATAAAAGGTATATAAAAATGTCCCAAACGGGCTATCACAAACACATTGCAAAACGTTTTCGGATTAAACAATCCATCATCAGTGCAAACGGTTGTACATGCAAGTAACCACCAAAATGCATGAGCCAAAACCCTTTAAATGCTTTAAATTTGTAGTTGTTTTACATTAATGTAAAACAACTACAAATTTAAAACATTTAAAGGGTTTTGACCCATGTATTTTGGTGGCTACTAGCATGTACAACCGTTTGCACTGATGATGGATTGATTAATCCGAAAACGTTTTGCAATGTGTTTGTGATAGCCCGTTTGGGACATTTTTATATACCTTTTATAAAGGATTTTAAACAATTTTTTTTTTAGCTAAAATTAGGCCCTAATTAAAACCATAGGCCACTAGGTAAGCTCATTTTAAACCCACTCTTGTTCAGAAGGGACGTACTGCAAAAGTTTCTTCAGGTCATTAATTTTTTCTTGATGAATTGGTACCTTTGCTTCATGAATTTTTCTAATGAGGAAGCTAATGAGGAAGAGGAAGATGGCTCAGCAGTACAAAGTGGGTTAGATAATAATTCGAAAGTTTTCTTAAGAAATCTACCAGTAAAATAAAATAAAACTACTCCTTTTTTAAATCTTTTGCAAGTAAATTCATAATAGGAAGAAATTGTAAACATTATTTTCTTTTTTTGTTTTTATCAATTGTACTTTCTTCTGAAACAGTATCCATCAACTTTAAATGTCCAAAACTTCTGCATTATCCAATAAATCCACAGTAAAGTTGTCCCTGTAAAAAAATTCCTTTCATAGTGTAGAATCTATCTTCTCCTTATTGGAAATATATAGACTACTGTCGTGAATCTTCCACTATCTGTAAGTTGCATTAAAAACCTAATCATCGTGTAATTTTTATTTTGTCTTGTACGATTGTCAGTGTATAAGTACAACTTATCTATATTAGCTGGACCATTCTCGTTAATACACTTCTTTAAGGAAGAGCAAACTTAATTACTTCCTTTCCAGCAATTTGCTGGTGGTATAAATAAAATTTTCATGTGTCATGATTACTATTGTGGATGCCAAATGGATAGACGGACAGTTATCTGAGGTTATATTTCCTGTACTGGAATCGTAGGAAGCGATAAGTTTGCCACATAAAAACATCAAAATATAAATGTATCGCATTTTCGTGTTGGGCACAGTATTTTTTCGTCTGTAGAAGGGATGAATAAAACTTTTTGCTATGCCTCTTATGCACAAGCAGCTGCACAGTTGCAACTCATTTGGCTGTTTTATTCAACTAAGGATTTTTTATTCTAGTATTAAGCAGTTCACATTCACAACAAGTGTCAATTTGCGGCCTTCTAAATCTATAATTGAAATGTTCTTTGAAAAGTTTATAGCACAAACTATACTTCAGTTTTAACTCGTTATATTTCTCTTGGAACCAATTAAACATATTTTTTATGTTTAGCTTAGCATCTAAGTATTTTATTTCCTTAGACGAATAGTGACTTGTTTTTAGTATGAATGACTAAATTTTGTATTTAGTATGAATGAAGATTTTACAGTCTTCTTATTTTTTTTTTCACCAATACCGTGTAGACTCGATCCTTTTCTTACGAAGCAAGGTACAGTATAAAGAGGTTCCACAGTAAAATCACTCATCTGTCGGCGCTTTGATCTCAGGAAGTAATACCGGCAAAGGACGAAATTGGTAATTTCGTACTTTGCCGGTACAGTGGTGGATGCGGGCGGAGGCCGCAGCTCCTTTGATTAACCTTACAGAGCCGTATTAAAACTTTCTAAGCCTACTACGATTATTTATTAAAATAAAAAATGCGGCGTCCCATATTTAACTGTCCGGATTTTCTTACATGTCTCGGGTCTCGGGAAAAAGAAATGTGGGACGTAGGAGGATTTCCTGGTTGCGAAATTTAAGGGAGTGTAATGGGTGCAATTCAATACAGTTGTTCAGATCTGCAGCCAACAATGTAAAGATTGCTGTGATGGTAGCCAACCTCCGATAGGAGACGGTACTGCAAGAAGAAGAATGTTCTTACTAAATGTTAATATTACAAAAACAAAGAGTTTAATAAATGAAAAACAATATTACAATTCAATGTTTACATTTTTCAACGGTATTTAAAATATCAACGGTATTGCGCAAGTTTTAAATCTCAATGGTTTTTAATATATTGTACACGTCATATAAACGTCAAATAAAAAGGAGGTTAATTTCGAAGCTCTCACAACATTACTATACTCTGTTTTTAAACTAGGAGGAGTAATTCAAATTTACCGCGTCATAACGCTTGTTTGTAATTCGTCCAACGGCAGGCAAGTTTACTCCACTGTTATGAAATTTTGACATTATTGACATTTATGAAATTTTGTCACTATTTACATTTCGTAGGTTAATTAGTTAGTTGAAGTAAAAATGTTATCTATAGTACTTCTCCCTCTTATAAACCCACACTGATATACTCCTATGATATTGTTAAGACTTCTTGGTAACTTGTTTTCGATGTGGATTGCTAATATCTTATTTTTTTTATCTTTGGCTCAACAATCCTCTGTGGATCTAGGCCTGCTCTAAGATTCGTCGTCATTCTGTTCGGTTTCTGGCAACATACCCAAAAGGTCCAAATATTAAGAAATAATAGAAAAAACCATACCTCCACTACACAGTGAAGATGAAATTGTCTACACCATAGAAGAAAAAGCCGAGGTGATGATACTCTCTCTCTCTCTCTCTCGAGATCACATACGCATCTCTCGCATGGGGACACATAAGCAAATCAAATAAAAAGAAAATACAAGCAGCTCACAATAACAAGTAAGGGTGACAGATAATATGGCAGACAAAGCCAGAATTACGTTTGCAGAATTAGAGAATCACCCAAGTCCAATCCTGCAAGAAATAATATTATATGATGCGTTTCATTTATGGAAGCACAGAAGACCAAAACAGCAAATCCTGGCAAACGCATAAAGTCTAGATAATTCGTAGCTCTACCAACAGAAGAAGCCTCAGCACTCAGCAATAAAAATTTAAATAATTGATGTTTATTTTTAGGATAACTTTAAAAAAAACGGCTTTCGTCAACATGATATTAAAAAATATTAACAAAAAGGCGACAGCCATCAAAAAAAAATAACAAAAGCCCAAAACCTTGAGCACGAAGGGCCCACATCCTCAAGCAACGACTAGCCGAACTCTTCGCAGTCCAGAGCGGACACTCGAGGCACAAGCAAGAAATTTCAGTTCGATGATACATTGATCGGGTTAGGATATGATGTTGGAGTTCTTGTACGCAGGACTTCCATCCAAAAAGCATTTGTCTGGTAGTGAGCCCCTATCGAGCATCACAGTGCTATAAGGGAGAGAAGGATAACCTGGAACATTAGAGCGTGGTGGAGTGATTCCTGATAACTTCGCTCCAATGAACACCCGAATGTCATTATAAGGGCTTTGCAAGTATCTAAGACTGGGTTTATCAAATTGCTAATATGCTCTTTCTTCATTGTCATTATTTGTGTACTCTTCGTTTAACAATTCATCAAAATGTTGTTTCCATCGTCTTAATATTTTTTGGTCACCAAAAATAATTTTTTATTCTTTATTGTTGTAATAAATAGGTTGCCGTTTATATTCACTTTTTGAATTTTTATTGAATTGATACCAATTTCTAAAATTAGATACACTTTTAGAATTTTAAAAGAGATGCCACTGCTTTTAGTTAAGGTTCGTTATGCCAATTACGGTAAACACTCTTCTGTAACAAGATGGCAAAATGTTGGTAATGACTATGTGTACTGGAATAAAGCTAAGGTCTGTAAGTGATTTTTGGCTGAGTATTTACGTCAATTTTAAGTACGTTATATGATTTGTTATTACGTACACTTTAAATAACAGGGAATTATTTGCGCTCAAAAATATATAAAACGTAAAGGCTCCTGGTCCGGACGAGATGCTTGTTGAAGTATTAAAGTTGATAAAGGAAGACAATATACATGTGCTTACTAAACATTTAAATACAGTTTATGAAACACGAGAAATGCCTGATGATTGGATAAGCGTACACGTAAGATTTAAGCAGCCTTTTTTTTGTTTCTAAGATTTCTAGGCTCTGAATACAGAGCTCATAGTTAAGAATGCACTTTTTGCCTTTCCGATGCGACATATAATCTCTTGGGTATTGTCCCACGTACTTATTGATTATAGTTCCCAAGTAGTTGTACTGTGAGACATGTTCAATTCTCATTTGGTTCACATACAGATTTGCTCCAGTTATGTTTTTCTTGCATATGATCATTAGTTTTGTTTTGCTGGTAATTATATCCAGTGCGTAGGTTCTACTTGTTACCATTATTTTGTTCTTTAAGTTTTGCAACCCTTCTATGGTATTGGAAAACACTATTGTATCATCTGCATTCTTCTTCTTCTTCTGGTTCCTATCCGTTTCGGATGTTGGAAATCATATTGGCAATCATAACCTTGCTCGCTGCAGCTCGAAACAGCTCCATTGAGGTTTTCTTAAACCATGTTCTTAAATTCCGCAGCCGTGATATTCTCCTTCTACCGGGTCCTCGCTTACCTTTGACTCTTCCTTGCAATATAGACTGCAGCAGGGAGTAACGGTGCTAATTTCTCATAACGTGTCCCAGATATTGCAATTTTATGCGTTTGATTGTAAACACAATCTCTGGTTCCTTCTTAATTTTTCCTAGAACTTCCTTGTTCGTGATCCTTGCTGTCCATGATATTCTCAGCATTCTTCTATAAAGCCACAAGTTTTTCATCTGCATCAGCAGGTTATTGAGCTCGACTCCATTTATTGAGATGCCTTCATCAATATCTTATAGAGTCTCTCTCTAATCTGGGCCCTGATTCTAATTGAGATTTCGACTGAAAACATGTTGAAATCAATATGGCGACGTCGAAATGCGACTTTGCGAACGTAGTGGATTTCAGCTGAACTAACCAAAGGACGTCACTAAATTTCGATTTATCGAAATTAATTTCAACTTCAAGAAAGTGGTTGAAATTTAATTTCGAGTCGAAATTAATCTGACATGACTAGCGGGACTGGGAGAAGCGAGGTTAGGTTCAGTTTAGGCGGTGTTGTTTTGTTTGATTGTTGCAACGAAAACTGAGGCAAAAAGTATTAATATGGCTGCGTTTTATCAGAAATTGTATGTGATTCGACACATAATTGGTCGAAATTTTAACACCTATAAAAATAGAACTGCGGTACCTGGGGGCCCCAAGCCAGATGCTACTGATTATTTTTTAAAATATACTGTGGTGTAAAAATTAAAGAAATAAAATGTCCCAATATTAAAACTAAATTGGAAACCACAATTTTTGAATATATTCAACAGGCTGTAATGGAAGATAGAAATAATAAATAATTTGGTTGTAATAATTTATTTTAATTCTACACTCTTATTTGGAGATATAAAATAATCTTTAAACTCATCAAGAATTTTTAGAGCGGTAATGTATTGTTTTTAGTAATACCAATACTAAGCTGCAGTAAATTTAAAAATATAATATAACCACGAAGTCAAAAGCCATCATAATTTCTTTTTGGTCCACAGACAATTTAGTGCCTCCATCACCAACAGCCTCCATCCATTTTCTTTCAATTCAAAATATAATCATTGAGAATGGCCACTAAAAATTTAACAACTCAAACAAGAAACAAAAATCGTAAAATGTAAACAAAACAAACATTTAACAAGCGTGCAGCGTGCAGCCAATAAACAAGACGGCCAACCCAAATTCTGAGCAGTGTCAAAATGATAAAGTAAATGTCCCCACTTCTTCTTCTTCATGTACCATGTCCTTTCAGAACGTTGGTTACCATCATAGCTATTTTAATTTTATTCACTGCCACCCTAAATAGCATGCTTGTATCTACACCATACCAATCTCGCAAGTTCTTCAACCATGAGGTTCTTCTTCGTCCTGGACTGCGTTTGCCTGCTATTTTTCCTTGCATGATATTTTGTAGCAATCTATGTTTGGAACCTTTCATTACATGTCCGAAATATTCCAGCTTTCTCTGCTTGATGCTTTTTATGATCTCAGTGGTCTTGCTGAGACGTTCAAGTATTGTGGAGTTACGAATCTTCTCCACCCAGGAAACTTTTAAAATTCTTCTATAGCACCACATTTCGAAAGCCTCAAGGCGATTTAGATCGATTTTATTCACAGTCCAGGACTCGACAGCATAAAGTAAGACCGAGAACACGTAGCAGCGAAGTAGGCGGATCCTTAATGCCAATTTTAGGTCTCTGTTACATAACACCTTGGACATCCTTCTAAAAGCAGCTCTAGCCTGCTCTATTCTGGATCTAATGTCGCCGTGATTTTCTGCATTACAATTTAATTGCTGTCCAAGGTAGACGATTTTATCAACTTGCTCAAGTTTGGTATTATTTACATATATAGACGGTTGTATATTCTGTTGTTTACTTATTACAAGTATTTTGGTTTTCCTTATGTTAAGATCCAGACCTGCCTCCCTACAACTCTCAACGACACTATCAAGTAGTGTTTGTAGATCTTCTTGACTAGAAGCTAGGAGTACTGTATCGTCCGCATATCGCAAATTATTGATGACTTCGCCGTTCACAAGTATTCCTTCTTGTTTTTCAGAAAGTGCTTTTCTGAAAATTCTTTCGGAGTAAACGTTAAAAAGCAGGGGTGACAAGAGGCATCCCTGCCGTACTCCTCTTTTATTATTGAGAGCTTGTGATTCCACACCATCTACTAAAACTGATGTTGTTTGATTCCAATATAAATTTGCAATTATTCGAACATCTCTGCCGTCCAAGCCAATGTCTTATAGAGCTTCGATCAATATAGAGTGCTTAACACGATCAAATGTCTTTTGAAAGTCAATAAAACAACAGTATATGTCTACAGATATATCACGACATCTTTGAGCAAGTACGTTCATTCCAAACAGTGCCTCTCTTATTCCAAATCCGTTACGGAAACCAAACTGAGTGTCATCCAGGTATTCCTCACATTTGTTGTAGATACGACCATGTATTACCTTCAGAAAAATTTTCAATAAGTGGTTTAACAAACTGATGGTTCTATAATCAGCACAGGTTTTTGCTGTTGTCTTCTTAGGTAGACCTATAAACAGTGAGTTAGACCAACCATTAGGTAGTTGTCCGCTGGTATAAATAGTATTGAAAAACGAAGTTATAGCCTCTAAAACATTGTTATCCTTTATAAGCTTATATATTTTAGTTAAAATTTCATCAGGACCAGTCGCTCTGTCATCTTTTGATGATTGTATGGCCTTTATAACCTCACAGCGTGTTATTAGGGATCCATCGCAGTTAGTAATATCGGGAGGTGAACTACTCCTATCGTCTTCGAATAGGTTCGTGACGTAATTTTCCCATTCTTTAAGTTTGTCCTCTACTTCGAATATTACTTTACCATTTTCATCTTGTAGCAATGCATTTTGTTTCTTATTGAAGATACCAGCCGCTTCTTTTACTTTTTTATACATGTTAAATGTGTCGTATCTTTTTTCGAGTTCTTCAATGTCATGACACTTTTTGGCTAGATGTTGACTCTTTGCTTCTCGTATTTTGCATCGAATTTCTTTTTGTATGCTATTGTAAAGTGTTTCGTTGGTTTTTGCTAGTCGCCGTTGTTCCATCAAATCCAGTATATCATCTGTCATCCAAGCCTGCTTTTTTGGCTTTGACCTGCCTTGTAAATTTCTCACACAGATTTCTTTTACTGTCGTTACGATTTTATTTAAGCCTCATCGACGTTTTCACCAATATTTTCCCAAATTAAATTTTCGTTCAGTTGTCTTTGAACTGATTCCTTAACTTTCTCGTCTTGTAGTTGGGCTGTATCAATCTTTTTGTGAGACTTCTTTTTGATCACCTTTTTTAATTTTAATTGGGTTACAGCTACTATGGGATTGTGATCGGACCCAATGTCAGCACCTGGATAAGTTTTAACTGATGTCCCCACCTTTAACTAAAATCGAAATGAATGAGAATCGCTAGCGATTGCGACTGTCATGGCGTAGTCGCTTTTAAATTTCGACATCGAAATGAAATAGAATCAGGGCCCTGTATATTGTCGATCTATTCAGAGCACCGCTGATTAATTCCAATACAGGTTAGCTATTATTTTTAGATGTCTTCCGTCAATATCTGCGATCTTTAGCACTTCTATCATTTGTTCATGCCTGACTCTATCGAAAGCCTTTTTGTAGTCAATAAGGCATGCAAAAACATCACAGCTGACATCTCTATATTTCTGAAATAAAGCTAAATAAAGCTAAATAAAGCTTCCCTTGTATTAACGGCGTTCACAAATCTAAACTGATTGGGCGAAATTTGTTCCTCGCATTTTCGGTAAATTCTTTTGTGGATGACTTTTAAAAATAACTTCTGCAGATGGCTCATTAGGCTTATGGCTCTATAGTCTTCATTAACTTTTGCTCTTGATTTTTTGGGCAATGGTACGAACTCCGATATTTTTTCTGCCTTGTCTATTTCATTAAATATTTTACCTATCATTTTTATTTGTTTTGCATCTAATAGCTTCCACAGTTCTGCAGGAATTTCATCATGTCCCGGTGCCTTTCCATCCTTTATTTGTCTGACAGCTGCCGTTATTTCTTCTAGTAGGAATTCGGGACCTGAATTTTCTCCAATGGTGGGTTCTGGTATCGTTCAAGGTCGTAGAAAAGTTTCTCCAAGTATTCTTCCTATACTTTCTTTTTATCTTCTCTGGTTATGGCAAGATTGCCTTCGTCATCCGATATTCTTCCGCTGTTGTGTTTTCGGAACTCTCCAACTATTTTCTTCATCTTTCGATGGACATTGAAGTTATCACATCGACTCCGATTCACCTCTATTTCTTGACATTGCTCTGTTTTTTGTTTCTCTTTAGCATCTCTTATCGTTCTTCTGACGATGGTATGTATTCTCTTATATTCTTGGAAATTTTCTTTGTTTTTTTTTCTGATCCATAAGTTCAAGTATTTCATCGGTCATCTACGATTTTCGTTTTTCTGTATCTTTCTTCAGGTGTTGTTCTTTTATTTCTCTCACTGTTTCTTGTATGATCGTCACACTTTTCTTTATAGTTTCTTTATTTCTGCATTTTAACACCTTTGTATTGAGATTTTCACTCACCTTCAGTCGAACATTGGGATCTTTCAGGTTTTAACATCATACTTCTTCATCGACTTGTAACATTCTTCATTCTGACTTTGAAATTACCTACAACCGATATATGATCAGAATTTATATCTGCTTTCGCAAAAATCTCGAATGTATGCCTGATCGTTCAGGTTTCCTGGTCTAAATAGTCCAACTGCAGATGATGTTTTGCTGGTCCCAACTTTGGCTTTGAAGTCACCCATGCTTGCTTGGTCTTGTTTTTTTAAACTTTTTCACGACTTTATTATTGCTGTAATATAGTTCTTCTACCTCTTCTTATGTTCCTTCTCTTGTAGATTATCTACACTTAAATTATATTGACGTCAATTGGTCTTGCTTTCAGTTGTATGGACATCATTTTTGCTGATATTGAGATGAAGTTGTCAACAGATTTGGCCAATTATTTTGGCAATATAATGCCGACACCTAATTCATCTTTACCCTTATCTGTTTGAAAATAGTAAACGCGGTGTTTCCCGATATTTGCGGTTCCTGAACCTGGCCAACGCATTTCGCTTATTCCCAGAATATTTAATTGCATGTGTACCATTTCTTGTATTGCACTATGGATTTTACCTTCTTCTGCCACAGTTTTTTACGTTCCATGTGCCTATTCTGATGCCTTACTGTAAATGTAAATTCAAATTGATTCTACTAGGACTTATCCAATCCAATTTCTTTCTCTGCTCTATTGATTGGAATTGTAAAACATGTGATATATTGTTCGACATGTCAGACCCAGTTTACAAGAATGTACGTATAAAAAATAAAATCGTTCTGTAGCATCAACTGGTTCCCTAAAATTTGTTTGTTGTTTGGTGATTATTGGTCTGATCTTGGACTTAACACGGCTCTTTTAAAAGTTCCAAGCCAAAGCTTCTACTTCTTAAACACCTATTACATTTATTGTTTGGTTTAGCTCTTATCAAAATTGTGCATTAGCCACGACATTCTATTTTTGAACGTACTTTACACGGTTACATCTGAATTGGAAATCTCGCGATATAAACGTTAATAATGTATTGTTTAATATATAAAACTATGTAGTCTATATTGAAAATTTTAAGCTATATTAAACAGAAACCTGTTAACCTTCAAACTTTCCATTAAAACTCTAATATCTAATTATTCTCGCAAATAACCTTCCTATGTACGGTAAACTTAATCACCAGGACAACCTTGTTACCCCCGAGAACAAATAGATACTTAAAGGAAAGTTATCGTTGTGATGTATTAGTTTCCACTTCTAAGTTTCGGTCAGATTCAATAGCAGAAACTCAAAACCCTCGCAAATGGCTGGGGAGACGTGTATTTGTGATTGCAAAGCTCAGGAGAAATTCCGAAAATGACTAGACTGGAAGGATTATAACTATCTATTCAATTATTGTATGATGTGTACCGTTATGAGTTTAGATATCTATTGAAAAGACAAGTTATTTGGAGACATCCGAGTGTATTAAATTTGGTTCTAGTTAAAAGTTCAGAGATCTTTAAAATATGTATGTAGAATATGTATGCATAAAATAATACACTGCTTTAAACAATTCGAGAAATATTTCTTTAGACGTCTATAAATTTTGAAACTTTATGTTTTCTCTCTTTTTATTCTTAAGCTGGTCATCTGCGCAAAAATACAAAAGAAAGCTTTATAGGGGAGACAGTAATTGTTGCTAATGTAGTGTTGCTGCATCAAAAATTTAATTGTTATGTGATTATTATAAAAACAATGAATTTATAAACACTTATCCCAAAGTTTAGAAGACAAAAACGCACTCAGAATATTAATATAAATGAAGAGTTAAAAGAATGGAAAACTACATTTCTGAATTATTTAAAGAGGAAATAATAGAACACTATATACCTGGTGCTATAACAGATCCATCTATAACAGAAAGTAAGGTTACATGGAAAATGCAAAGGGAAAAAATGGAAAGGCAGTTGGCCTAGATAAAGTAAGTGCTGAAGACTATAGTTTTTGGGAGAAAATGTATTAAAGCATGATGATCTCTTTGACACAATTTATAACTAGACTTCGGCAAATATGCATATTGCATATTTTGCATATTGTGCATATTTTATGCAAATATTTCATATTTTGGCATATTTGTATAAAAGTTTGCATAAAGTGCATAAAAGTTCAGATTTTTATACTGTATTTGAAAAATTTTAAACATACCAATTTATTTCAATTCTTGTATAACATTTTGTAGTCATTTTAATCAAGAAATGATATAAGTACGTGATCTCTACAGGTAAAAAACATTTACAATTTAAAAGAAGATCAATTTAAGTAGCCCTCAACATTCTTAGAAAGTCTCGGTCACTGAGGCATTCAGTTATTGGATAATCGCTAAGGGTTCGCTCATTTGCATTTTATGATCTAATCCCCAAATCTATCTACAATTTATTGCATCTTAACAGCAGGTAAACGGCTAATAGTTTCGTTCCTAATTTAGGGATTTTCCAAAATCTCCCAGTTTATTGAATTAAGTACCTAAACATTTCTAATTTAATGCTCAGATTTGTAAATCATTTTTGTTTTGATATTCAAAGCGTAAACACTCGTTGTGCGTAACAAAAAGGAAGATTGTGATTTTATAATGCCTAAAACAACCAGTGCTTCAACTTATTATATAAGGATTAAACCTTAAGGATTAAACCTTATAAAGAGCTGTCTATGGATATGGGAAAAATCTACTGTTCAGTCTGTGGCAAAGTTGTAAGTATCTTATATTTTCTATTAAATATCTAATATTTCATACATACAGGGTGTTTCCAAATGACACTTACAACGTTTGACTGTAGATACTTTTTGAAAAATTGAACAAAACGTTATAGTTAATGAGGGGTCAAACTTATTTACTTTTCGAGATACAGGGTGTTAAAATTAAAAAAAAATTAATTCTTTTAGTTAATAACAACAATAACTTTAAAACCAATAAACGTATTTACTTGAAATTTAGTACTCGTAGGTTGTTTTTAAATGAAAAATAGCTTCCTTTAGTGAGAAAAAATTGTCCATGGTACAATACAATGGTGTGTATTTAGAAAAATTTTTCACCTTTACTTTTTTTATGAAGTCAGCTATTCTAAAACACAATTATTTTTATTGTAATTGAATTAACAAAAAAAAAACTTTTGTTGAATTTTAAAATAAGTTATATGATGTACTAATGGTTAGTAACAAAAACAATTTGTGGATTAATACTGCATTTAAAACACTTAGCGAGTGTTTTTTTTTCCAAACCAGTTATTTGATTAACCAAAAACACCTTGTACATTTTTATATTTTAAAGGTTGGGTTAAAATAAAGGTTTTTATTTTTATTTATAGATAGCATGTGAGAAGAAATTTCCGATAGACCAACATGTGAGAACAGCTTCACACATTGCAAAAAAAGGAAAAATAGGAGGAAAACATCAAACTTCAATGGCTAAATGTTTCCAATCTACTTAAAAAAAATTAGATGAGCAAGAAACTTTTAATGAAGACTTGTGTCGCGCATTAGTGTCTGCAAACATACCGCTTTCAAAATTAGCAAATGTAAATTTTAGTTCGTTTCTAAAAAAATATTGCAAACTTAATGTTCCAAGTGATCGGTCTCTAAGAAGATATAATGTGAACGGGCTATAGTCGTCGGTGTTAATTAATATTAAGGAAGAAATTGCAGATAATTATTTTTACTTATCTGTAGACGAAACCACTGATTCCTCAGGAAAGTATATTGCTCATTTATTGATTGGTGTTCTTAAAAAAGAAACCTTACCAAAATCTCATCTTATTTCATGCCAGCAACTTGAGAAAACAAATGCTTTAACAATTTCGCGTTTTAAACAAGAAACATTAGCAACTTTTTTTCTTCCGACAACTATTCCTTCTAATAAATTACTGCTCATTTTATCGGATGCTGCTCCTTATATGGTGAAAGCAGGACAAAATTTAAAAATATTTTTCCCAGATTTAATACATGTTACTTGTGTAGCGCATGGATTAAACAGAGTTGCAGAGGAAATACGAAAAAAGTTTCATCTTGTAAATACCATGATATCCAGTGTCAAAAAAGTATTTCTTAAATCTCCTATAAGAATTCAACTTTATAAAGAAATGCTACCTAACATTCCTCTTCCACCACAACCTATTTTAACGCGATGGGGAACATGGTTAGAAGCAGCTAATTTTTATGCAGATCATTTTGTTAAAATAAAGAACATCATTGATACGTTAACAGATGAAAGTTCCCAATCTCTTTTGGATTCTAAACAAACTTTTCAGAGTAACTTGCTTCAACAAAAACTTTCATTTATAAAATCAAATTTTAGTTTTGTTCAAAAAACAATTACTCAGTTAGAATCACCAAAACTGTCATTGTTCGAAAGTACAGCATTAATAAAAGAATTTGCGTCATGTTGTCGGAACGTAAGAGGTAATTGGAAAAGATATTTTAAAAAAATTTGAAGCTACTATGGAAAAAAATAAAGGTTACCATATTCTTTCTGAAGTAGTCAGTGTTCTAGCTGGAAATATTTCGGAAACAATTAATTTAGAACCAAATGTTTTGGTTAGTTTGAAAAATGCCCCCGTTACATCAGTTGATGTTGAACGAAGTTTTTCCATATATAAATATATGTACTCAGACAGAAGCCACAAGTTTTTGTTAGAAAATTTTGAACACCACTTGGTCATTTATTGTTACCATAATTCTAAATAAGTTTATTCATACTTAAAAATGATGTAGTTACTTAAAATAAATGTAAATCTTAATGAATAGTAGGAAATATTTAGTTATGTACACTTTTTTTTTAAATAAAATTGTTACTATTTTACCATTTTTTATTTATTTGTATGCATATTTTGTAAAATATTTGCATATTTTCGGGTAAACACGTGCATATTTATGCGCATATTTTCTACATTTTTATTTGCATATTTGCCGAAGTCTATTTATAACACTGGGATTTTACCAATTGATTGGCTTCAGTTCATACTTGCCACAATACCAAAAAAACATCGTGAAAAATCTTGCACGATTGTACAATTCTATGGACAAAGCTTACAAAAAGTCAAAAAAATAACAATAACAATTTAAATGTACTAAAATTATTACTAAAGCGTCGTGAGATGCGGTACAGTACATTTTTCTTTTTAGATATAAACGGGGTTTCAGACTGTCTGAAATGACTGATGCAGAAATCTGGAAGATGTTGGATTATATACCTGCTGCTGATGCTGAAGAGAGTGACTATGATTCTGATGGTAACGATAGTTTAGCTGATCCTGTTGCTGAGGATGCTGTAGATTTAAGCTCTGATGAAATGGAATCGGTTAGTGTAGCTTCAACAGTTGCCCAGATAATTTAAGAGCAATCCAATACAGATCAACTAAGGGTATCAGAGGTGTCGCCAGCACCAAGTGTATCTGAGGAAATTCCAGTGCAGGGAGCCTCACAACATTTTCGGCGACAGAAACGACGTCAAACGCCAGAATTAACGAAAGAAGATAGTGATCCAGTAGTAACAGTTCGTGGTGTAACAGGTGATGTTGTTGCCATGAAAAATGATTCTAGCGAATTTAAATCTATTGTTTGGGAAAGTAAACACTTTCAACTTCATGTAAATGAGGTGGGCCAAAAGCAGTTTCCAAAAAAAATTAAGAAATTAGCCACTCCATACGAATGTTTTTTTATTATTTTGATGACACAATGGTTGATCGTCTAGTGAAGCAAAACAAACTTTTATGCTCGGCAAAATGATATACAAACAAAATTCAGCATCCAGTCCGACGATATCAAAAATTAGTTGGCATTTTTCTGTATATGTCTGTTTATCGCTATCCGAATATCCGATCATATTGGGGAAAACCCTTTTTTGAGCCAATTCGTCAGATTATGCCTTTGCTTCGGTTTAAATCCATATGCCGGTACCTACAGTATAATGACAACTCAATAACTGTGAAAAGGGGTAATCCTGGATACGATCCTCTGCATAAAGTTCGTCTGCTAGTGAAACATTTCAATGACAGGTTTCTATCAGTCCCTATGCCTTCTAGGTTGTGCGTAGATGAACAAATGCGCGCTACAAAGATCACTGGAAGTGACCTCCTACAATATATGCCCAACAAGCCACATAAATGGGGCTTCAATTTTTTTGCCTGTGACATTTCTGGATTTTCGTATTCATTCGAAATTTACACTGGTGCTGGAGACAACATAATCTTGGTCGACCCTCCAGATCTTGGGGCCACCTTAAATGTTGTGCTTCGCTTATCGAAGCACATTCCAAGTTTCGTAAATATCATTTTTTACTTTGCCAATTTCTATACGTCTTTGGGCGTGCTTACCTATCTCCGAACTAATGGAATATACAGCTTGGGAACAGTGAGAAGAAAACCCAATTGCAAATTATCGAACGACGCAGATTTGCTACAGAAGAAAGTTGTCCGTGGCTATTCAGAAGAGTTGGTAACGCATATGGTATAGATATTACCTCTGTATTGTGAAACGATACAAAATATATCTGACTTTTCTGATACCTGGGACAGAAAAAAAAAGAGTTCACGATGAAATCGATTGCCCACAGATAATCAAAGAATATATTCGGCATAGGGAAGGTGTTAATTTGATGGATGAACTATTAGGTCGGTATTGCATTCATATGAAGACCAGAAAATGGAATAATTGTATTTTTTACCACCTCATATATTTGGCGACTATCAACGCTTACCTACTGTATCACAGGATTCATCCCCAAAGAGAAAAAATTGAGTTGCCAGTGTTCAGAACACCTGTAGCTAAATCACTCTGCTTGTGTGACATGGCTCCAGTCAAACGACCTGTTGTCTGACCTTCCAGTTGTTCACCTAAAACCACTGCAAAAGCACCAAAGAGAGCATATCTTTTAACGGAGGACATCCGTTACGATCAAATAGGCGACTTGTGTGTATTTTGGGATCGTACTGATAAAAAACTGCAAATTTCCAAAATGCATATCCGAAACCCATGCATATTGTATAAACTGCAATTTATCTTTATGTAATTCAACCACAAAAACATGTTCTTACGATTTTCATAATAAACACTAATTTCAATATGTTTTTATCTGCGTAGTTTGATAATTAAAAAAAATTAAATGCTGTTACCTTAATGTATGGTTAATGCACAAGTCCGCCACAAGGCGGATGTGTGTTTTTTCCTTTTAGATGTACACCTGGCAGTAATATAAATTTTGGCCTCAGTATATTTGTGTTTGTGACTGCAAAATCTAATTTCCGTGAATTTTTCAGCTTGGACAAAAATTGATGCATTAGAGGGATAAAAAAACGTCAATTTACTGAACTTAAGTAAATAAGTTGAAGATTTAAGTTGCAAAGGGAGATGGTTTTATAATTTTTTGCCGAATATAATATAGATTTCTTTACTAACTCAGACGACGGGATCGGTAAACACACATCAAAGGTTGAATTTCTGGTGGAGTAGTCATGATTAGATCTTGCTGGAAAAACACGCAGGTGTTTCTAAAATATATAAAGAGGGAAGAGTTAAAATTTCGTAATTTATGGAGTAGCTTATAATCAATATTAACATAACTATTACCATTGCCATTACCATAACCCTCCAGTTTCATAGGCTGAACGTGAGTTCTGCAAGTTAATACGGCAGAAAATGTTAGTTTTGGGATTCTTCTTCTTCTTGATGTTGGCGATCACCATGTTAATCTTTATCTTATCTGCAGCAGCGCGGAAAAGCTGCACAGATGTTGTACTGAACCAGATTCTGAGGTTCTTTAACCAAGATGCTCATTAGGGTGGAGCGAAAAAATCGATATATTTGTTTTGACATGTAATACCTGCGAAAAGTTGACCCTACCTATAGTATACTTGCTGCTAAAATTTCAGTTGATAATAAAAATATCTTCAGGGCTCTACCGCGCATCAAAAAAAGAAAAAAATCAAGAAAAATTGATTTTATTTATTTTTTACTTTTAATAAATAAAACAAGCTGCTTTTATCGATGTTAATTATTTTCTATTATTTTGGTTAAAAATAATGTTATTAGAGGTCTATCTGTAACCCAAGTAAATATTTTGAGCAATATTTTTGAAAATAAAACAGATCAAAAATCTCATCAAATAATGTTCATTGTTCGTCTGATAGTTAATTTTTATTAAATAAAGCTACGCCACTGGTAAAGGCTTCCTGTGAAATAATCTTTTCCTGTAAAACGTTTTTTGACCTGTTTCGTGCTATATCGGTTCGACAAAGTAAGTAAGACCACGAAGTAGTTCAGTCTTCTTCACTCTTCAGTCCCACTGTGATAGCCGTAGAGATAAGATCGTTATTGTAATAATTAAACGGTACGTAATGAGTTTGGCAGTGAAAGACACTAGGGGCACTACTAATTGTCTTATATTTGGTGCACCTGCGAATATACCTTCTAATGTTTTGCCAACTATAGAAGATGTTATGAAGCGATATCTACTTATAAGAAATGAACTAAAGGTATGGATTCCGGCAAGGATCCTAGTGTTCTAGTTATTTCTCAATTAGTTATCAGTGAAATCGAAGCCATCTGGGAAAAAGCCTCAGTTCTCACTGTATCAAGCAATCGTATTATTCGATTAATTCGTGATATCCTGTGTAAGTACCAAACTTTCATCAGATATCCAAAACAAAAACGTAATAAGACTTATAATTTAAGAGTGAAAAAGTTCAGACAGAAAGGATAAAACTCTGTGCCAAGAAAAGGTTGGAGATAAACTTCATCGCAAGATAAAACCGAAGAACACATTTCGTTATTTGAAGAACCAGGTTCTAAATATCTAAATCACATTACTCCAACGTCAGGTACAGGAAGACAAATTCCCACATCTATACTAAATTTTTTTTAAGAATCCGGTATTGGCACAGGTAATCTTTTAGTAGTAGGCTTCGACGGTACAGCAGTCAACACTGGGAGGAAGAATGGGGTTTTACGGTTTTTAGTGACAGAACTGAAACGTCCTCTGCAGTGGTCAATTTGTCTGTTACACATGAATGAATTGCCTCTCCAGTATGTCTTTCAATCTCTCGATGGAGAAAACTTCGGGACCTCGTGAATACTCTGGCAGTATACGTAAACTATTGGAGTCTTGCAAAAATTTGCTAGTAATCCATTTTGTTCCTATTCATACCACTCTACCACAATTAGATGCTGCAGTTATAAAGGACCTTAGCAGTGATCAAAATTACTTATACGAAATTTGTCATTCGGTTTCTAGTGGAAAGTGCTCGATAGATTTAGCAACTCGTAATCCGGGTAAATTATCACATGCACGATGGGTTACAAAGGTAAATCATATATTGCGTGTTTACGTAGGAAGTAAAATATGTGTTTGGTTTTAAGATCTTTGGCTGAATTTGTGGTAAAAGTTTATGCGCCAGTGTGGTTTAATATTAAAACAAAGCCATCGTGTAGTGAAGGAGCAAGACACGTCTTTAAAATGATTCAATTGTCACGCTACCTAATCAACGAGTTAAAAGCCGTCATTGATCCTGTTATCAAAAGAAATTCGTATTTTTGTGATCCGGAGAACCTTCTCCTAGCAATGCTTTTTGATGATCGTTCTGCCATAAGACAACTTGCCTTACGCAGAATGTTGAAGACGCGCACAAAAATACCTACTTTGAACACGAATGTAAGAGAATATTTTAAATTCCTGATTTAAATTTCAATGCTAGTGAATATTATGAACTTATTGATTGGTAAAATTGCTCTGTTACAATTCCTCCCCTTTTATGTGCTTCAACTGATGAGGATATTAGAAAATGAATGGTGAAGAAATTTTTCCAACAAATTTTTCGTCATTTTCTTGTCATACTCAAGCAGTAGAAAGATGTGTGAAGGTTGTAACAGAAGCTTCCAATTCTGTCCTCGGCTATGACTCCAGAGATGGATTTGTTTGGGCAAGGATTCATTCAAGAGCCATATTATCTCGATTTAACACTAAAGCGCAATACAGTGCATAATTTTTTTAGGAATTTAAAGAAAAGTAGCAGTTTAATTTCCATTTATTAGTCTAGGATATAATATTTGGTTGAACTTTTTTTCAAAGAGAACCTGTTTATTTAGTAAATGGTTTGTTTTCTATATTAGAAATTTTTATTGTTTTCCATACTAAAAGTTTTTATAAAATAATAGATTTGTATTTTCTTGTCTTCTAAATGTAGAAGATTTTTTGAAACTATAAAAGTTGGTAAAAAGCCTAATAGTCATTAAAATATTTAGCTTCCGCGCTATTACATTAAAAAAAAT
Source organism: Diabrotica balteata (assembly GCA_918026665.1). Taxonomy (NCBI): domain Eukaryota; kingdom Metazoa; phylum Arthropoda; class Insecta; order Coleoptera; family Chrysomelidae; genus Diabrotica; species Diabrotica balteata. Next base: position 36,865,856 of record OU898284.1, read on the forward strand.
TATTTTTTTTGTTTCGCCCTGTACAACCCTGAAGATGAAATAGTAGAAAAAAATAAAAAAAAACCATGGTACTCCTCTATGCAGTAAGCAACTTATCCGCGCTATAACATTAAAAAAAAATATTATTTTTTTTGTTTCACTCTGTAGAACCCTGAAGATGAAATGGTAGAAAAAAATAAAAAAACATGGTACTCCTCTATGCAGTAAGTAACTTTTCCGCGCTATTACATTTCGAATAAAAAATAAAAAAAAAATTCTTTATGTTTCACTCTACCCTAATGCTCATGGACCGTTTTCCAAATATTTTTCCTTGCAGGATGGCTTGAACGAGAGCATATCTGGATTCATTTCACATAATATGCCCAAAGAACTGTAATTTTTGAGATTTAATGGTGGTCAGTATCTCTCGGTTCTTGTTCATTCTTCTGAGGACCTCCTCATTTGTGACTCAGTCAGTCCACGGGATCTTGAGCATTCTTTGATATTGCCACATCTCAAATGCTTCTAGTTTTCTGCACATATCTTTGTTCAAGGTCCACGATTAAACAGCATAAAAAAGGACAGAGAAGACGTAGCATCACAGCATTCTTACTTTTGTATCAAGAGATAGGTTGTGACTCTTGTAGAAGGTCCCCATCCGATTAAAGGTGGATGCGTGTCTCGCGTGTGACGCGTGGATAATCTCCTGGTTGTTGTTCCGTTCTTTATCTATTATCGTGATGAGGTAGTTGTAGTGCGTCACTCTTCTACAGGGAATTGGTTGACGTAGAGTTGACCTTCTGTTATCCTTTTCTTGCTAATTATCATAAGCTTTGTCTTCTTAACGTTTATATTGAGTCCATATTATGGACTGTAATACGTGATTTTGTTCATAAGAACTTGTAGGTCTTCTAAGTTGTCCGCAAATACTATGGTGTCATCTGCATATCTGATATTGTTTAGCCGGTAATCATTAAGTAGAATACCTTTTTTAGTTTCGTGCAAAGCTTCGATAAATATTATTTCAGAGTACCTATTGAAGATAAGAGGAGGCAAAATACAGTCTTGCCTCACTCCACGCATGATTTTCACATAGTCAGTGTGTTCACCTTCAACTCTGAGATTTTCTGTCTGATTCCAGTAAAGGTTTCTAATTATTTTCAGATCTTTGTTGTTAATTCCTGTTTCTTCTAGTATTTGCATCATCTTGGCGTGCTGTACTCGACCAAACGCTTTCTCGTAATCAACCAGACATGCGTATACGTCGCTGATTCTAAGTACCAACAGCATTTGCGAACCCGAACTAGTTGGGGGAAATTTGACTTTAACACAGCTTGTAGATTCTCTTATGAATTATCTTTAGAAATAATTTTAGGAGATGACTCATGAGGCTTATAGTATGGTAATCTTTCGCATTTTTTGGCTCCTGGCTTTTTCAGAAGTGCAATAAACTCAGATTTCAGCCATTCTGTTGGTATTTCCCCAGAGTTGTATATGTTGGTTAATATATTTGCGATTATTGCTATTGATTCGTTGTCCATTAGTTTAAGGAGTTCTTCTTGTATATTATCAGGGCCTGCCGCTTTACCATCCTTTAACTGTGTTATTGCGTAATAAACTTCCTGCTGTAATATTCTTGGTCATCATTTACCTCTTCTTGTAGCTCAAAGGTGTTATCTCTTTGGTCTTCAAATAGTTTTTCTAGATATTCTTTCCACGCCCTTATTTTACTCTGTTTGCCAAGATGATGTTTCCGTCAGAATCAGTTATATTTCCTTTCTGCCTTCGTCTTAGTCCCCCTGTAAATTCTTTAACTTTTCTATGTACATTGTTACTATCGTACTTTGACTGCAGAGACTCAATTTCTTCGCATCTTTCCTTGCTTCTTTTTCTTTCGATTCTCTGATTTTCGTTCTTATAATTATATTTATGATTTTATATTTGTCTGGATCATTTTTGGCTTCTCTTCTCTCGTCCATTATATTCAGGATCTCATCTGTCATCCATGATTTTTTCTTCATTAATCTATCTGCCTTTAAGTGTTTATCCTTTACATTTTGCACTATTTCATTAATATGTTTGGTCGTTTGTTCTTCATTCGATTCGTCTCTAATTGCATTCACTTGCTCGTTTAAGGTGAATTTTACTCTCATCCTCGTATCAAGGTCTTTCAACATACGTGGTCGTATGATTGTGCTTTCCTTTTCTGCACTGTTTTGAGTTTGACTCGAAATACTCCCACCAGTAGAACGTGGTCTGTCTTCAAGTCTGCTCCAGGATAAGTCTTGAAAGGTGTAAAGCTGTTTCAGAATCTTTTAGTTACTAATATGTGGCCTATTTGATTCCTAATACTTCTACCGGGTCTGTCTTGAGGGGATTTCCACGTGTACAGAAGATTGTGTTGATGACAACTAGTTCTGAGTCTTCTGTGAATTTTTCTCCTTTCTAGGAGGTCTTCTCTCTCGTTTCTGACTCCAAGTCCATGTGTTCCAATGTACTGTGTCTTATCTCTAGCTCTAATCTTGGTATTAAAATCGCCCATTGTCGATTTGGAATTTTCTGTATCATACTGTTGATGTTCTGATATAACTCAATTGCTGCTTCCTTTCCTTTGTCTACAGTGGGAGCATAGACTTGGATGATGTTGATATTAATAGGGTTGGTTTCTACTTGTAGTAACATCACTCTCTCTGATATTGGTGTAAATTTAGTGACGCATTTGGCAACTCTGCGTGATATAATTATTCTGACTCCATATTCATGTGCTCCATCACTTTTGCCCGAGTAATATAACTTGTGATCTTCTATTTGTATTTTTTTATAATCTGGCTATCTCATTTATGTTATTTCTATTATTTCAATATGCACTCTCCTCATCTTCTGTATTACATTATGGATTTTTCCTGCTTTGCATAAAGTTTTGACAGCTTTGGGATAACAACTCGATTTTTATTCATTAATTTGAAGTCTAATAGTTCTGCTCTCTCAAACTTTGAAAAACTATTTATTTCAATATGGAGAATACAAAACAACTAAAAATACATTTTTGACAAAAATCGGAGAATGTGACTTTTACATCTATACCTTTCTGATGCTCTACTTAAACAAATTACCAGTGTTGATGATATATTGGTAAACACAAAACAACTAAAAATACATTTTGGACAAAAAGCGGAGAATGTGATTTTTGCATCTACACCCTTTTGAGGCTCTATATGCTTAAACAAATTACCAAAGTTGATGATTTATTGGTAAACATTTCATATTACAGCTATACCTCATTAAGCCACTTTCTCATCAAAAAGAAATACAAATTTTTAGCGATATATCCACGCCAACGTCATAAAAACACTTAAATATTATTACGTTTTTGTATTTGTTTTTGAAATTCAAACAAAAGTTTATGTGTCAACGGAAACTTTAAACGTTTTTAACTATTTTATTTCAGTTTACAATACAAATCTCTCGATAATGGTATAATTTGTTTGAGTTGGGTTAAACTAACGTTGGGAACTTCTGCCTAAATTATGTGTTATTTTAAGAATCAAAATAAATAAATGGACTGGATTAGATTTTACTCGACATATATTTTCTACGTGATCTATAAATTTTTTAATATAATTTTTTTAATGAATCATAGATGTAGCAAATCGTTGCGATAGTTGAATGCGGACGTTGTTGTAAAAATTAAGTATTATTACCATTATTTATAATATAAGGATATAACGGTGATCAAGGAAGTTTATAGATGTCTGATCAGATAATAATTCGGAATATCTAATTTTTTGGGTGTATACTAGTCCGCTCATACCGCTAATAACCCACAGAAAAGGCGCATAGGTAAATTCAGTATAGTCCTTTTCCATCATATTGATAGCACATTATGTATGCTGTATGCTCTATATAATTGGAGAAGCAACAATTTATAGATTCCTAAAAGAAAGAAAAGGAGGAACTGTTTCATCTCCAAGAAGAGTGGAGGGAGTAAACCCTTGGAAATTGAAGAAATACATAAAAACATGATAAGACGCAGAGTCCACTCATTTTTTTTTTAACAAAGAATTTCCAATATTGGACAAAATCCAAACATTAATTAGAGAAAATGAAGAGTTACCAATCATAAGCAACAAGAAATTATGGAGACTATTGAGAGAGATGGGATTTCGTTGGCAAAAGAAAAGAAGAAAATCCGTTTTAAGTGAAAAAAGATTACATTGTATGTTGGAGACGAGATTATCTAAGAACTATTAAAAAGTACCGAGAAGAAGGGAAAACAATTTTTTATTTGGACAAGACTTGGCTAAATGAAGGTCATACTGTACCATATCTATGGGTTGATACAAATGTGAAAAGTTCCCGTCAGGCATTCATCGAAGGTGTATCTACTGGAATACACAATATTCCCATTGGAAAAGGACACAGACTCATAATAACCCATAATAATCCATATTGGAAACGAATACGGTTTTGTCAATGGTGGATTATTAAGTTGTGCCTCAAAATCAACCAAAGATTACCACGAGGAAATGACTGCTGACGTTTTTGAAGAATATTTTGAGCAAATGTTGGATTTAATTCCAAAAAATTCTGTCATAGTCATGGATAATGCTAGTTACCATTCAAGACTAGCAGAAAAATTGCCAACAACTGCATGGAAAAAAGAAGAGATAATCGAATGGTTGGATAAACACGCAATTGAGTACAAGGAGAATTCGACAAAAAAGGAATTATTATCTATTGTAAGGCAACATAAAGCAGCTTATAAAAAATATATAATTGATGAAATGGCATTAAACCGTGATGTAATTATTTTACGTTTACCCCCATACCACTGTGATCTGAATCCGATAGAAAATATATGGTCTCAAGTAAAGGGTGAAATCGGACGCAACAACAAAACTTTTAAATTTGAAGACTTACAACAATTATTAGAACATTCCTTATGAAAGGTAACTCCAGAAAATTGGAAAAATGCTGTTAGTCATACTCACAAGGAAAAAATAAAATGTGGAATTTGGATAATATGACTGATGCAATGCTGGAACCGGTAATAATTAACATTGGAGTTGAAGATTCCTTAGATTCTGAAGAAAGCAGTGAATCTGCTTACGGCCACAAATTATTTTATATATAACCAATAAAATAAACATCTTACATTTCTTGCAAATTCATTAGTACGTGTTAATCTCCATCACTCGGACACTGGCAACTTTATTTACTTGTTGACACTTGTTGTATAAACTTTACTTCTGTAAACTTGATTTTTCATTGAGTCACCCGTATCAACAGTTTAGGGATTTGCATACATAATGTGCTATCAATATGATGGAAATGGACTATACGGCCATATATTTCTTAGAAAAGATATTTGAATAATGTCTTCTGAAACTTAAAAAAGAATGAGTTTTTTTTAAACAATATTACTATATACCACTACTTCTTACTTAAAAAAATATTAAAATTATAACGATAATATCACTAAAGTATTATGATGTTAGAGCTCATATTCACTTGTTCAATATTTGATTGGGTTTTTCCGTATCAGATGTTGCAATTGATATATTTCTTTGAAAAGATTGGTAGGTATTTAATTAGTAGTCTACCTGAAATTTTATGATATAAAATAGGGGTGGTGCGAATCTTAACATTATTATTTTAGTTCCAGTTTGAATGTCGTTATACCTAGTTCATGATGGAGAAATTTGAAGTGGGTGAAATGTTAAGTGAATAGGACAAGTCAATGTTAGATTGACAATTACAAGTATAACTTCCATAAAATGCTTGCTAATAATATCAAACGTTGGCAGTGTGTAGAAAGAAGTTGCAAAGCATTTGTTAAAACTTTAAATATTTGTAATAGTGTAGTCATAGCCATACCCATGAAAGTTTATCAAAAACAGTGTTAAACCAGCAAAAATTAAGTAATAGTGATAAGCGGAAGACAATGGATGATTTGTGTGAAAACCATTGAAGTTGATACACAGCGAAATTAAACAAACAGGCACTAAAAGTCTTACTGTGGAAGATGTTAGAAAAAATATTGATAATGTCAGAAAACAAGTTGTTCCCAAAATTCCGAAGTGCGCGCAGGAAGTACAAGATTCGTTAAACTCCGTGGAAGTGACAATCGACCAAAAAAGAACAATTTTTATTGAAAAATAATTCAGTAAAAAAATTTGTTGTTTTTTCTTGTGTATCTAACTTAACATTTTTAAGTAAATTAGAAACAATTTATGTTGATGGAACTTTTAAATACTGCACTAGATTTTTTATTCAACTATTTACAGTTCACAGACTCGAAAATGGACACTATGTGCCGTTGGCATTATTTTTGCTTTCAAACAAGTTAAGAAACTCATATATGACTGGCTTAAATTTTTTAAAGACGGAGCGTCAAAAATTGAACTTAAATTTTAGTCACAAGGTTGTGTATGCCGATTTCGAAAAAGCGATCCATGCAGCTGTAAGTGAAGTGTTTCCATCTGCGAAAATAAAAGGATGTAGGTTTTTTCTCAGACAATCATGGTGGAGAAAATTCAAAAAGTTGGTATGGCTACTACTAGTAGTATTCAAAGTATTCAAACGACAATGAAGTTTGACAATACCTTAGATATATGTTTGGTCTACCTTTTCTAGATCCATTAGAAGTAGGTGAGTGTTTTGCTTTAGACTTTAGTGAAATATTACCAGCACAATACCAAGCCGTACAACAATTTGCTGACTACTTAATGGACAACTATATTTCGGAAGAGGCAGACTTCCCTCCTGAGATGTGGGCGGAAAACAATTCATCACTTGAGCATACAACCAATGCCTGTGTGCATTCTAAATTTAATTCGTTATTTTACAATCCGCACCCTAATATATTTCAATTTTTAGAAGTTTTAAAAGATTCAAATTGACTCTTATATAAAAATACGAAGTTCTGTGAAACCAAAAAAAATTTTACCGAAAAGTACTTCTTGACTAGAGAGTCAAAGATTTGTTGATAACAAAATAGCGAAATTAAAGCAAAATAAAATTAGTAGATTTGATTTTGTCAAATGTATTTCATTTAGATTTATAGCGAAATAAATGCCTCGTTTTAATTTATATATTGATTTAACTTATTGTAATGGTAGATGTTAGTTTTTACACTTGTATTGCTTTCTTATTATACCTATATTTTAGAATAAACACAAAAATTATTTCAGTAATTTTTAAAAACAATTCAAAATTTCTAAATCAATCACTAATATTTTTTAAAATATATAACAGTAATGAGCGCGCTAATAACCGGCAAAATAACGCAAAAGATGGAAAACAAATTAAGTTGTGAGATAAATAGAAATGAAACTAGTGGAGATGGGAAATTAAGCGTTAGAACCTATAAATTTACATTTCATTTATTGTTTTCCACCTTTGGACGTGAGAGTTTGGAAACTACCGCTATTACAGTGATAGTTTTAGTTAACATCCTCGTCTGATACGTCTAAAGGTGGGAAATAGTGAATAGAATGTAAATTTATAGGTTTCTATCCCCAAATTTCTCATCTCTACTAGTTTCATCTCTTTTATCTTACAACTTCATATGTTTTCCATCGTATGCGTGATTTTGCCGATTATTAGCGCGCTTATCACTGTATTTATATAAATATGTAAATACCAATATTTGATATAATTTCTAATATAAAATACAAAAGCCGCAGTACCTATTTTCCTGGTGTTAATTTTCCTAGAACTTAATAGATAAATACTTAATCCGCATGACCACGAGAGCGAACTAGGTTATGGTTTTCGGAGCAAACTAGTAAGTAATTAAGAGGATTTCTTGACCTTGGGAGCGAACTATTACGCTCTGATTTTTTTGCATACGCGAAGTTTTGCATCTATTCAAGCTAATATTAAAAAACCACTGAACCGATTACAACACAATTTTGAGACAGTATATTTGTTGGTCCAACAAGGAGAAAGCATATTTTTTATCTCGATGACTGACCCTTATACCATGCGGTCCATATGTATGGAACAAATTCATTTTTAGCGTTATTATGTACTATGTAAAAAAAACGCGAAACAGGTTGAATTTTTATTTTAAATTGACAATTTACAGTACTTATGAAAATAATATATCCCTTCAGCACCTCCTTTGAATTATAATAAGCAGTTCCTCAAAAATTATTAATAACAAAGGGGTCCGATGGCACCTTGTTAGAAAGGGATTTTAGTTCTCTGTTCAGCAATATAGAGTTTTTTAAGTTTGGTGCAATCATAACTGAGAAAATTAATTTTTAAGATGAAAATTTTGATAATGCCTCTATCACAAAACTTTAGGTTGAATGAAGATAATACGCGATTTTGGAATTCTCGTACAACTTTTGTACGACCCCGAGGGTTATTTTGTTAATTTTTCCGTTATCGAATCGAGATGAGTCAAATCGGGAAATCTAGCAGGCCATTCGATCGGTCCACGTTTTCAAATCCACCTACTGGGAAAAAACTCGATTAAACAATTTGTAACTATACGTGCAAAATGCGATGGAGCTCGGTCTTGTTGGTAATAAATAGAACGAAATCAGGAAAAAATCTTCGTAATGTGGCACTAAAAAGTTAATCAAAAAATGTAGATAAACCTCACCATCAACTGTGCCCTTAAAAAAATACGGACCAATAATTTTATTGTTATTTGAATGATAGCAGCCCAAACCTTAACGTTTTTAGGATATTGCGTGTGAGTCTTACACACCCAGTGAGGATTTTCTCTGGTCCAATATCTACAGTTCTGTTTCTGTTAACAGTTCCGTTTCTATATGAAATTCTGGAGTGTTTTCATAAATTTTACCTTAGCTTTTGCTTGTCTGTAGCCTGTATATATTTGCTAAAGTTTCTATGTTTCTATGGATTGTCAATAGATTGGTTGGTCAAAGCTTCTATTATTGCCTTGGTTGGGATATAAAAAATCGAAATATATATATATATATATATATATATATATATATATATATATATATATATATATATATATATATATATACATTTTACAAAGTACTTTCCATCTAAAATAAATTTTTTTGGTTTTTAACAGACAAATAATAATTTAATTTACATTGTTATCTTAAATTAAGAAATAATCCAAATATTTTCATACCAATTTTTGAGCTTAATCTTTTTGTGTACCTTTTCGCTTTAAGACAACAATATCCAAAAACCACAAAAACCATTCTTGGGTGTTGCTTGAAAATCAATTAGTAAACAGAGTATATTACAGCCTCACCCCAAGTGGTTAAAGGTTAATTTTAAGAGGAATTCCAATTTCAGTGTAAGCACAAAAATTTACGGTACATTTCCATTAGGCATTGTGCGCTGTCCTTAAGATGTTTTTACCTGACGAAGACCAGAGGCGTAGACAATGTTATACACCATAGTTGTTCAGGTCTACATTTTTCTAAGTACCGAGAAATAATTTTACAATAAATAGATTCTTACGAGAAATAAATACAAGTTTATAAAGTTAGGTGACACATTCTAAAGTGATTAGATAAAAATCATATTATTGTATTACCAAAGATAAGTGAACTTCTTCTTTAAATGCAGTCTCCCAATCGGAGGTTGGATATCATCATCACTATCTTTACTCTATCTACTGCTGCTTTGAAGAGTTCTATAGAACGGTACTATAGAAATGTACTAAGACATATCCAAGTGCCGACGCAGCCACCGATTACAATTTACTGGCATCTAGAATCAACCTGAAATTAAAGACAATCAAAAAGCCTTCCATTAGAAAGAAATACGATGGACAACAACTAAAAGAAGAAGAATTTAAACATCACTTTGAACAAACAATGAACGAAAAAATTCGAGACAACATCACACAAGTATATAATGTACCAACAGTCGAAGAAAGATGGGACAACATAAAGAATGGTATCATCGATACAGCAACGCAAAGTGGAACTGTCACCCATTATAAAAATCAAGCGTGGATGAAAGATAAAATAATCGAAATGATGGACGAAAGAAGACAGCTTAAAAATAGAAATAACTCAGAGTATAAACGAAAGCATAATCTGATTCGAAGAAAAATCAGGGAAGCCAAAGAGTTATGGATGCGAGCAAAATGTGAGGAACTAGAAGAATTGCAACGAAAACATGACGAATTTAACACACATAAGAAAATAAAAGAAGTTACAGTACACAAAAGAAATACACCCATAACATTAACGAATAATGAAGGTCATGCACTATCCCTAGAAGACGAAGTAATGGAGGAATGGGAAAACTATATTAAAGCATTATTTAAGGATGATCGAGGGTCACTACCTAACTTATGTGCGAATACAGGGCCATCAATCTTAAAAGCTGAAGTGGAAAAAGCCATAAACCAAGCCAAAAACAACAAAGCCAGTGGAACAGATCAAATATACAGCGAATGGCTAAAATTCCTCTCAAATGACAATATAAAAGAACTCACTGCTCTTTTCAATCAAATATATGATACCAGTGAAATTCCATCGTTAAAATCGATCTTTATTCCTCTACCTAAGAAACCAAACGTTAAGAAATGTAGCGATTGTAGACTCATTAGTTTAATGAGCCATGCCGTTAAAATACTGTGCATATTCTTCTAAACAAAATTAACAACAAGTGCGAGGAAATAATTAGTCAAGAGCAGTTCGGGTTCCGGAGATGCCTTGGAACTAGAGAAGCACTATTTTTTATGCAAACATTTCTTCAACGATGTTGGGAGGTAAGAAAACCCGTATATATGTGCTTCATTGATTTTGAAAAGGCATTTGATTGCGTTCAGCGTACCAGACTAATTACCGCCGTGCAGAGCATCCAACTAGATGAGAAAGACATCAAACTTATTGCCAAACTTTACTGGAACCAAACAGCCATTACTAATACCAACAACAGAGAATCAAAGCCAATCAGTATTAAACGAGGCGTAAGACAAGGCTGTATACTATCTCCCACCACCCTCTTTAACGTGTATTCTAAGAATATATTTAGGGAAGTTTTAAAAGACCAAAAAGGAATTATCATATGGGGAGAAATAATTAACGATATACGGCACGCCGACGATACTGTGATTCTAGCTGAAAACATCGACTATATGCAGGAGCTAATCCATAGAGTTAACATGGAATGTACAACTTGGGGACTGTCGATAAATATCGATAAAACTAAATACATGGTGACCAGTAAAGTGAAAATCGGCGCAACCCAACTGATATTAAACTAACAATCGCTGCAGAGAGTTCAGAGATTCAAATACCTTGGATGTTGGATTACCCAAAATCTAGATCCATCCTTCGAAATTCGATGTAGAATTGAACAGGCAAGAAACTCATTTCAAGAATTCAAGCCTCTATTATCCAATAACTCATTAAATTTGGGAATCCGTGAAAAGTTTACAAGATGTTACGTGTGGTCTGTACTTTTGTATGGATGTGAAACTTGGACTATAAACGCCGATATCATGAATAAAATCGAGGCGTTTGAGATGTGGTTGTATCGAAGGATACTAAAAATTCCATGGACTAGCAGGACCAGAAACGAAGAAGTTCTTCGAAGAATGGAGCATCAACGAACTCTATTAAATATTATTAAGAGGCGTAAACTAGAATATCTTGGACATATAATCAGAGGACCAAGATATGAGAATTTGCGGCAATGGATAGGTTTGACAGCGGAGCAATTGCTACACGTAGCGCAAGACCGAGATCAGTATAACAATATTATAAGCATGGTAGTCGCCGACGTTCCGTAGGGATATGGCACTCTAAGAAGAAGATAGAACGGCATTTAAACCAGTTCCATAAATTCTTCAACCATGATACTCTCCTTCTTCCTATACTCCTTCCTCCTCTTATCTTTCCCTGTATTATCAGCCTTAGCAGTTCTTATCGCTATCGCTCATTACGTGTCCCAGATATTGTAACTTTTTTATTTTTATTGTGTTTATTATTTCGCATTCTTTGCCCATTACTGGCAATACTTCCATGTTTGTTGTCTTCTGTGACCATGCTATTCTAAGCATCATCCTGTAACACTATATTTTAAAGGACTGTAACTTATTTATGTGTTCTTGCTTCAATGTCCAGCTTTCAAGTCCATATTACAGTATCGAAAATACGTAGTATCTCAGTGCTCTTACTCTCAGTTCTAATCTAAGATCTTTGTTGCAGATAATTGTTTTTATTTTACGAACGCCTTTCTTGCTATTTCTATCCTATCTGTTATTTCGGTTGTTTGATCATTATTATCTGAAATACAGGTTCCTAGGTAGGGAATTAAAGTTGTTTAGCAGAACTTGCCATAATAACGGTGTCATCTGCATGTCTTATGTTGTTAATAGATCTTCCTTTAATTATTATTCCTTCACTTTGAGATAGTAATGCTTCTTTAAAAATGGCTTCACTATATACATTAAATAGTAATGGACAAATAATACATCCCTGCATAACTCCTCTGCTGATTTAAATTTCTGGACTGGGTTCGCTATCTATCACGATTTATGCTCTTTGATTCCAGAAGAGGTTTGTTATTTTTTGAAAGTCCCTATGGTCTATGTTTTTGTCTTTAGAATTTGGACTAATTTTTAAACTCCTACCGCTACGCAGCAAAAATACAATAACCATTATTAGTCTGATGACTGTTTGGTAAATTCTGCCTTTCATTTCTTTCTGATATTTTTGTTTCTACATATTTTTTTATTCAGGCAATCTGCAGCACTGAAAACCCTGCTCTATTCACTTGATCTTCCACTTCAGTTTCGAGCTTTTTGTAGCTAGATAATGGTATGACTAGATATTTAAACTCTATCACTTATTCTATTATCTGACCTTCCAGCTTCAATTTACATCTTAGTAAATTTGCTCCCATGAGCTATATAACAAAGTCCGATATCTATCCAGGGAATTTAAACCAATCATGCAAAACAATATATTATAAATGACGAGAAAGGGATTGCGGAGATATGAAGAAAATATTGTCAAAGTCTATATGCAGATATAGACTTTGACCCCAGAATGCAAATCACGACGAGTTTACTGCAGATAGAGAACTAAACATTCTAAAGTCAGGGGTAGAAAATGCAATCAAAAAGTTAAAAAATAGAAAATCTCCTGACGCAAACCAGACCACCGCAGAAGTTTTAAAAGAGACTGGTGATGTTGGAGTAAATGTTATGCATATGATCTGCAAAAAGATTTGGGAAACCGGAGAGTGGCCCAACGACGGGACAACATCCACTTTCATCCCTATATTCAAAAAGAAACTCCGCTAGATTGCAGCAACTACAGAACGGTAACTTTAATATCCCATGTAAACAAGGTTGTATTATCTGACCTTCAAACTTCAATTTACATCTTGGTAAATTTGCTGTTGTAACCATGCATTTTGTCTTTGTTGGGGAAATTAACATGTTAAATTTTCCGGCGGTTATATTAAATTGGTGCAGCGTACGTTGTAAATCATCTTCACTTTGAGAGAGTAGTATTGCTTTGTCTTTATAGCAGATTATTGTAAGTTGTTTTTCTCCCATTTGATGTCCTTTTTTTATTCTAACTTTTTTATTATTTCATGCATAATTAGGTTGAACAATAGGCGACTCAGGAAATCTACCTGGCTTATCCCATGGCCAGCTTCAATAGGGTTTGTTAGTTCTTCTTCTACTTTTACTTTTATTGTGTAGTTTTCGGTAGATATTTTCGATCGCCTTGATTATTCCTAGAGATATCTCTCTTGCGTACAGTAAGTGGATAACGTCTTTTAATTTGACCCGGTCAAATGTCTTTGTTGTAAGGTCCCCGAAACAAAGATATGCCGGTTTGTTGTATTCTAATGATTTCTCTTGCACTTGCCTCAATATAAATATAGCGTCGGTGCATGATCTTTTTGATCTAAAACCTTGTTGTTCTTCTGCTAGTGTTATAATGTCATTCAATTTATTTGTTATCACTTTGGTTGTTAATTTTAGTGCTGTGTTTAATAAATTAATTCCTCTGTAATTTTTCGGATTGGATTTGTCTCCCTTTTTGAAGAGAGGTATTAGGATCCTTGATCTCCATTCTTAAGGAATTATGCTTTGTTCTATTATTTTTGAATTAGTTTTAATAGTTGTTTGGTCAGATCTGGTCTTCCATACTTTAGGAGTTCGTTCGATATTTTTTCCTCTCCTAATGATTTTCTATTTTTTAATTTCCTTAATGCTTTCTTTACCTCTACCTCCTCAATATTTATTTCTTCGTTTGTCGTCACCTCTGGTATTGGTGGTTCATCATCGTCACCTTAAGCAAACAGGGATCGAAAGTAGCCTAGCCTTGTTTCTTTCTGAATGTGTTTCGTTTTTATTAGTTCGTTCAGCTCTTTTCTTTGTCCTCTGATCAGTCTCCATATTTCTTGTTGTGTTCCATAGAAATCGTGTTCCATCTGTTTTGAGAAACTCTACCAGTATTCCTTTTTTATTTGTCTAATTAAAGTATTCGTTTTATTTCTGATTCATTTATAGTGGTTGTATGCCTGTTCTGTTTGTTGTGTTCTGTATTGTAAAAAGGCTTTCTTCTTTAAAAAAAGGAATGATCTGTAAGACATTAAAGAAATTGGGGGTTTTGAAGTGGTAGTTCCAGTCTGACTGGAACTCATTCAAATCATGGGTTTGAACCCAAATATACGAATTTACAAAGATTAACTACTTCTTTTTGGTGATACGTGGTATACAGCGAGCTACAGGAATTATTTTCCTTGTGGATTTTCTAACATAACAATACACACAAAACTAAGGTTGGTAAGGGCACTCATTTTTCTCCTAGCCACATACCCATCCGAAACGTGGACCTTAAAGAAAGTGGATAAAAATATACTAGACGCTTTTGAAATGTAGATATATCGCCGCATGTTAAGAATATCCTGGATTGATCATTGCACTAACGTATCAATATTAGAACAACTTAAAGTAAAGGATAGATTGTATAAACAAATGCAATAGAGATATTTGGAGTATTGTGGATACACTGCTAGAAAAACAGGTACGATGAAAAAATTGATAGTCGAGGGTAGAGTTGAAGGAAAGAGACCTAAGGGAAGATCTCCAAGCCATTGGGTAGATCAAACAAAAATATTGATTAATCAAGGGTTATATGAAGCCGAACAACTAGCCCAAGACAGGGAAGCATGGAGGGAAATCGTGAAAAAACTGTTAAAAGCCTGATGGTGTCACCACATCCCAAAAGGGATTAGGACTGAGGAGGAGGAGGAGGAGGAGAAACTTTTTTGGGGAAATTAACATGTTAAATTTTATGGCGGTTATATTAAATTGGTGCATCATACGTTGTAAAATCATCTTCACTCAGAGTGAGTAGCATTGCGTCGTCTGCATAGCAGATTATTTAAAGTTCTTTTTCTCCCATTTGGTATCCTTTTTTAGTTCTTACTTTTTTTATTATTTTATCCATAATCAAGTCGAACAATAATTCCTTTTCTACTTTTACTTTTATTGTTCTGTTTGGTAGATATTTTCGATCGTTTTGATTATTCCTAGAGGCATCTCTCTTACGTACAATAAGTGGATAACGTCTTTTTAATTAACCCGGTCAAATGCCTTCTTACGGAAAATATTAAACTGGCTAAATTTGTAGACGACACTGCAATACGAACAGTAGGTCAAACATTTGAAAAATCAACTAGATACCTTCAAAATACAGTGAACAAAATAAACACTTCTTGATATATTAAATGGCGCATAAAAATTAAGTAAGAAAACATATCGATTTCTCTTATCATATTTAAATATTAAAACTTCCATACATTAAGTCACCCCATGACTAAGAGACGCCAATGACAACGTCCAGCATCCCTATTACTAAGAACAACCCTCGAAACGAAAGTAGGTAACAATTTTAAGCCAGATCATTCTACCACCGTCGACTTATAAAAACTTCTGTTTCAATTTATGTAACTTAAACAACTATGGAAGCCAAAGAAGACAAAATCATTTCAAGGCTGCAACTGTTAGAAGAATCAGTACTCAAAATCAATAACTCAGTGAATAATTTTTCTTCCGAACTCGAAGCAATTAAGAACAACTTACAGCTAATAAGTGAAGTCATCAATAAATTCGTATCCGACAATAGAGCGATCGTCGGAAATAACAAATTAAAAATTTTTGGGAAATTTGTGGAGGAAAGTTTGGAAAGTATGTCCGGAGGGGAAGCGGAAAGTGCTGTGTTGGAAATTGTGGAAATTTTACACAAACACAAAGTTAACTGTGAAATTTAATGAGGAGTGTGTTTGTTAGTTGTTTTAGGGTAAAGTTAAAGGTACGTTATTATAAAACATTGTCAAATAAAATCTTGTACAGCAATATGTAGCCAATATTTATCTGCAGTTGTCTTTTGATTACAAAAATATATCAATATACAATTAA
Source organism: Diabrotica balteata (assembly GCA_918026665.1). Lineage (NCBI taxonomy): Eukaryota > Metazoa > Arthropoda > Insecta > Coleoptera > Chrysomelidae > Diabrotica > Diabrotica balteata. The sequence continues at coordinate 36,882,246 of OU898284.1, forward strand.
TTCTATAATAGTATGTCTGATTCCCTTCCCTTTTCATTAGTTAAGTAACTTTATTAACAATCATCAAAATCTTTTTGTCGTTTCAATATTTGTACATGGTAAAAAAAAATAATAAAAAGTATATTATTACATTTTAATCAACCAATCAATCAATAATGCCTTTTTATTTTTCATTAAAAAAATACAATAGGTACACTATTTTTGGGTGGGTTGGAAAACAAATATTATTCTCTAATATACAAAAAATTACACTAATTCTATCTAACAAGCTCATTAACATTAATAAATAATAAATTAAATAAATATGTATGTAAATGGTATAGTAATTAACTAAATGTGTATAGCGTACTGAGTAAGACTTCGCACTAGACACTAGCGCACAGCCCAGGCTGTGGGGGAAAAAGTACTCTTTAATCCAGAAATTTATGTAATATTGCCTAGGTTATAAAAGGCAACGTCAGGAGCAATCTCCCAGTTCTTTCAACAAAAAATTTATGGTTATTGTTTATTTATGAACGTTTATAGGTGCAAAATACGTATTTTTTGAGTTTTTTTTTTTCATTTTTTGCCTAAAGATTGATAGATAGATAGATAGATAGATAGATAGTTTATTTGACTGTAAGTTACAACTAGGTTTACAGCAAGTCAAAACTAAAATTATAAATATTAAATATTACAAAAAATGGAAACAATACATTAAAAATATTTAAAACATTAAAATACTTAAAAAACGTACAATATACATATATAATTAAAATAATAATAAATTTGGTTATGTTGCAGCTTAGGCATTCACAGATACACCCTCGTAATATTCACCTAATGTATAAGGACACATGGTCACTAGGTACTCTTTGACTTGGTTTTTAAAAGCTGTAGTTGAATTAATGTTTTTAAAATTTTGAGGAAGTTGATTATACAGTTGTAAACCACAGATAGTAGATGACCTCCTGCTTATTTCTAAATGTCGATAGGGTACTACAAACTGTGTCTTATTTCTTGTGTTGTGTGAGAATATCACTGTTACATAAAAAAGTTCTTTTATTTTTATGAATTAATATCAATAATTCCAAAATGTAAATTCCATACACTGTTAATATATTCAAATCTCTAAATAGGTTTTTACAAGACCAACCATACGGAACACCTGCTATACATCTGACAATACGCTTTTGGGCCTTGAAAACGTCCTTTACACTAGAAGAACCACCCCAGACAGTTATACCGTAACTTATTGTCGATTGTACCTCAGCAAAATAAAAAGACGAAGGTGTTGCAGACTAAGTATTCTACCCAAATTTCTCAATTGATAACATTTAGAATTGAGTTTTTTACATACATTCCAACAATGAGTCTTAAAAGATAAATGAGAGTCGAAAGTCACTCCTAAAAACTTCACATCACTACAACTCAAAATATCCTCACCATTGATGTAAATACTTAAATCAGGTTTAGTTGAATTTGAACGTGATGTAAATGATAAAAATTTAGTTTTGTGAACATTGAACAGGAGCGACTGATTACTGGACCAATCAGAGAGGGTCTTCAGAGAGTTTGTTATTTTATCTTGTAAAAAATATATGTCTTTATCGCGATAAACCATCCGCATAAACTGATACAAATGCATCAGGCATTACATATGGTAGTTCATTAATATACAAAATAAATAATATAGGGCCCAATATTGAGCCCTGTGGTACTCCATTCTTATTAATAATCGGATCAGACATTAAAATCTTGAAGTTATTTTTCACTTTAACTATTTGGTGCCGGTCTTTCAGATAGGAAACAAACCAACTGTGGGCAACTCCCCTAACACCATATCTGTACAATCTATCGAGGAGCACATCGTGTTGCACACAATCAAATGCACGACTGAGATCACAAAAAATGGTAGTTGGATTTTCACTGTTCTCAATTGAGAGTAAGACTTCCTCATAAAAACTGTTAGTGGCTGTGGAAGTAGAAAATTTATTTCGAAATCCATGTTGATGCTTTGTGATAATTTGGTTGATATCTAAAAATAATAAAAGTTGTTTTAGCATTACATATTCAATAATCTTAGATATCACAGATGGAACAGACAATGGTCGAAAATTTGACATTAATTCAGGATCACCTTGTTTTAATACCGGTGAAATGATAGAAGTTTTCAGCATATTGTAAAAAACACCAGTACTGAAAGAAGCATTTATAATGTGAGTCAGTGGTGTCAAAGTTTGAGACGCAATTTTCTTAATTACTATACCTGATATTTCATCAAAACCACACGATGCTTTGTTTTTAATTTTATATTTTATTATATCTAAGACATCTTCCTCTGTTACATAAGATAGGAACAAACTACTTTGAACAAAATCATTGGAATGCTGAAAATTTAAATTTGGTTTAATTATTTTACTAATTATATCCACTGGTGTATCTATAAAGTAATCATTAAATTTGTTTGAAATTATATCTGAATCTGTAATCCTACTATCATCTATTTTTAGACAGATATTTTTGTGATTTTTTTGTTTTCTATTAAGTTCATTTATAACAGCCCATGTGGCTTTGTTTTTGTTAGAGGAGTTAGAGATTTTGTTAAAATAAAATTGACCCTTTGTGGCCTCAACAAGAACTTTGTGCTGATTTTTTTGTCTATGTAGAGTTTTTAGCTCAGGGTAAGTCTTAATCAATATATACAAATCCTTCAGACTATCTGAAGAAGATTTTACTTCTTGGGTGACCCATGTATTTTTTTTGTTTTGGTAATGTTTGGTTTCTCTAATAGGACAACTTATATTGAAATAGAACTGTAATTTATCATGAAAGGCATTATATTTACTCTCAACATCAGTTGCATGATAAACATCTTGCCATGCTTCTTTACTCAAGAGATTGTTGAATTTATCTATAGCGCCTTCATGTGTTACATTTCGAACTGTTGTCATAGTTAGATTAATAAAATTCAATCTTAAAAGGAATATATCGAGATCCGATTTAGTATTTACATTTACAGTACCTACACAATCATCACAATTTGTATATACCTGATCCAAAATATTTCCGCATGTGGAAGTCGACCTTGTAGGTGTGAAGTTCCTGGGTGACAAACCATAAGATGCTAGAAAACCAGAAAATCTGTGTGAATTATTAAGTGTCATGGAATTTACATTAAAATCGCCTGTTAAAAATATGAAATGATTTGGTTTAAAATTTGAATTTAAAATAAGGTTAAGTTTTTCATAAAATACATCAAATTTACCTTTAGGAGATCTGTAGCAAACTAAAATTGTGTGTTGATTTGAATTATAATGCCACTTCAGCCCACATACCTCAATGTCTTTTTCAACACAGTACTGATCGAGTAAAATGGAATTAACCTTCATATCTACCTAAGTATTGTAATGGGTAATTTCTGTATAGATTATAAAAGACTTTCAATTTGAGCCGGTATACGTTCAATTTAATTTATTTGTTATTGCAAAAATGACGAATGAAGGTCAAAATTAAAAAAAACTTAATATTTATTGCAAAACTGTTTTTTTTTTTTTTTATTTCAAATATTACATTTAACCCTATAAAATTACGAATCGAATGAGCCATAGTAGGCCTAGATCGCTTAATTTGTTGCTGAGATACGTAAATTAGTTTATCCCACGACCTTTAACTTTGATATTAAGAGGCAGGCTCAGTTCCAGATTCTAATCCGGACTCAGCCTCGACTTTTTCTGTAGCATTATTAACTTTGTTGTTATCGTTAAATGACTTCAATTCAGGATCTAACATCTTCATATGGTTGATAATTCCTCTTACATTAGGAGGGTTATTTCCAAATTGATCCCTTACATTTTCTAAGTAATTTTGCAATTTCTGCATGTCAGAAATTAAGTTAAGGCTAAATTTCAGGCTAAGTCCGGATTAGAAACTGGAACTGAGCCTGCCTCTTAATAAGAAAGTGTATATGACTATTGCCTATTGAATACCAATAATTACTTTGTAAAAACTATAATAATGAAGTAAAATTAAAAAAAAACTTTTTTGAATGCTCATGGGATTGCCAAAAAAAATTTAGGGGCCTAAAAACAATTATTTATAAAGTTGTAAAATTGCAGTTATAAACATTTAGAGCTGCAGCGCCCCCTATGTATTCTACAAATTTCTAATTTGCAGATTATTGTAGTTGGCTTCAAGACAAAGATTAAAAAAAGAGTTATCTACGACCAATAGGAGCCGAGTTAGCATATATTTTTTTTTAAACTTACATAGGCTTTATTAATAACAATTAAGAAACGAATCTGGCGTCATTTACTAAATTAAAATCATTATTTATTGTTAAAAATGAATACATTTTACCTTTTTTTAATGTAGCACCGAAGCCGCATGTGGCAACATTGCGGATGCCGAAACACGGCCTAAAATGGGCGACGAGAATGCGAAATGGGGTACGAGAATGCGCGAAAATTGCAATGGAGGGAGTTGCGAAAATTGTCATATTTCTGATTTTATGAATATATTGAATCCCATTTTAAAACCATATAAATAAATTACAATTATTTTACTGTTTATATCTTTGTTTTACTAATTTATTTCTTCTGTCAAAGTAATTTACAATTTAAGATATACGTATATATGACATTGATTTTAATTTATTAAACCAATTATTTAATTTCTCATGAAATTGTACTAAAAATCTAGTTTGACCAAAAGTTTTTAAGGCCGATCCTCGCGATTCTGGGCATAGTTAAATTCCAATGTAAAAGTTTATATCAAATAACGCAAAAACTATGGTAGATATTGAGATGATTTTTTTTATATGAAAAGTTCTAGTCATAAAAAGTTCTAGTGCACTATTTGGTTGTAAATTAATAATTTGTTAATATTAAATTAATAATTAATAAATATTTTTGGTTAAAATAAACGTAAAATTTTTTTTTTGAAATAGGGCACTACAGAATTTGACCCACTTTCCGAATCTGTTTTTATTTTTAACATAAAGTGTAACACAAAGCAGCTATTTGGTATAAACTTTTAAAAAATTTCAAAGTTCTGCTAAATGTAATTCTCTCTCCGTCAGCACAGGCAGGTAAGTTGGTCTTGGAGGAGGATAAATAATGTCGAATAACATTATTAGGGCTTATTTCGATTTTTGACAAACCAGTGTGTTTATTGTATTGAAAATAGGAAATTTTATATAAATAAGCAGTAAGTACCTATAATTTGATTACATTTTTATATGAATAGAAATATTTTCTGTTGATTTGTGACATTTTCCTTCTAAATGTTTATACTGTTTTTATAATAATACTATTGTTTCAGTATTTGCTTATATAATAATAATTTAATAGAAACAGCGTAGAATTTTGGTCAACCAGCCAGTACATGTTTTTTGTATTTCAATCAGAATTATTATTTTCTTTTCTTCTTTACATGAGCTCAGAGTAATAACCAAATATTTTGCAGTATTTGAACATGGAATTTAATTATTTATATTTATTGATTAGCAACCTACCAATCGTAAACACAAATACTGCTCAAAGAACCAATGTACAGCCTAGAAACCGGAATAATACTATGAAGACGACTACGGCAAGAAATAAGGACAAGCGAAAACATCCAAAACCCAGATGAGAATTACTACCTGGAATATCAGATCACTAAACTCAAGGGACCAAGAAATAACCGAAGTGTTGAAAGAAAAAGAAATAGACGTTTGTGCTCTACAGGAAACAAAAAATAAAGAAAAAGATCAATTAAAATTAGGTGAATACATACTAATCTACAGTGCAGTAGCAAAAGAAAACAGGGCCAAAGAAGGCGTAGCCTCACTAATACACCAAAGGTATCAAAATTACATTAAAGAGTGTCAATATATATCAGAAAGAATATTAACAGAAAGATAAGAAGAATTGATTATAATAATTAAGGAACCTCATTGATGCCATGTTAAGGAATGGGATTGTATTTTTTGTTAAAAAATTTGAACAAACATTGTACCTTTACAGGAGCCTCTACGGATTTTCAAAAATGTAGTTCAAATGGTAACTAGGAAGAACCTACAAATCCATACCGAATAAGCAATTTCAAAATAATAAAATTTTCTATATCTCCGGATCTACTCAATGGATTTTGATCATTTTTTTTAATTTGTATGTAATTTCTAAGTACATTTGGAAGAAAAATAATTTTCTTCCAAAAATCTATTTTTTTAATACTAGTATCAATCATCATAGAAAAAATCGCGTTTTTTGCATTAAATTGTTAATAAATAAAAAACAGCTCCAAATTCAAGGCAGGTAACAAGTAGGTTTTCTTCCTATAGGTCTACAATAACTAAAAAAGTTGTCAGAGACCTGGATTATTGAGTGTCATGAACATGGTCTATTTTTTGCTTATTTCCCTGGAGTATATATTTGATTAACATCTGTGTAATTTCTTTGTCGCTTTCTCACTGGTTTTGCATATTGCTATGATAGCAGCATCATCGGTAAATGTTGCAGTTGTATTATTTTCTAGGACAATAATATAACACGTATACAAAAGGTAAAGACACTTCTTTGTGGCAGCCCTGCTGTAATTTCTTTCAGTTCCGTGTATGTTTCTTCCTGTTTAATTCTGAAATATCTTTCCAAGATGCAGGAGTCAATTATTTGAGAGTATCGTTTTGGTAAATGTAGTCTTAGTTTATAGTTATGGCGTCTTTGCCATACTTTATCATATACCTGAGTCACATCCTAAATGATTGATATAAGGTCGAATGCTCGAATAAATGAACTTTGAAAAATTAAGGCAAATATCGAGCACAAATTTAATAATCAAATCTTGCTCAAGTACTTTCGCTTTCTACAGCATCATCAGGGGCATCTCCGCTTGTTGGATAGCCCAAATTTGACGAAGTAAGTCTAAAACGTTAATCACAAAAAACTTTTATCATCCATTAACTTCGAGTTTTTTATCGAAGTTAAATAATTTTCTTTATTTAAAAAAACGTTTCTTGGCTTATTTCAGATGTTCCTGATAATGCTGTAGAAAGCGAAAGTACTTCGCTTCGGGCAAGATTTGATTATTAAATTTGTGCTCGATATTTGCCTTAATTTTTCAAAGTACATCCTAAATTGTCCATCATATTATCCTTCATGATTCATGTTTTACATCCATATAAATAGTAGTACAGTATATTTCATCATCATCATCATTATCAATGGCGCTACAACTCTTCGTGAGTCTTTGCCGCGTTTACTATTGCCTTCCATGTTTGTCGGTCCTGTGCCAGTAATTGCTATTGTCGTACTCCCATTTTCTCTAGATCTAGGAGTATATTTACATATAACCAACTAAATCCTTAGTTGTAAATTTTTGAAATAAGTACTCAGTATACATCTGAAATATCACAAGCAATAGAAATACGTAGAGGAGTACGATAGGGTTGCATTTTGTCACCTCTGTTATTTAATGTATATAGTGAAAGCATCTGTCAGGAAGCCCTTTTACAAGCAAACGGAGGAATCGTAATTAATGAAGAGATTGCAAATAATATTCGATACGCGGACGACACTGTACTAGTTGCAAGAACAGTAGAAGAATTACAAAGATTACTTACAGACATAAATATTGCTTGCAACAATTATGGTATAAATATCAATATTAAAAAAACCAAGTATATGGCCTTCAGTAAAAACATGACACAACCAACGTATATTAGTATAAACGGCACTCAAGTTGAAAAAGTATCAAGTTACAAATACTTGGGAACTTTAGTAAACGAAACTGGAGACCAAAACAGTGAAATAAAAAGACGTATCGAAATTGCCAGGGCCACCTTTATAAAGATGAGAAAATTCTTCTGCAACAGAAATATAAGCATCCCTCTACGATTAAGAATGCTCAGAGGCTATGTATTTAACACGCTATTATACGGTGTAGAGGCCTGGACTCTCAAACAGAACAACATGAAAAATATTGAAAGTTTCAAAATGTGGTGCTACCGTCGAATGCTGAAGATTAGTTGGGTTGAAAGAATAACAAACTGTGAAGTAATACGAATAATAGGAAAAGACCCAGAGATTTTGTTAACGCTAAAGCGAAGAAAACTCGAATATTTTGGTCACCTGATGAAGAGGACATAAATACGCATTACTTCAAAATATAATGCAGGGAAAAATAGAAGGAAAACGGAATCCAGGCCGTAGAAGAATGGTTGCGGAATTTGAGAGAGTGGTTTGGCTGCACCACTAATGAACTCTTTAGGTCAGCCGTAAACAAGGTCAGAATAGCCTTGATGATTTCCAATCTCCGATAGGAGTGGCACAAAAAGAAGAAGATACATCTAAGTTTCATAAATGCTTCTCATAAATCTCATAAATCTAAACTTTTGTAATCCGTTCTTTGTTGACAATTAGTTGCATAGGGCCGACGTTTACTTACCACAAGTAAATTACCTTATTTCTTTCATTTGACAATAACAATTGTCTGTTAGATTAGTATTGTAATAAGTAAATTAGTATCTTTCTGAATGATAATAAACAACACATCAAACTTATTCTAAAACTATTTCTTGTCTCATGTTATATTTTATTAGATTTTGGTGTAATAAACCACAACCTATCAAATTGAATATCAAAAATCAAAATTGGAAATGATAGCTTGACTAAAGTGTTCCTTCCTTCAAGAAATTTTAAAAAGAACTGATTCCTATTACTATCCAGTGCAAGGACAGTTATTTTGTTATTTATATCGAATAGAGAATAGGGATGTGTAGTTCACCATCGAAATAGTTCAAATGAACGATTCTTTCAACTGAACCAATCGAACTAGTTCATTAATTCTCATAGAACTAGTTCACTGCGAACGATTTGCATTATAAATTGTGTTTCAACTTCATTCTTAAATGGCTTGATAAATTGCCCAGTGAACCACTTGCAATACTAATATCACATGAACAGTAATTACATTTTGCAGATTTTTAATTTTTATCGTTTTTCTCGAAATGATCCCATAAAAAACTTCTATTTCGTCTGTTACTCATCTTTTGGGATTGATTAAGAAAATAAATTATTATAAAGAAAAACTAACTAATCATATAATAATTTAAAGCATTTAAACCTAAACATACGATCGAAAGAAATGGTTTCGAACCGAACTACTTGTAGTGAAAGACTGACTGGACTAAAAACCGAAGAAAACTAGATATCTGAATCCAAACTGATCGTCTCCGATGATTGTTTCGCACTTTCTATAGATACGATTATGTACGATTTTTAGTATGACTTACTGCATGACTCATAAGGCTTATCAGACGGAATTCATTGCAGTGTTGTGGGTTTGGCTTTTTTGGTAGTGGGATGAATATTGACTCCAGTCAATCTTGGGGTATTTTACCTGTATCATAAATGCGATTGAATAAAAGGACAAATATTTCGATATTTTCTTCGCTGATAAATTTTAACGTTTCTGGGTATATTCCGTCTGGATCTGGGCTTTTATTCGTTTTGAGATGATTAATTGCATTTATGATTTCAGATTTCAGAATTGATGGCCCTTCATTGTTATTTTCAAATCTTGGTTTTTCTCGTATGTCGTGAAAAAGAACTTTAATATAGTTTTCCCATTTTTTTTGAATTCATGATACTGTGCTCGATATCTGCCTTTTATTTGATCAAAGTTCATTTATTCGAGCATTTAACCTTATAGCAATTTAAAAAATATTTGTTACCAGTATTTTAATTTTTTTTGCAAAGATTATTGACTTTTCCTATGTCCCTATCTCCTTTTAATTATTATTTCAAATAATTTTGTTAATGAATAAACCTAAAACCATGCTGTTATAAGTCAAAATATATTCTACATATCGCATGCAAAACTAACCACGGAAAATATTTTTAATTACCTTTCTCTGTACTCTGCATATCATGTCCCCCGGCTTTAAGCACATATCCGACTATAGCGCACAAAAGTAGGAAGTTACATACGCAATGATGTTTTGTCAAAGTAATTTTGTTTGCCTAAAGCATTATAGCAAGTAATTGTAACAAGTATATTTCCATATATTGGTATTTCAAAGGATACTACAGTGGATAATCTGTAATAAAGATTGAGTGTAATGACTAAAACATGGATATTTCATTTAGTGTCAATAGTATATAGTCGATTTGGCATTTGGCCGCAGTCGGCGTAAATGGTGTTTTTTAGAGGTATAGAATTGTAAGTTGGTAACACTTTTTTAAATCTCCGCCATTTTGACACCTGAACATCCCTTCCAAATTGTACAAATTTATTTTGAACAATGTGGTTTTGTTCGAAATACGTATTCAACTACGCTTATTTTATGGTCAACATAATAGTCTATCAGAGCAAGTTATTCGATTAACTATGAAACGTTTTTGCACCACGTTTATTCTAACTAATAATATGCATCCACAGATACGTCATACAGAAGAAGTTGTTGCTGCTGTAGAGCGTAGCATACAGGTAGACCCGATTCAGTTTATCTGCCATCGTGCACAGCAGTTGAATACTTGTCCATTCACTTTATGGAAGCTTTGAGGTAAATATCGTGCTTACAAAATCCAACTCACGCACAAATTGAAGGCACATCATCACCTAGCAAGGCGTAGATTCGTAGATTCGGTAAGTACAGCCAAAACGAGATTTTCATAAGCGAATTTTGTTTAGCGATGAAGCTCACTTTTGGTTAAATGGCTAAATGGCTCAAATGTATGTTGAAAAACCATTACATCTAGTAAAGCTGACTGTTTTGTGTAAATTATGATTTGGTGGAATTATTGGACCGTACTACTTCAAAAACGATGCTGGCCAGAACCTTACAGTCAATGGTGACCACTATAGAGCCATGAGTACTGCCTTTTTCATTCCCCAATTGAACAGTTATGATGTGTAGGAGCTGTTGTCTCAATAAGACAGAGCAACATGTCACACAGTTCGTTCCACAATTGATTTATTGAAGGAAACATTTGGTAACCTAATAGTTTCACATTTTGGACCATGAATTATCCTCCAAGATCGTAAGATTTAACACTGTCAGACCATTTTATGCGAGGATATGTAAAGGTGCTAGCCTACGCTGACGCTAGCATGAAACGATTGACTACTTAGAGGACAACATTAGTCGCGGTATTGCCGATATACGGCGAGAAATATTGAAAAAAGTGATCGAAAATTAGACCACCAGATTAGACTCCGTCAGAGCCAGCCATGAAATTTATATGCCAGAAATCATATTTAAATTATAGTGCCAAAAGATTATCTTTCGAATAAAGTCATGTCAATTTATAAAAATCATCTTTGTTTTATTTAATTACAAAGTTCTATACCTCTTAAAAAACACCCTTACTTTGGAAGAGAAACTGGTTAAACAATTTGGACAAAAGTCATAGAGAATGCAATTTAAAAAAGACATAAGGCTTACTTGAATACTCTTCATAACAATACACAGCAACAATACATATGAAGCTAAATTAAATTATGCAGAAAAACGTAAAAGAACAAAAAATATTGTCAAAAACTACTGTTAACGCTCGCTATGCTACTAATACACATACTAACTCAAGGCTACCTGTCTATCTAGAAAATACTCAAAAAACACGTGTCCGGCGTTCGATTAATTACTAGAAAATTCGATGGTTCGACTGGTTTCTACTAGCGGCGTCGAAAGTTCTACCGAAATCTAGAAACCAAGCAGAAGCATATATTACATGGTAGAGAGTTAGTCATCATCAATAACCTGAATGCGCCCACTGTTAAACGTAGGTCTTCCTTAGCAAAAAAAAACGCAACGGAGAAAATATACGAGTCAACGCTTTGTAGGATCGTTATTTAACAGCAATGCAAACAAGAAATCAGCTTCAACAGGTTCAAGGCAATAACTTAAGTATATTTACAGTTCATCGAAAATTACATGAATTTGGTTTACAAAGTTGTGAGACCAGCAACTGGGCCAAATTACTTCCACGGCACAGAGTGGCTAGACTTCAATTTTCCAGGGAACATTAACATTGGAATTTAGGACAACGGACTAATGTTCTTTTTTACGGATAAGTCGAGATACTGTCTTCACTTATCATATGGGAGAGAACGAGTATGGCGTCTAACTGGAGAGAGATTTGGAGAGTGCGCATTTAGTCACCGCGTTAGCCATGGTGGGGGTTCGGTGATGGTATGGGCAAGAATATCCCGAGAGGCGCACGCCTAATTGGCATTTATTGACGGTTCGTTGACTGCACACCGATATAAAAAAAACACAAAAAACCGGTCTCAGCCACCAAAAAAAAAACTAACAAAAAACCCCAAAACCCGGGCACGTAGGGCCCAATTCCTTAAGCACCAAGTCGCCGAACTGAGCCGGGACTCAGAGCGGAGACTTGAGGCCCAAGTAAGCAATTTTAGTTCGCGGATAAGCAACATTAAGATAACAGGAATATAGCGGAGATGCGCTGTCCTGAGTATTTTTGCATTCGGTTAGGAAATCATGTTGGGGTTCTATTACCCAGGACCTCCACATGAAGAGCATTTGGCTGATTGTTGTGTCACTATAGCGCATCAGAGTGCTATAGGGGGGAAAGGGATGGTCTAGAGCATTAGAGCATGGTGGGGTGACTCCTGTTTTTACTCGAGTTAACACACCTTGCTCCAATGAATTGTTACACCCGATCGTACTACCTAAGTGAACATTTCTCATAGCCTGGGTTTAATTAAATAGCTTGCTTGCTTGCACACCGATATATTAAGGAAATTTTAGCGAATCACGTAGTACCCTTTTTCTCTATATATCGGCGATAATTTTCTATTAAGGCAAGATAATGCGCAACCCCACTCTGCAATATGCGTCACGAAATATTTAGAGGATGTTTAGGTTGGTGTTAATAAAATGAATTGACCAGCGTGTTCGCCAGATTTGAACCCAATAAAGAACGTTTGGAATATGCTTGGTAGAAATATTAGATATCGTGAAGTCGCACCAGAATCAATTAACTCCAGCAAGATGATATTAGCAACCTCATAGACAGCATGAGCCGACATGTACAGACAGTTATAGAGGCTAAGGTAGGCAATGCGAAGTATCAAGTTATTTTGTAATAGTTTTTCTTTGTTATTTTCTTACTTAGGTTATGTTACAGTAAAGATGGTTTTTTAATTTTTTTTTATTATTATGTTTGTTCATTAAAACCAAGATCATGTCGTTGCTTTTTATCATTAATTAAATACTGTGCTTCTGGAATGACGACATAACATTCCTTCGATATCAGCTACCAAAGCCTCCGTCATCTAATTACAAATGAATACAAAAGATAATGATAATAATAAGAAAAGTCGTAAATTGTGGGTGGCAAAGTCATTTCGCTCCTAAAAATGAACCAATCCATATTTTCACATGAAACAAAAAGTATAATACTTAGAAGACACAGTTGCAACCGAAAAATAAGGTTTTACAAAAATCCGCTACCGGAATTATTCCACAGGATGTTTCAAAGTTAGCATAAAAAACCACCTTTCGATTAACCTCATATAATAAGTCAAATACAGTTTTATTAAAAAAGTCACTATACTAAATTAAAATTTATAAATTCATACACAGTATGCTAAAAAAATCATCAAAATAGGGCTTAAAATAAAAAACTGAAATACTTTGAATTGGCCCAAAATTTTTTTCGCTGCGTTTTTTTTCTGTATCTGAGTTTACAATACGTATAGACCAACATAAAGAAGTCTTGATCTAAATCTCATAAGAGCTAAGATGAAATCAAAAAATTGAAGTTAAATTGTTCATCTGATGAAAAATATTCCAAGACGCTTATGCTATACTGAAGCCCTAACTATAACTGTTTTTATTAAGATTCATCCGTTAATTCATGTATATTTGTTATTGCTGGCACTGTATTATATTTATTTCTATTTTAAATTGGATTCCTTCGGATAATAAGATTTCGGTTCATTTTCATCTTTTATGTCAAGATATAATACTTCAATTTCCTTATAAAATATTTTCTGCTATATATCTTGTATATTTACCAATTTTCTGCGAGAGGAAATTGTTTTGTCATCAACAGAGGTAATATACTGAGCACTCTAGAGTTTATTAAAAGCAAAGCGTAATATTTTTCCTTCGCTTTTTATTATTTTGATGTAAAGGACATTGAAATTTTCAAAGTCAACAACGGACAAGTCTTGTAGATGTGATTAGAATAAAGAATATATTTAGCGTGAAAATTTTGTTTAACCCTTTTATTACTGATTTCATTGTATAATCGGTTTACAATTTGTCGATAGCTCAGAGAACTGAAATACAGAGAGGATAGGTAATACGATATAATAGTAAAAACCAACTTGCAACTGACGGTTAAGATGTTTTTGACTAACCCACCTTGTATCTGAAGGAATACAATACAGCAGTCAACCTTATAATCCGATTACGAAGGTATTTAGGTTACAGATGACCGACCAGTGTCATAGACTATATGATTGAAACATTTATTTGAACTAAATAAATATATTTTTTAAATTGTTCTTATGTAAATTGTATTTTTGTTTTAATAAAACTTCTTTATTTTATTCAAAAATAAAAAGTTTCTTATACTTTCTAATACTAACCCCAAAAAAACCGAGGTTAGCTGTTTTTACCTGAGCAACAAAATGTCCCACACAAAACTTAAAGTATACATTGATAACCAACTACTCACGCACAACTATAACCCCAAGTACCTCGGCGTCACCCTGGACAGAACACTCTTCTTTAAGAAACATCTTGAGAACAGCGCAGCAAAGCTGAGAACCCGTAACAACATCATACAGAAGCTTTACGGGATTACATGGGGCTCATCAGCAGGTACACTTCGGTGTCCAGCCCTTGGACTCGTATACTCCGCAGCTGAATACTGCTCTCCTGTTTGGCTGAATAGCGTTCACACAAAAATTATAGATACCCAGCTCAATGTCGCCATGCGTCTCATATCTGGAACGATCAAGTCTATAACTGTGGAGTGGCTTCCACTACTGAGCCATATACCTCCACCTAATCTTCGTCGTCAGCATGCTCTGCTTAGAGAATTCCAAAAGCTGCTTAATAACCCGCAATTACCTATACACACATATGTCGCCGACGCTAATTCACATCGATTGCGCTCCAGAAAACCTCCGACTAGAGATGCAATAAACTTGAGTTCCAACAATTTTCAAATAAACTCCCAGTGGAAGAACATGCAGAGCGACAGACCGAACCTAATAATGAGAAACACACCATGCATCACAGAAACTCCACCAGATTTTGACCTCCCCCAACATCATGGTCAACTCTTAACAGGATAAGAACGGGTCATGGAGTCTGCGCAGATTCCCTTTATAAATGGAGGATGAGAACCTCTGCTGAGTGCGACTGCGGCGCCGAGAAACTTGCCGAATGCCCTCGGAGGAAGTATTATGGAGATCCTCTAGACTTCGCCTCTGCAACACCAGCGTCGATTGAATATATTAATACATTAGATGTTAGATTGTTACATATATGTGATAATGTTGTGTATCAAATTGCCATATGCTAAATAAATAAAAATCATCCTGGTAGAAGATTGGCCTTCCTTCAGCCGAAATTTTAGATAATTTCTTCTCCAACATATTATCTCCTCCCGGTCAATCAAAAGTGATTTTGGGTCTGATTTCTCCCACCGGAAATTTAATTCTTTTAAAACTTGCCACAATTTAGTTCGTCCGATATTAAGCAAATCTGGGTCGTCTCTAACTTCTTGTAAAATTTTGTTTAGGTTTGGTATTTCTTTTTTGAAAAAAAAAATCCATGAATTTTCCTTCGAATACTATTTTTTGGCAAATTCATCAATTTCAATAAGTTTTTTCCTCTCTTTAAGTGTTCGTTTGTGTTTGGGTTAGCTATACCGTGTTTTTTTCTTTCTGATAGGAACCTATACTGCCGTCCTAACATGAAAGGTCCTATCTGCAAAATTTGGTAAAATGACTTTATTGGCTCACGCCATTCGTAAACATATTATCTATGTATGTACAAAATGAAATTGTCCTATAAGCATCTTAAGTGCCTTATGGTTTGTCCTAACGGACTAAAAAGCCATGTTCACTAACATAAATTGTCCTATCTCACATATACTAAGAAAAATTGTCCGTTTTGACTTTAAAAATGCAGTTAGGACTATTTAAGCTAGTATCACAGTTTAACCACAAACAGTTAGGACACTCTTAGTCTGCGCCTTTGAATTATAAAAGTATCCAGACGCCATATTGAAAACAGACTAGATCAGTTACGGACTGGCACAAGTGGTTAGAACAGAGACGTGTTTATTATTTCAAAGTTAGTAAACAAGTTAATTTAAATTAATTACAATCGACAGTATATTAATTTAATGTAATTCAATTATTATTATCAAAATGTTTTATTTATTTTATATAAAAATAAAACTTTTCTACCATAGCCAAATAAGAAACTGAAAAACTTATATTCCAAAACAACAAATTATTTCGGGAGGCAATTTTGTGTGTAAACTAATTTAAATAGACTTACTGTTAACTTCTACAACAATAATTTAACAAAAGTAAACTTACAAAAAACTTTAACAAGTAAAAATGATATCGGAAAAAATAAGAGGGAGTGAATACGTATATATATATATATATATATATATATATATATATATATATATATATATATATATATATATATATATATACCGGGTGGTGAATCGTCAAACGGACCATAGGAAACTCAATGGGAAATTTTAAATTGTTGAATTGCTGCTTCCCTAATTATTTTAGATCAAAAGTCATAAAAAACTATTTGTAGAGGACAAAATTCTGAATTAAAAACAAATGTTAAAACCGTTCTACGAATCAAATGTACTTCAAAAAATTTGGAAAAAATATAATACATTTTTCAGACCACCTCTAAAAGTTAGGCCACACGTAATACAAGAATATATTATAACGTGTGTCTTTTATCATATTAATGTCAGATCCAGATGTTGGACAATTTAAATTGTCAATTTTTTTTATTTTATGTTTAAATTATAAACAATGAATTTTTCATAAATATTACTACTGAACAATATTACTTTGTGAACAATAAATTATATTGTTTACAAATCGATCAATATAATGAAATGTACTCAGTTGACGAAAAGTCGCATAATGTTGTATTGAGGCAATAGCGCGAACCTTTTCCTGTCACTACCGGATCTTTATGTAACGTAAGATATTCTAATACACTAAAATTTAATTCCATGTTAAGTTAAGTTATACAACAATTCAATGAATTCCAATATACTGTTACTGTGATCTTTATTCCTAATAATAATATATGATAATTTCTAAACATAAAACTATAACAAATGTTATAATAAAACATGAATAAAACATTTTTATTATTGCTCTTTTCTCCTTAACTGAGTACATTTTTTAATCAACTTATTTTTTCTTTTAAATAATAAATCACAAAATTTTGGCCATTTAAATCATCGATAAATATAATATAGTTGATTTAAATATTGTCAAATATTAGAAACGTCAATATGACAAAACGCAACACGTAATACACATTCTTTTCACGGCGTCTGGCCTGACTTTTAGGGGTGGCCTGAAAAATGTATTATATTTTAGCAAAATTTTGGAATACGTTTAAGTCGTAGAACAATTTTAACAATTGTTTTCGATACATATTTGAGTCTTCTACAAATAGTTTCCCATGACTTTTGGTGTAAAATAATTAGGGAAGCAGGAATTCAACAATTAAGAATTTCTCATTGAGTTTCCTATGGCCCGTTCGACGATTCACCACCCTGTATATATATATATATATATATATATATATATATATATATATATATATATATATATATCTTAATTTCTAAAACAATCTTAACAAAAGTTTAGGGTGACACTACGTTCCTTACAACTTGCTCTCTTACAGTCATCACATGATTTCATGTCTTTATGTTTCGGACAAAAATGACGTCTTGTTTGCTTAGCAGGTTGTCGATTTAAAAGTTCCTCAGTTGGGTTTCTTGAACTCTTGTCTTGATCTGTTCCAAGAATTTTTATGATTGTGGTTTTTAAATCATTATTAGAGAGCTGTTTCATATCTTTTCTTCTTTTCAGATGTTCATTCAAAAGACTTTAACCAAGTAATATCGTGAAATGTTTTTGAGACAAAGAACATTGACTAAATGTTGCGCTTTTATAAAGAACATATGCATTTTTTCGTATTATATGTTAAATTACATAAAAGACAGCCAGGGGCCATCTTTTTTATTATAAGTTTTTTACCTGCCTTTTTAAATTCCATTTACTACAGTTTCTAGTAGAATGGTTGTGAATTTAAGATTTTTTTAGTAGCAATGGTACTTGTTTCTTTTTAAAGTATTTCATATAGTTCTAGCAGTAATACCAGTTTCTTTTGAAATTAGAACGTGCTGTTACAAGGAAAATTGATTTCAGTTAGACTACTTACGGCAGTTTTAGGCTGTTCCTGTTCTTCATTAATTGCACGAGCTGGTTAATTTTCAAATTTAAAAATAATGTTGTGAATTGCAGATTTTGATGGTACAGGGCTTTCGAATGAAAACGAAAACGTAGGGATTACATCGTTGGTCCTATTTCCAGAATAATATCATTTAATAATTTGAATTTTATGTTCAGTTGTAAAGGTTACCATTTTCCTAACTGGAAATATCAATTCCTTTATTTTTTTGCGAATAAAACCAGAATTAGTATTTATTTATTTTTTAACGGGATGTTTCCATTTTTTACAAAACAATTAACAACATAAAATATCCTAACCATAACATAAATACTAAAACTAAATATTAAATAATTATTAAATATTGTTAAACAATTATTAAATTACATAAATTAAATTTTTATAAAAATAATTTTAAAATGAAATTAATATCCCCAAGTTTTTTTAGACTTACTTAAATGAAAAATAAAACTCGACGATAAACAAACAAATCACGACAGATGACTCGACTACACGTCACATTAATACCAGTCGGGTGTCACTAGCGTTCGGTCTGTTTTCAATATGGCGATATGGTCTGCGCTAAATGATGCGCGTACTTTTTCCCGCCTGTCGAGTGTCCATACTATTTCTTTTTTATACTATGCTAGTATTTTATACTGAGCGGCATCATTTAGGACAATTTTTGCCTAGTATGATGTGTGTGTAACATAACTTCAAATAATTAATTAAAAAGGGTATTTGCTATTGTCAGACATTGGGCATACTCTCATGCTTTTTGGTATTTTAAGTAAATATATTGTGAGAAATGGATGAAGGGTAAGTTTAATAATGTTACCTTAGGTATAAGCAATAACTGATCGTATTTATTGTTTGTAGTAGTAACAAAAAATATAGACGCACATGCGTCTATATTTTCTGGTTGTAGCAATGCAGCATGTCGTAGCTAGAACAGCGATAGGTGTAAACGTATGGTATTTAGCCTAAAGCGAGAATGATCCAGATTATGCACCTGGGACGTCCAATAAATTCGACAATAATGTAAATGGAAATGAGTCGGATTCTAGTTTCGAATCTAACTATTATCATTTATGTTACATATATTAGGATGTAAATTGTGTACTAAGTTTTAAAACTTCTTCTTCTTTTTATATAGACATGACTCTGTCTGTTTTTCAATGTACCTCCAGTAAGTTGCCGTTTCATCGTTTTCGTGGTCTTCCTACTGATCTCATCGTTTTCGTGGTCTTCCAACTGATCGTCTTCTTATTGGGGAACCGTCTCTTGCCGTATTTACTACTCTATTTGTTGTCATTCGGCTTGTATGATCGTTCCATTCTACTCTTCTATTTCTTACACAGTTCTTAATATTCTTACTTTGTCTGATGTACTTCACCTTGCATATACATTGTATCTCTGTACTCTGTATCTTATCTTAGCTCTATCCCATAGTGTTTTGCCATCAATGTTTCTAAGTGTTTTTATCTCTTCTGCTTCTAACATCCTTTTTGTCCTCTCTGTGTCAGGTCTTGTTTCTGCTGCGTATGCCATTATTGGTCTGATGACTGTTTTGTAAATTTTGTCATTCATTTCTTTTTCGATATTTTCATTTTTTCATATTGTTTTATTCAGGCAGCATGCGGCACTGTTTGCTCTATTCACTTGATCTTCCACTTCAGTTTTGAGCTTTCTGTAGCTAGATAATGTGATGCCTAGATATTTAAACTCCATCACTTCTCCTATTATCTTACCTTACAGCTCCAATTTACATCTTAGTAAATTTGCTGTTGTAAGCATGCATTTTGTCTTTTTTGGGTAAATTAACATTTTTCTGGCGATTATATTAAATTGGTGCAGCATAAGTTGTAAATCATCTTGACTTTGAGAGATCAGTATTGCGTCGTCTACATACTAGATTATTTTAAGTTGTTTTTCTACCATTTGGTATCCTTTTTTAGTTACTTTTTTTATTATTTCATCCATAATCAGGGTAAATAATAAAGGACTCATAGAATCTCCCTGCCTTATCCCATTGCCAGTTACAATAGGGTCGGTTAGTTCTTCTTCGACTTTTACTTTTATTGTGTTTTTTTGGTAGATATTTTTAATCATTTTGATTATTCCTGGAGGTATCTCTGTTGCGTACAGTAAGTCAAATGCCTTCTTAAGGTTCACGAAACATAGATATGCCGGTTTGTTGTATTCTAATGATTTTTCTTGCATTTACCTCATTATAAATATAGCGTCGATGCATAATCTTCCCGACCTAAAACCTTGTGGTTCTTCTGCCAGTGTTATAATTTCATTCAGTTTATTTGTTATCACTTTGGTTGTTAATTTTAGTGTTGTATTTCATAAATTAATTTACATTCTCTTGATCTCCATACTACTATGTTATATTATGAATACTATTTTTTGTTCTATTATTTTATAAAACTTAGTGTAATAAAATTAAAAGTGTTCAGTTAATTTGAATTTTAGTTTTATTTAGGACAATTTCAGTAAGTAATACAAAAAAACGTACTTCAGATACACTAAGCTAAATTGTCCTAAGTGGCAATTTAATCAAAAATCGACTAATCTGGAAAGAATAAAACAAAATTCTGACTAGCAATTAAATTCTATTCTCTGACTTAATATATAAAATAAAACATAAAGACTTCTTTAAATTACCAAGCGTTATACAATGAAAAGAAACAAAAACTTGATTTTCTCAAAACCTAAATTTTGCAGATAGGACCTTTCATGTTAGGACGGCAGTATATATAGTTGACTCCCCTACGCCAGTCATGTTGGCACAACTTTCGACTATGTTGCGAACAGTGTTTGTGGGATTCTGAGAAACCATAGCATCGTGAACATTCAGGAAAATAGTCTTCTTTCTTGGTGAATAGACAGACTTACTGACTGTACGCAACAGTACCAGTGTAAAACTTGATGATGTTGATGATGATGCCATCACAAACAATCCAACAAAAGGAGCATATGTTCGTAAAAAGCGAAAGGTACGTATATGTTCGTAGGTATATGGAATAAAAAATCACTCACGCACTGCATATAATTCGCAAAAGAAATATTCGAGACGCTAATTACTGCCGTAGACGCGAAAACACCGACGAGCCGTAAATTACATGCGATCAAAAAAGTACTAAACAAAAAAAATGTTTTCGTTCGTAATACCTTCACCCTTTCAAGTTAAGTTTCGAATATAAACTGAACAGACGAGGCACGTGGCCAAAGACGGCATCTTTATACCCGTTATATTATTAAAAATCTTGGGAATTCCATCCTAATTATCTTGCAACGAATAGTACCTTCGGATATAAATTCCAGGTTTTCTGGTAAAGTGATTAAACGCGAAGATTAGTATTGAAATATCCAAATCGATAAGGTATTCTTATTTACAAAATTGTAAATGGTTGAATTTTTATTTTTATTAATATAATATAATAACCAACATTAGAAGTGAAAGTTTTAATTGTTTTTTGCTAAATATATTAGTGTTAAAACATTAATAATATTGATAAACATTTTGGAAAGGAAAATAAATGTAAAACGCATTAATGATAATGAATAAATACCTCAGGAACGCCTATGATGATACAAATTTTACGACTGTTTTATGACTTATGAGGCACATTTCGTGCTTCGACAACTAGTTTGTAGTATGTACAACTATTTTGGCAGTATGTAAAAAAATAAAAATGAAAAGGGTGCGTAGACGCACCTTTGACTGTCAATGGGTTAAACTTAGTTCGTAAGGTTTTCTTATGCAATGTGCAATTTATTTAAGTTTTGCAATGGATTATGTATTTTATTATATTTATTTTGTGGTATTGACGATTTATATAATTTCAGTAAATTTTAAATTGTTTTGCTTGTTTTTGTAAGCTTTGCCCATAAAATTGTACAATTTTCAGTGACAATAAAGCATATTTCTATTCTAAATGGAGAAGAAAGGAAAGCAAAGTTTTTTGTTGTTCTATTTGCACAATTATTAAGCACCAAATTGATATCGATATTATAAAAATCTATTTAAAGAAAGTTAGACAAACTATACATATATTTTTTAACTTCAACTCGTTTTGAAGCTTAAGCAAAGCACTTTAAACCAGCTCTAATACTGTTTTGGGTCGAATAGCGTTTAAAAGTTTACGTAAAGTTAAGAAGTTCGAGGCTGAATTTAGATAACATCAGAGATTTGTCGATAAATATTTATAGCTTGCACACTTATGCATTAGTTGTGGGCTTAGTGGTGTTTCTTCTTAATTAATAAAGTTTCGGGTTAGCTATCGAGGACAAGGGAATGAATACGGTTTGTGTTTGCTAATGAGATGAAAAGAGAATTGATCGGCTTTGAGTTAAAAAGATTGTCGTCTGGGTGGTAAATATTGCGGGAAAACTAAAAGAAAAAAAAAGCAAAAACAATGGTTTTTGGTCAATATACGATAAAACTTCATATATATATATATATATATATATATATATATAATATATATATATATATATATATTATATATATATAATAAGGATCACTCAAAGAGTGGTGGGTTTTTCGGTCAAAAGGTGAAAAAAGACAAAGAAGGTGGCTACTTTATCTATTTATTGAAGATGTTTCGCTTTCTAATCGGATAGCATCAAAAGTTATTACAAGTGTGTTACCTCAAAAAGACATGTAGCATTTAATAATCTTAAATGTGTAAAAAAGTTTACTACAATGGACATTCTCAGATCATGTTCTATAAACAATTAATTGAAATTTTGATAGTATACAAGGCAACTATCGAACACAGTGATTAATTAAATCTTGCCCAAGTACTTTCGATCAATAGATCATCTTCAGGGGCATCTGAAATAAGCCAAGAAACGTTTTATTATAAGAAGGAAAATTAATTCACTTGGATAAAAAACCCCAAGTTTATGGTTGAAAAAAGTTTTTATGTGATAAACGTTTATAGACTTACTTCGTCAGTTGTGGCCTATCCGACATGAGTAGAATGTCATAAATGTAAATTTGGACATAACAATACAATACACAAAGACAAACAAACACTTTAAAAATTTTTAAAAGGAGAAGCTACATGTTACATAGAAACCGGAGACAGAATGGGCTCCCGGTCTAGCGGAAATGTTGAGATGACACGTGACAAATGACAGCTTGTAAAGGGCAGTTATGTGATCTGCGCCTTTCAAAATTCTATGAAACTAAATATTGACCAAAGGTCCAACTCACACCACTATAGGAAATCAACTGATGAAATATAAAATTAGTATATTTTTATGTAGATTGAATAATCCAAATCTCACACTCAAAAAACCTGTCTATAATAATTAGGATGTTAGTTCGAGAGCGATAGAAGTTGACATAAAGTATAAAATCTGAATATGCCGTTAAATTACTAAAAGTTAAAATCAAAATTGAAAGCAAAATATATAAATGGGTTATAATCCAAGTAGTTCAGTTGAATCCACAGTCAATGGAAGAACTTTAAAATTAATATTGAAATGCTCAGTGCATGAAGTCTAAACAGTCGAGCTGGGTCTTCTACGAGGTGAAGCTGTAATAAAGTTTTTAAATATAGGATTAAATTTAGTACAATTTAAATTAATTTGAGTATTAAGACAGTGAGAGTTTCATTTGTTTCCCTTGTAATCTCCAAATCTTCCAATAAATCCAACTCAAGATAGTTTTTCTCTCTACTAATGTCATGTAAGATAGATGAACCAGAATTGATGTTAAAATTATGGTTGCTGGATACTAAGTGTTGACCAAAACTTGAAGAATTTGGTCTTTTCAAATGTTCAGAGACTCTAGTGGATAACTTTCTGATGGTTCTACCTACATAAGAGGCATCACAATCATCACATTTTAATTTATAAATACCACTTTTATTAAGTGTATTCATCCTATCTTTGGTGTTGATTAAGAAGGAACCTAAAGTGTTATGTGATTTAAAGGACATTTTGATGTTATCAATTGTAGAAGTAAAAAGTTTAGATATTTTATTGGAAATGCTACTAATATAAGTGAAGGAGAAATATCTGATGTTATCTGAAGCATTAGGTTGAAAAAACTGTGATGAATATGCAAGCTTTTCTGCAATTTTTATTTTAGCTCTATTTAGAAGTTTGTATATAATGTTAGGATCATAGCTATTATTGAAAGCAATCTGATTAAGAGTATTAAGTTCTGTATTAAAATTATCATCAGAAAGAGGAAATTTAAGTAACCGATGAATGTAACTATTGAAAGCAGCCATTTTATGTTGAGTGGAGTGATTAGATGTTCCATGTATAACGTGATCTGTTTGGGTGGGTTTTCTATAAATGTTGTACTCTAAAGAATCTTTATTACGGGAAATAGTCATATCCAAGAAGTTCAACTTATTGTCAGATTCTGGTTCCAGAGTAAAAGATATGTTAGGATGGAGGTTATTGAGATCATCCAGAATCTGCAAAGCATCATCTCCCTTGAGAGCTATACAATCATCCACACATCTTGACCAAAAAACTATTTTGTTGTTGTTATTAACAAACTTCTGTTCTAAGCTGTCTGAAAATATCAGCTAGAAAAGGTGATAATGGAGATCCCATTGCTAAACCTGTTGGTTGTTTATATATTTTTTGATTGAATTGGAAGACGTCCTGATCCAGACAGAATTTGAGCATAGTTAATATAGCATCTTTATCCTTTGCAGATATGTTGCAATTGTCTAGAAGGTTGTGTACTAAAGGTAATGTTTCATCTCTTGGTACAGAAGTAAACAAATTGGAAACATCAAAAGAAACTAAATAAAAACCCTCTTCTATCCTAATGTTATTTAAAAGTTCTATTAGATCTAAAGAATTTTTAATGGAGAACTTAGGTTTAAAATTAGTGATAGACTGAATTGTGTTGTAAATAAACTCTGATAAAATAGAAACTGGAGTGTTACAAAAACTTACTACAGGCCTTATGGGACAATTGTGTTTATGGATTTTAGGCAGTCCATATAGCCTAGGTGTTATAGGATTAGATACAGTTAACTTTCTGTTGTTATATTTAGTAATAGTGTCATTAAACAATTTAACCATTGCTTTTGTTTTATTAATAAAGGTGTTAAGTGGATTTTTTTCCAAAACTACAAAACTGTTATCTGAAAGAAAAGATTCTACTTTCTCAATGTATTGAATTTGTTCTAAGATTACAACACAATTACCCTTATCAGCCTTGCTGAGTACAAGAGAATCTCTATCAATTTTATGTTTAATTGATTTTAGCAAATCCTTTTGTTTTTTAAAATTATGGTGATGTCTATGAAAATTGCGTTTGTACTTACATTGTTGTTGTTGAAGTAAGCTAATGCAAGAGTTTCTCAAATATTGTTTAATATCAGCATTTTTAGTCATACCTTCTATTAGAGTATCCAGCTCCACTGCTCTGGCTAATTGGTCTTTACCAAAGCCATCTAATTAAATAAAAAAAAGCTCCACTGCAAATCCTCCAAACAGCAAAAGAACATGTGGCATGTGGTAATTGTACATTTATATAAAAAATTATATAAAAAAAACTTTAAAAAAGTAAAAAACGTTAAAATTAGTATGCAAGAGAACTAGAAAGATCGTAAGACGCACTTCCAATAATATATTATTAGCTAAATTTAATTTTAACCTTAGGTAAAATTATTAATAAATTAAGATTGAAATATAATATTTAAAAGTAAAATGAAGTTACCAGTCTTTAGCTTATAAGTTATAAGGTGCTGAAGGTAAATGAAAGCAACAGGTTTAACACCCACGCAAACAACGTGAAAAGACAGTGGCCTTGAGGTCAAAATTTGACAGAACAGCAAGGCAGTTACCAACCTCTCGTGCAATAGAGCGGTACTTTTAAACAATATGATAAATTTGGGTGACAACTTGTCAGTAAAAGTAAAATATTTGTGTATAAATGTCTATAGATTATATGAATGAACCTCACAAAAGCATGTCATACAATAAAATTTATTGCACCGAATGTACCTGAAACGAGAAGAGAAGAGAAACGAGTTTTAGTCGGTGTAATTTTTTTACCATTATCTGCAGAATTTTTTGTGTAACATGTGACACATCTTCTTCTGGCCGAACTTTGAATTTTGATTACTGTTTTGATCGATTTAAATTGAATGTGCAACTGATCGATTAAAATCCGAAAAAAATTTTATATTTTCATATTGTTGTTTTCAAGAAATATGGGAGACTGTTAAACATTGCGTAACAACACCAGTGGATCGCTCAAAGAAAAATAATCCGGTGAAACGAAAACACTGGATAACAGATGAAACTCTTAAAATATTTGAGAATAGAAGAAATCTTTGTAAACGTGGTGTACATAGTGAAAGGGAAAAAGCTAGTTTAAGAAACCTCAATTAAGAAATAAAACGAAGATGTAACGCCGACAAAAAACAGTACTATCAAAGTATATGCAAAGAAATTGAGAGACATGGTCAGAGTAATCAGCCGAGAGATCTATTTAGAAAAATACGCTACCTGACAAGAGACTTAAGAGCCAGAACTTGGGCCATTGAAGATAACACTGAAACCCTGAGAACAAACAGAAAAGACATAGCAGAGACATGGAGATCGTATTGCAGGGACCTATATAAATATGATCAATGCCAAGAGCTTGTTAGCCAAATCTCTGACAAGGTGGAAGAAGAACCTGATATACTCGAAAATGAAGTAAGACAGGCTATCAACAAGCTCAAATATAACAAAGCACCAGGTCCAGATATGATAACAGCAGAAATGCTTAAAGCCACAGAAGAAACCGGCGTAAAAGTTACTTCATCTACTCTGTAACCAAATATGGCATTCCAAACAATGGCCTGAAGACTGGACAAAATCTACAATAACGACCATACATAAAAAAGGCAGCTTCCATAAATGCGACAATTATAGAACTATCTCTCTTATATCCCATGCCAGCAAGATAATGCTACATATAATCAATGAGAGACTGAAAACATTCCTTCAAAGAGAAATTCCACAAGAGCAAACTGGATTTACCAAAGGTAGAGGCACTCGAGAACACCTGCTGAATATAAGACAGATAATCGAGAAATCTAGGGAATTCAACATCCCACTATACATATGTTTTATAGATTACCGTAAAGCGTTCGACAGGGTCAAGTGGAGACACTTATGGCGAATACTAAAAGAAGTAGGCGTACCACAACATCTAATTACGCTTATAACCGAACTATATGAACACACTACTGGATCAGTTAAAGTACTTGACACACTTTCGAACGAATTTCATCCAGAAAGGGGCGTCAGACAAGGATGTGAAAATGGCATCTCAATAAATGGTCATAAACTAAACAACCTACCATGAATGTGTTGCTTGTGTGAGTCCATATCAAATAGGTAAAGAAATAATAAATAAAACTTACTCACAATCAATTTAATTTAACTATCAGATGACCGGTTTCGCTTTCTACAATATGCAAAGCATCCTCAGGTCTCGATACAAAGTTAAACAAATGATGCCGGTACTCTATTAATTGATGGATGGTAGAACATAGTTTCAACCATGTTCTACCATCCATCAATTAATAGAGTACCGGCATCATTTGTTTAACTTTGTATCGAGACCTGAGGATGCTTTGCATATTGTAGAAAGCGAAACCGGTCGTCTGATAGTTAAATTAAATTGATTGTGATAAGTCTTATTTATTATTTCTTTACCTATTTAAACAACCTACGTTTCGCAGATGACACAGCCCTTCTTGCAAATAGTCAAGCAGAGCTGATAGAACTTATACGACTGATCGAAAACGAAAGTCAAATATTTGGTCTCCAATTAAACATATCAAAGCCAAAGATCATGATAGTGGATAGACTACACAACAATCATCCACACATAACCACAATTGACCGGTTCGAGGTTGTGAGCTCATACTTATATCTGGGATCATTAATCACAAACACAGGGTCATTACAAGAAGAGACTAAACGTAGATGTGATCTAGCAAAAGTTGCCACAGCAAAAGTGACCAAAATATGGAAGGACTATCAAATTTCAAGAGCGATAAAAATGAGGTTGATCAACTGCTTAATATTCCCAATACTGACCTACGGATGTGAATCTTGGACTCTGAGACAATCGGAGAGAAGAAAGATAGACGCCACTGAAATGTTGGAGACGAATGTTACGAATTCCTTGGACCGATCGTAGAACAAATAATTCAATTTTAAGAGAGCTAAAAGTTAGCCAACGACTCTCTAGTAAAGTCCATCTCCAACAATTAAAATATTTTGGGCATGTTATGAGAGCAAACACAGAAAACATGGAAAGACTCATAATACAAGGAAAGGTAGAAGGCCGAAGATCACGAGGAAGATCCCCAACAAGAGGGATAGATCAAATTACAGGAATATGCCAAAGACCTATGCATGCATTAAAAGAAATGACCAGAGACAGAGATCTCTGGAGACGGACAATACACGACATCACGTCGACCACTACACTCCCCCTGGGGAGTCAGAATTGAAGAGAGAGAGATTGTTGTTTTCAAATTTTTGTTAAAAGGTAGATCTCATTTTTGCAGTTTATTTTGTGTTTGCATTTTGTGTAAACCCTTTCTTTTTACGTAATTTCTTCGTAAACGTCAATCTGCAAGGGTATTTAAAGGGCAAACACACGATGCCTACGATGTTATTCAATCAACCAATTATTTTTTCTTACAGCTTTTTTTGAAAGCATAACGAAAATATTTCGGAATGAACGTAAAAAATTATAATCAGTAGACTCATTGGAACAGTATTGGCTCGATTATTATAATTAAAAAAGTTATCAGACTTTTTAATTAGATCCAGCGACCAAGACAAATTAAAAAGTTTGGCATGTAAACATCAAAATTTGTAAAAATATCCTAATTACTCAATTAAAAGTTGAGTGATTTGTATCGGGAAACGACGGGAATAAATGAATAGATACCAAAATATCTTTTTTCGTAATTTTCGTCAAAATTAAAATAACATGAGATTATTGTTTACCCATTAAAGATTGTAACATTGATAGATGTGTGTAAAAGTGGCTCAAGTACGAGTTGTAGTATGTGATATGTCTGATATTGCTTTTTTCTCTTGCAATTTTCACCAAAAAAGGACTGAGTATCTACCAACACAGTCTTAACCTTCGGAGTACGAAGACTGGGTCAAGTGTGACCCGAAATTCACTTATTTCTTAATATTTCATGAAATAATTTTTTTACAAATCTGATTGTTCGTAAGTTCTCCTTATTTGTTTCAATCTATTTTTTCGTGTATCATTCATAAACATGCAAATTGCAGTTTTTCCTCTACGTAAAATCTATGTTGTCGGGTCAGTCCTGACCCGGTCTTCGAATTTTGAAGAATTTTTCAATGTGTATGTAGGTATAATACGCGTAAAACGCAGCCGTCTCTGTTTTCCAGTAAACGTATTCAAGACAAAATGATTATGTTTGTAGAAATATTAGTAGATAGAAGTTAACCTTGGGAGTAATGTAGTGTCTAATAGGCATATTCTATGGGAACGTCCGAGACGAGAGGTCTAACTTTGGTGTAAAGCGGTATTTCACGTTTGTTGATCAATTTAATTCAAGCATCGATCTTGAAGTGTGCAGTATTATATCAAAATGTGGAAAAAGAATAAACCTTTGAAGTGAAGCTGAGTTGTAAGCCTTACTCCTATCAGATAGTGAAGAAGATGATGTTGCAGAGCTGGATAAAAGCAATAGTGAAGCGAGTGATAATGACGGTTGTGAGCCAGAAGCACATGAAGGTAATTTATCAATTACTGAACTCGAGAATGAGGAAGTTTTAGCGACAACTTCTGAAAATATAGATAGTGAAAAGATCTAGCGTATCTGATGTTTTGTGCGAAGGACGAACATGGCGTTATTTAGCTCCAAAAAAGGGTAAGACATTGGCATGTAATTTATTACAGAAAAACGTAGGTCTAACTAAGAAAAGTCAAAATATTGAGACATGCATGGATGCCTTCAATTTATTTTTTTCTGATAGTATAATGTCAATGATTCTTGAGTATACCAATAAGAGAGCTATTGAGTTCATAGCTGCGTATAACAGTAAGAACGAGAAAAAAATGAAGGATTGGATTGAAGTTGATCTAGTCGAACTGCGTGCTTTTTTTGGTATACTTATATTATGTGGAAGGTTCAGAGAGTCCCATGAGAAGGTGCATAATTTATGGTCCAATACAAATAATGCATTTACGCGTCCTATATATAAAGCATCTCTAAGCCGGGATAGATTTATAAGTATTTTGAAGCATATTCGCTTTGATAATTTGGAAACGAGAGCAGAAAGAAGAGAACGACATAAATTAGCTCCTATTCGAGAAATCGCTGATCTATTTGCCCAAAATTGTAGGGAATCATACGAACCATCTGCTTTTGGTACTATTGACGAGCAGCTTATAGATTTTAGGGGACGTTGTCCATTTCTGATTTATATACCAAGTAAACCAAAGAAATACGGTATAAAGGCTTGGACCCTATGTGACGCTGAAAATTTTTATTGCTGTAACTTTGAGATATATACTGGAAAGATTGGTGATCAATCTGAACGTAACCAAGGCCCAAGAGTTGTCAAAACACTTGCAGAACATTGGTATAGGTCTGGTCGAAATATTACAACTGATAACTTTTTTACCGATATTGCTTTATCTGAAGAACTGTTAACCAAAAATTTAACTCTTTTGGGTACTATCAGAAAAAATAGGAAGAGTTTACCCAAATCATTGCTTGAAATGACAGATCGCTCACTGTATTCTTCAAAATTTTTGTTCACTAAAAACATTACCTTAGTTTCATATGTAACCAAGCCTAATAAGTTTGTTGTATTATTATCGACCTTACACAATGAACATGAAATTTCTGATGAAAACCAAAAATTTAAACCAAAGATTATTTTGGATTACAACAAAACCAAAAGTGGAGTCGATATTTTAG
Organism: Diabrotica balteata; assembly: GCA_918026665.1. NCBI lineage: Eukaryota > Metazoa > Arthropoda > Insecta > Coleoptera > Chrysomelidae > Diabrotica > Diabrotica balteata. The sequence goes on from OU898284.1 coordinate 36,913,692, forward strand.
ATAAATTGATCAGAGAGTACACATGTAAAAGAGCAACAAGAAGATGGCCCTTACGTATATTTTTCAACTTTTTGGATATTGCGTGCTACAATGCTTTCGTTCTCTGGAATACGAAAAATCCTGAATGGAACAGCCAAGTAAATATAAAACATCGCAGAAAACTATTTCTGGAGGAGCTTGGAAAACAATTAACCTCGCCCAATATAAAACGAAGAGCGGAAGCAATACAAGAAGAACCCACCGGATACCCTAAATCCGTAATCGCTGCAATAGAGACCACCGGTGTTAGTGTAAAAAAGCAAATCGAAGTGCCGAAATCTGCAACAAAACGAGGTCGTTGTTATTCTTGTTGGGGTAGTGACAATAAATATTCAAAAAGGTGTGACATGTGTAAAAGATTTGTTTGTAATACTCATTCAAAACGCGAAGAAGTCCATATTGTCAAAATTAAATGCAACTACTGCCAAAAAGACCAGGATGGTGAACCATCTTAAAAAATTTAAATACAAAAATTTGGGATCATAATTTTTATGTTTCTTTGTTTTTTTTTGTTGAATTAAAGATACTGTTTAATAATACTGACTATTTAAAACATCCTTATAAATAGAATGAGAATGGGTCACGCTTGACCCATCTTCGTAATCTAAGTAAGTCAAATAATCTCCGTACTCCGAAGGTTAAATAGTATGTCAAGTGTTGAAAAACAGAAAATCATCAGGTTTAGGTAATATCCCACCCAAAACTACTAAAATATGAAACCTAACTACGGACAGCTAACAATCACGTATAAAAAATATATAAATGAAGAGAATATACCAGAAGAGTGAAGAACATCGGTTATATCAACCATACAAAAAAAGGGAGCTAAAAACATATGTAACAACTACCTAGGAATAGCAGTGTTAGGCAGTATTTCGAAAGTTTACGGAAAATTAATAAAAAAGCGATCACAGTGACATGGAGGCCGAAGAGCAGGCTGGCATTAGAGCAGGTAGATCAAATATTGATCATCTCTTCACAATCACTCAACCTCTTCTTCTTCTTCTTCTACCTCTTTATAAGCAATTCTGCTCGTTCATTGGCAGATTAATAACTCTATGGAAGGTTGTTACTCCATCTTATGCGCGGTCTTCCGATACTTCTTCTGCTGATTGGTGACTTATTTCTTGCTATTTTAACGACACGGGTCTCCTCCATTCTGCTTGGTGGTTATCCCATTTTTCTTTTCTATTTTGTGCAAATTCATTTATACATTGTAGACTACAATTTCTTCTAATTTCTCTTTTGATCTCTCAGCGTATTTTCTGTAATTCAGTATATTTGCCTTTTGTACTTGATCTCTTACTTCTTTGTCCAGGTCTCCATAGCTGGACAGTGTAATGTCAGGGCATTTTATTTCCATTACTGGTTTATTACTGATGCCATCAATTTCTATTTTATATCTGGTTGGTTCTTTGCTTACTACTATTGTTTTAGTTTTCTGATATGAGATTGTCATATTAAATTCTTTTGCTCTTATATTAAATTTGTTGACCAGTCTTTGCAGACTATCTTCGTCTTGGGTTATCAATATTGCGTCGTCTGCGTAACATTGTTTCTTTGTTTCCCATTCTATATACTCTTCCTTTGTTCACCCTTTTGATGATTTCATCCATGATTAAATTAAAGAGCATGGAGTTCAATGAATGCTCTTGTCTTATTCCGCTGCCTATTATTATAGGTTCTGTAAGTTGTCCATCTATTCTGACTTCCATTTTGTTATTTTTGTAGTTTTTTTTGATAGTTTTTATAATGTTCAGAGGAACTTTTCTATTATTCAGAAGATTACCGTCAGACCGTGGAGTTGGGGTGCCTACATTGTAAAAAATAGCATGCGCCCTTCCCTCCATGCTATGGCCTGCTACACGAACCATACAGTCTGTAGTCAATACCCTGAGGTATAAGCGGGAATACAAAGTGTATTAATACTCATACGCTTATGAAACGCACCTGGCGCATCATAAGGGCCTTCACATTTCACTCTTTTTCAACTTTTCTTGAGTGAAATGTCTTTAATCTTTCCTATCGGCCTCTCTTGGCTAACTCTTGTTTCTTCCGACCCCGAATGGCTATTAGGTTTCCGAGGGCAGACGAGTCACTATATTTCCTTCTATTACACACTCTAGGAAGACAACGGGAAACCACCTAGAGCCTAATTTTCCCAAGAAACAATCATGGAAATGGCTGATAAATACAACGGCCCCGAGTACGGGCGCTCCTTAAATGGAGCAGGGGTGCTAAGAATCTCCCGGTCAGCTAGAAACATGAACACATTTTCTAAAGAAAGAAAAATAGGTACATGGAAGGTAAGAAGCATGTACGAACCAGGAAAAATTCACAACACCATTAAAGAAATGAAGCGTCTAAATATAAGTATCCTTGAAATAACTGAAATGAGATGGACGGGGTCTGTAAAAGTAACTGTAGATAATCACATTGTATATTCTTCAGGAGAAGACAGCTCAAAACACAAAAATGGTGTAGCAATAATTGTGTCGAAGGAAACAGATGAAGCTGTAAAAAACGTCGTCTTATTCTCAGACAGGATACTGATGATACAAATACAATCAAAAACAATCAATATGAACATATTACAAGTATATGCACCCACACAAGACTATGAACAAAAAGAAATTGAAAAATGCTATCATGATTTAGAAAAAGTATTAGCACCTACAAAGAAACACGATCTCAATATTATCATTAGAGATTTTAATGCAAATATTGGTGAAGGTGAACAGGAAGATATCATAGGGAAATATGGTCTGGGAATACAAAATGAAAGAGGAGATATGTTGGCATCTTTTTGCGTAGAAAAGCAATTAGTAATAACGAACACAATTTTCAAACATCCAAAACGTCGTCTTTACACCTGGAAATCACCAGCAGATACACCTGAACAAGTTGTTCGTAACCAAATAGACTTTATATGTATAAATAAAAGATACATAAATTCAGTTTTAGCAGTAAAAACATATCCAGGCGCAGATGTACCAACAGATCACAATATTTTAGTAGGAAAAATAAGACTGAGATTAAAAAGAGTTGCAAGGACGAATAAGCAAACAGTTACTATTGATAGAGAAACGATGCTAAATCATACTGTAAAACAAGAAATAACTAGTATATTAGAACAAAAAATGAAGTTAACATCAAGCAAAGAAGAAAGTACTGAGCAAAACTGGACGAGAATTAAAGACATCTTAAAGACTGTTCAAGAAACAAAATTGAGTGCGCTAAAAGCAAGAAAAAACAAGGGTGAATGACAAAAGAAATACTGAGACTTATGGATCAAAGAAGAGAAGTCAGAAATAAAGATAAAAACGAATACAAGAGGATCCACGCAATAATCAGGCAGAAGATAAGACACGCGAAAACACAATTTCATAGTAAAGAATGTAATGAAATTGAACAATATGAAAAGAAACACGATACATTTCATCTGCACAAGAAATTAAAGGAGGTCGCTGGAAACAAACGGAAACAAGTATCCCAAAGTTTAGAAAACAGAAACGGACACAGAATATTAGACATCAATGAAAAAATAAAAGAATGGGAAAACTACATTTTTGAATTATTTGAAGATGAGAGAGTAGAACACTATACACCGATTGCTATATCAGGTCCATCTATAACAGAAAGTGAGGTAAGACGTTCAATACCAACGGCAAAAAATGGAAAAGCACTTGGCCCCGATGAAGTAAGTGATGAAATACTAAAGTTTTTGGGAGAAAATGGAATTAAAGCTCTGTGTAATCTCTTTAACAAAATTTATGACACTCGGATATTACCAACTGATTGGTTAAAGTCGACATTTTGTCACAATACCTAAGAAACATCGTCCAAAGACATGCGGTGATTATCGGACAATAAGTCTGATGAATCACGTTTTGGAGATCTTCCTGCGAGTAATACAGAGCAGAATTTACACGCTGTTAGAGGACAGAATTAGCAATACTCAATTTATGTTTAGGAGTGGCTTGGGTACAAGAGAAGCCTTGTTTAGTATACAGGTGCTAGTACCTAGGAGAGAGGCAGAGATATAAATCAAAATGTGTACATTTGTGCAATCGATTTTGAAAAAGCTTTTGACAAAGTTCGACATAACAAAATGATAGAAATATTGGAAACAGCTGGATTGGACGATAAAGATCTACAAATAATTACAAATCAATACTGCCATCAAGTGGCAAGAATAAAGGTTGAACAAGAACTGTCGGATAAAATAAATATAAAAAAGGAGTGAGACAAGGCTGTATATTGTCGCCTTTAATTTTTAACTTATATTCGGAAGAATTATTTAAGGAAGCCTTGATGGAGACAACGGAAGGTATTATTGTGAATGGAGTAACTGTCAACAATATTAGATATGCCGACGATACCTTAGTTAATTGAATTGAATAAGAATTGAAAATCAAATGTCGGAAGAAATAGAAATTCTTCGGGGTGTGAGACAGGGCTGTGTATTGTCACCACTGCTGTTTAATATATATAGCGAAGCCATTTTCCAAGAAGCTTTAGGAGAGTGTAACGATGGAATGATAATAAATGGTGAAATTATTAATAATATAAGATATGCCGATGATACTGTCATATTCACTTCAACTCTGCAAAGTCTAACAAACATACTGGAACGGCTGAATGAAAAGTGTACCATATATGGTATTAAAATGAACTTAAAGAAAACAAAATTCATGGTCATTACAAAACATCCAAAAGACAACGAGACACTCCATATTAATAATATCCAGATAGAAAGGGTAGATAAATACAAATATCTAGGAACATTGGTTAGTCAAAACGCAGAACAAACGCAAGAGATTAAAAGCCGTATAGAAATAGCAAGGGCAAAATTTGTAAAAATGAAACATCTATTGTGTAGTAGAGACCTAAGGATGGATCTAAGGATAAGGTTATTGCGCTGCTACATTTTTACAACTTTGCTCTACGGATCTGAGGCATGGACATTGAAACAACTGGAGATTAAGAAATTGGAAGCTTTTGAGCGTTGGTGTTATCGAAGGATGCTACGAATAGCATGGGTAGACAAAATTACCAATATTGAAGTCCTTGATAGGGTTAATAAGAGGGAAGAAATTGTACAGACAATTAAGAGGCGGAAACTTGAATATTTCGGTCATATATTAAGAGGTCCTCGTTATGGGCTACTACGTTTGATTATAGAGGGCAAAATAAAAGGTAAAAGAGATGTAGGAAGAAGACGAACCTCCTGGCTACGAAATCTAAGGGAATGGTTTAGTCTGAGCTCTAGCCAACTATTTAGAGCTGCTGTAAGTAAAATAAGAATTGCCATGTTGATATCCAACCTTCGTTAGAAGATGGAACCTTAAGAAGAAGAAGATACCTTAGTTCTTGCCAATTGCAAGAAGACCTTCAAAATCTAATGAACAAAATAAAACAGACTTGTGATCAGTATGGATTAAAACTCAACGTTAAAAAAACTAAATATATGATAGTTAGCAAACAAAATTATATACAGGATGACGGTATAAAAGTCGGAGATGCCACACTGGACGGAGTAGAGAAACTCGTGTATCTCGGAAGTAATATCAATGAGAGCTGGGATCCAACCGCAGAAATTAAAAGCCGAATAGAACAAGCCCGATCTGCCTTTGTAAAAATGAGAAACGTACTTTGCAGTCACGATCTTAGCATTGACCTTAGAGTTCGTATGACATCTTGCTACATCTTTCCTGTCCTGCTGTATGGAGTGGAAGCGTGGACTCTAACTGAGGCTATGCTTAAACGCTTGACAGCCTTTGAGATGTGGGTATACAGATGACTACTGAAAATAAGCTGGGTCGACAGAGTTGATATATAGCAATCTGATTCGCTATAGAGGCACAACAATTAGCCAAATGCTCTTCATGTGGAGGTCCTGGGTAATAGAACCCCAACATGGTTTCCTAACCGATTGCAAAAATCTCAGGACAGCGCAACACCGCTTTATTCCTGTTATCTTAATATGGCTTATCCGAGAACTAAAATTGCTTAATTGGGCCTCAAGTCTCCGCTCTGAGTCCCGGCTCAGTTCGGCGACTTGGTGCTCAAGGGGGTTGGGCCCTACGTGCCCGGGTTTTTGGGTTTTTGTTAGTTTTTTTTGGTGGCCGAAGCTGTGTAGGACGCGGTTATGACACTCGGTAAGTTTGTACACGTTATGGCTGACAACTCATTATACTAAGAGAGCACGTAAGAGAGCAGTTGATAAGACTGAAAAGGAAAAAGTGATTGTTTTGCAAAATTAATAAAAAAAAAATAGTCAAAAAATGTCTGTATTTCCAATGGGTGGGTATTAAAGGTAAAAGTAGAAGCTTTTACTAAGAGTTAGATTAAGTAAAGATTTTGAAGTTGAAATTGGGAATTATAATATTACTCTTCGCGTGTGAAAAATTGAGCACCCTCTATAGGGTAATATAAAAAAAAACGAAATAAAAAATCTCCCGAAGTATTTTATTCCCCAATAAATTTTTCTATTTAGTTTTTTTTTAAATTCTTTCAATTTTATTTCAACCATTATTTCTCTTACAAAACAATTCCAGTTACCAGTTGAATTTCAGAAATTTCTCACTTCGATGCGTTGAAATCGTGTCAAGCTGAAATAAAATTAAGCACGAATCGCCAACTTGCCATAATGATAAAGTGTGTTTAAAGACTCTCAACTTCCAAATTGGGTTAAAGTGCAATTTAGTTACCAAAGTCGTATAATCTTATAAATGCAGTTACAATTTACTTTCCGATAGTCACTGGAGACTGGGGCAGATTTTGTTTGTTCAGCTCTAGAGGTAATATTGGTTAAATTTCTAGCAACAGTTCAATAAAAAGATATTCTGGTATTGAATCTTTTAATAAGGTAACTGAATACAATATGCCCATGTTAAGGGAATTTTGAATTTATTGCTACAAAAATATATGTTTCATATATTTTTTAACACTATACCAATGTTTAGGTGTTTAAACATCGCTAGTTTTTTTATTGTTTGGCAATTATTTTTTTTTCATATCGAATTTTTTTTTTAAAAACCCCTCAATCTGGGCATATTGCCAACCCCTGAAGGTAATATGCCCAGTCGAGTGAAGGTAATATGCGCTTACCTAAAACACTAAATGATGTGGAAATAAATATTAAAAAACATCATATACTTACAAAATCTTATATTTATTGACACTATAAAAAACATTTAACCAAACAAAGATATTAAACAATCCTTTTTGTAAAAACTAAAATGTCAAAATAAAGAATTTTTAACTGAAATAACTTAAAATTAAGGAACATTATTGTGGGGTACAATCAGGACAGGTAAAGGATTCCTTATCGAATTTTGTCAGCCCTACACATTCTTCATGAACGTACTGTATACATATAAAGCATAGTCGCATGTCTTTTATTTCAGCTTTGTCGCAAATTTTGCAAAACCATTTTGCTACGTCTTCTGATTTTTTGTTTTTCTTTACCAAACAACCTGGTAGAGTTTGTTTCGTGCCTTTATTTATATCTGTTCGTGGACCTGTGCTAGTGGTAGAAAATACATTTTTTTTACCACTATAGCTCTGCTATTTATTGCCTTCTTTCTATTTGTGTATTTTTTTCTCAATTTTTGCCGGAGTCTCAAGCATTTCCGTAAACGATGTGTCCAAAGTTTTGCCCTGGCAAGTTTTTATTTCTTCAGTATTACTTTTTTCTTCTCGAAGATTGTTATTCTCTTTGTTATAAACCTCCAAATCATTTTTTTCAGAATTCATAAGGAAAGTTTCCTTTTTTTTATGAAACTGATTTATTGCCAATTCAACTTCTTCGCCGCTGTCTTCTGATTCCGAAGTATAACTGCCAGAACTCTCACTTGATGAAGTTTGTGTTTTAGACTTCTTTTTCATGTGAATTGGCGTCTTTTGGTATTGTGGCAAACAGTTTTGTTGGGAAGAGCTTTTTGAATAGCCTGCAGTTGGTGGTGGAGTTTTCTGGCGCAGATTAATGGGTCCGCTATCACTATCACTTGATGATGATTCAGTTCTAGGTTTCTTTTTTTTGTAATCTTGGGTCTTTTGATATTTTGGTACACTTTTTTGTTGAGAGGTATTATATGAACAGCCTGGAGTAGGAGATGGTGTTTTCTGGCGTACATTAATGGAAGTGGGATCAATGTTCTCAATTTCTGATAAAATACTTGGTTCAAAAGCAATTTCAGGTATAGCATGGGGGTTATAAGGAAATATTACTGTTGCAGCAAAGCCTGATTTAATGTTAGAAGGTGTCAATGCCTTGTCCCACACTATCGAAAATATTTCCCCAAATCGCTGCTTTGTTAAAGCACGTTCTTTGTATTTGGTCCAATACAACAACACTTGTTCGTCCCAGTGGTGTTCAAAGGAACGAAACACAGCTTTGTCTATCGGCTGGAGTTCATGAGTTGTGTTGCTAAGCAAACACAGAAGGGTTATTTGATATTTCTCGGCAGCTTCGACAATTGAAATGTCTAAGTGACATGAGGCTCCATCAAATATTAAAAGACACTTTCCCTCCAATTTATATTTTGCTAAATGCTCCAACCAAATAATGAAGGTTTCCACATTCATACTGCCTTTAGGGGTCATCAACGCCAACGTGCCATGAGGCAAATTATCTTTCCATTCGGGCTTCTAAACAAAACGACAGGAGGAATAGCGGTACCATTGGCGTTAGCACAGCTAACATAGTTACATTTTCCCCATGTTCCGGAGCAACCAAATGTACGCGTTTCGCGCCTTTCTTTGCTAGAACGGTCTGTTGATGATGCAGACTGAGTCTGCAGCCTTTCTCGTCCACATTGTAAATTCTTTCAGGTTTGTCGATTAAATCTAATTCTTGAAGTACACCCCTTAATTTGTCAAAATAGTCTTTTACTATGAACTTGTTCAATTTTTGAGCCCGAGCAGGATTCATGTTTTGTGCTTTCCTTATCGATATTTCAGGGTGTCTTTGCAAAAATCCTTTTAACCAATAACGTCCAGCCATTTTGGTTCCTTGTGAAAAAAAGTGTGGCAAATTGTTTTGTTCACAATAAGTAAACACACATTTTTTTAAAGTTTTATTGCTGAGGGGATACCCAACTTCTGCCAATCTAACAATTCGTCGAGACAATTCGTTTTCTTGATCTATATTCAAAATAGTCTTTCTCCCCATTTTTGCCTTTTTGGTACTATTTTTTTCTACATAGCGTTTCAAAGTGCGTCTAGAAATATTATACCTTTGACTTGCCGCATTGTATGACATTCCATTCATTACTGCTGCAATTGCGGATTCTAGCTGTTGATTGCTCCATTGCGACCGTATTTCCTTATTTCTGACACGAGGCATGTTATCTAAAACAAAAAAAAATCAATAAATTATCTGTTATAATTAGCTGGCAATATGCCCAATTGAGCAAATTGTCAGCATACACTATGGGCATATTGTTGACACATGATGATTAATACATTTTCTTAAATTATAAAAACATTTTGAATAATAATATATTTTATTTTTACTTACATTTTAAGTACTCTATGGCAGACTAAAATCACTTAATGTCGTAGACAAATTAAAACGTTTAAGTGCAAAACAGAGGTGAAAACTGACGTCAATTTTTATAAACACGCTCTTAAAAACCACGTACAACTTGACTGCACCACGGCAAGCTCACAACTAACCACAATACATACCCCAATCACAGTTTAACCACAAACAGTTAGGACACTCTTAGTCGGCGCCTTTGAAGTATAAAAGTATCCAGGCGCCATATTGAAAACAGACTAGATCAGTTACGGACTGGCACAAGTGGTTAGAACAAAGACGTGTTTATATTATTTCAAAGATAGTAAACAAGTTAATTTGAATTAATTACAATCGACAATATATTAATTTAATTTAATTTAATTTAATTAATATTATCAAAATGTTTTATTTATTTTATATAAAAATAAATCTTTTCTATCATAGCCAAATAAGAAACTGAAAAACTTATATTCCAAAACAACAAATTATTTCGGGAGGCAATTTTGTGTGTAAACTAATTTAAATAGACTTACTGTTAACTTTACAACAATAATTTAACAAAAGTAAACTTACAAAAAACTTTAACAAGTAAAAATGATATCGGAAAAAATAAGAGGGAGTGAATACGTCTTCATTCACTCCCTCTTATTTTTTCCGATATCTTAATTTCTAAAACAATCTTGACAAAAGTTTAGGGTGATACTACGTTCCTTACAATTTGCTCTCTTACAGTCATCACATGATTTCATGTCTTTATGTTTCGGACAAAAATGACGTCTTGTTTGCTTAGCAGGTTGTCGATTTGAAAGTTCCTCAGTTGGGTTTCTTGAACTCTTGTCTTGATCTGTTCCAAGAATTTTTATGATTGTGGTTTTTAAATCATTATTAGAGAGCTGTTTCATATCTTTTCTTCTTTTCAGATGTTCATTCAAAAGACTTTAACCGAGTAATATCGTGAAATGTTTTTGAGACAAAGAACATTGACTATTTGCGCTTTTATAAAGAACATATGCATTTTTTCTGGTTATATGTTAAATTACATAAAATACAGCCAGGGGCTATCTTTTTTATTATAAGTTTTTTACCTGCCTTTTTAAATTGCATTTACTACAGTTTCTATAGAATGGTTGTGAATTTAAGATTTTTTTAGTAGCAATGGTACTTGTTTCTTTTTAAAGTATTTCATACAGTTCTAGCAGTAATACCAGTTTCTTTTGAAATTAGAACGTGCTGTTACAAGGAAAATTTATTTCAGTTAGACTACTTACGGCAGTTTTAGGCTGTTCCTGTTCTTCATTAATTGCACGAGCTGGTTAATTTTCAAATTTAAAAATAATGTTGTGAATTGCAGATTTTGATGGTACAGGGCTTTCGAATGAAAACGAAAACGTAGCGGTTACATCGTTGGCCCTACTTCCAGAATAATATCATTTAATAATTTGAATTTTATGTGTAAAGGTTACCATTTTCCTAACTGGAAATATCAATTACTTTATTTTTTGGCGAATAAAACCAGAATTAGTATTTATTTATTTATTAACGGGATGTTTCCATTTTTTACAAAACAATTAACAACATAAAATATCCTAACCATAACATAAATACTAAAACTAAATATTAAATAATTATTAAATATTGTTAAACAATTATTAAATTACATAAATTAAATTTTTATAAAAATAATTTTAAAATGAAATTAATATCCCCAAGTTTTTTTAGACTTAATTAAACGAAAAATAAAACTCGACGATAAAGATATAAACAAACAAATCACGACAGATGACTCGACTACACGTCACATTAATACCAGTCGGGTGTCACTAGCGTTCGGTCTGTTTTCAATATGGCGATATGGCCTGCGCTAAATGATGCGCGTACTTTTTCCCGCCTGTCGAGTGTCCATACTATTTCTTTTTTATACTATGCCCCAATAGTAGTGTAAGTAGAATAGGACGGGAGGGGATAGTGTTTTGCATGGGCCCATCCGTTCTTAATGGCGGCGGCGCTACTAGTCACGTTAGGTGGGAGGTATAATATAGCGGGAGACGCATGTGCGGTGGCGAAATTTAATTTAGATTGGGACGCCATATTGCAAATTCAGATTTGTGTTTGGTTATTATCATTTTTATTGTAAAAATTGTGTTTTACCATCGTTGAAATGGAACAAAATAGAATAAAAGGTAAAAAATGTTATGTTCATGGTTGTACCGACTACACAAACAGTCGATTTCGTTTTCCAAACCCAAAAAATGAAATGGACTTGTTTTCATAATGGTTGACATTTATTATGAAGAAAAGATTAAATAATTCTACACCACACTGTTTACAATAATCGTATCCCAAATTTTAGAAATAGACGACAAAAACAGTATACATCAAATTTTATATATCTAATAGACCTGCTAAAAGAAGGTACATTACCAAAATGGTATAGTATTTCCAAAGAATATTTTTTGTTGATGGGTGAAAGTTAAAGTTGGACAAATGGCTATTAAACATTCTGAGGATTAGGAGTTTATTTTTACAAACACCAGGTAAGAACAGCACCTAATTATACCAAACTTTTAGTAAATACAAACTTGGTACTATTTTGTTTTTGTAGTTAATTTACCTTTCAATCTTAACTAACATTAATCTTATATTTATATACTGTATATATTTAAAACTCGTTAAAACTCTTAACTCTTATCATTGCATTCCTAAACATTGCCTTATTTTATAAAAAAAACTCTTATGACTCTTTTAATTGCATTCCTAAAATTGGCCTTATTTTATAAAAAAAGACAATACATTCTTAATTTTAATAATATTTCATTATTTTAGATTTTCATGGATCTTCTACTTCTGAGTAATAGTTACATTGAGTCACATGCCAATTTGTGATCATTCTGAAGAGCAAGATCGCAGACATGCTAGGGTTTACACTTTATTATCTACATATATGGTACTTTAAGGAAAAGTATTTTTAAAGGTATGGAACTTACAACAAACCATTACTAATGAATATAGAGGTATCTATATTTGTATATCAAAAGGACGATCTCACAACATGATGGGAAGATTAAATGAAGATTGGTGGAAAAATCCCTTCACGAAGTTGTTCATCTGGTACAGAATTGCAGCCAATGGAGACAGCAAGTTAACAACATTTAGAGTGTCTCCACCCGCACCTTAACAAGGGCTTAAGTAAGGAAGAGGAGGAGGATAGTTGTTGCCAATACTTTACCAAAGAAAATTATACAAATAAACAAGTGTCAGGATGTTTGTGTTTTATTTTGTTATTTTTGGGATTTTGGTTTTTTAATTAAATGGAAAACAGATATAATCATAAAATGTTAAATAAAAACTTTCCTGTACCATAATATATACTCTCTCTGTATCAGATATTATGTTATACATTTATATATATATATAAAAATGTGTAGGTGTATACTATATTTTTGGACAGAGAGGATATATTTTCTGGCATAGAATAAGTTTTTATTTCTTATTTTATGACTATATTTACTTTCCATTAAAAACATACTTTTTGAATTTTGGCGTCTAAAATTCAGAGCATATTTTTTGAATTTGCCGCCTAAAATTCTGAATTTACGTTTTGAATTTGCCGCCAAATGAAATTAGTTTCGGCCCGTCCGTATTTGGCGCTAGAAACTCTCTTCCAAAAGTTTATATGGGAGTTACCTTACTAGGGGGGTATGTACTATGCAACTAACCTTGAGGTCGGTCACGGGCTTAGTTATATTAGGCGTTCAGTGTGTCCAGCGTCTCCTTCCCCGAATATCAAATATTAAAGCAAAACATGGAAATGGGCATATTACCAACATGGGCATATTGTATTCAGGTACCTTATGCGTTGTTTTATTATTATAGCATACATTTTATTCTTTGAAATTGATACAAAGATGAAAAGAAACAGAGGTCAGGGATGAACGAATACTAATATCTAAAAGTTTTTATGTATAAAATATAGAGTTCCCTAGTTAATTACTGAAGCAGTAGTTATAAATTATTATCAGCAGAAAAAGTATAAAACCACGAACCTTTGGTTGTAATAATCGTAGCGGTAGGAAGTAATATAGTTAGAAGAGGTTTCTGTCTAGTCGTAAGAGCAAAGAAATACAAGGGAGCGGGTGGTAAAAATTTCTGTAAGTTCTACGTAGGAGATGTGCGCGACTTCTGATTAAGTTCTGTCTTATTGCTGAGAGTGATACACATTTAAGGTGTGTTCAGATTACTCGTGCTCCTGCTCGTACTCTTACTTCTACTTGGAACTCGTAAAGTACTGGCACAGTATAAAGAGGTTCGACAGTAGAACCACTCTCTGAAAAATTGGAAGTAAAGTCTGTCAACGCGCAGAGCGACTGCGCTTATTTCTTAGTCGCTCGAGAACCATTCTTCCGTTGCTAGTCGCGTAGAAACGTACGGGTTAACAGTGCCGTATTTTGCTTAAACTGAGTTAGTTTTGTGAATAATTGTTAGTATTGTGAAGTTGAACATGAGTAAAATTCGAAGTGGTATTAATAATCTTAAACTTCCAAATTTGTTAAATATATTTGCCGATAGACCATATTTTTATCATGAAAATAATAAAATTGCCTTTTCTTTTGATACACCTCATTTATTAAGAGCACTTTATAATAACTTCCTAAGAAACAAATTTGTTATTGATGATATTATCGTTTCTTGGGAATATATTAAAAAATTTTACGAACATGATAAACAATATCCTATACGTACAGCGCCAAAATTGACCGAATTACATATATCTCCAAACAATTTTGAAAATATGAAAGTGAAATAAGCTTCTCAGATATTTAGTAACACTGTTGCCGAAGGTCTGCATCTGTATATTAGATTTATTGTATTCGTCGAGGAAGCAACAACAACCGAAAGATTTATTAGGAACATTAATAATTTATTTGATATGCTCAATTTTTCTTTATTAAGAGGAGCAACTGAGTACCAAAGACCGTATAGAGGAACCGATGCTTAGCAAGAATTTCTTAATGCATGTTTCCGATTGTTTAATAATTTACAGGTAATTAATTTTAAAGCTAAAAATGTAACACCAAGAATAAAATATGTTAATGGTTGGAAAATAACCATTAATGGAGTGATTCATTTGTGGAATCTACTACAGTCACATGGAATGGATTATTTTTTAACAAGGCGGATGAATCAAGATTGGCTAGAAACCTTTTTTGGTTCAATCAGGCAGCAAGGTGGCAATTGTGTTAACCCTACTCCGGTATAATTTACCGCAGCATTCAAAAGATATTTTTGTTTAGACATGATGCATTCCGGTACAGAAAATTGCGAAAGAGATGCAGGCCATATTTTGTTAAATTTAACCGATATATGTACCGACGATTATCTAATTGAAACCAATGCTTTGGTTCCTGAAAACACTTTGGATGACCAAAAATATCAAACTTCAAATAAATTACAGAAAAACTTCACAAGATATATATGTATATGTGATATATATATATATATATATATATATATATATATATATATATATATATATATATATATATATTCACAAGTCTTAGGAAACATGTTTGTCTAATCTGTGAAGCATATGGGAGAGAGTACGATGAACTACGCGATTCGTCTCTGTTTTGTTACGTTAAAGCCTACAGTGGTAATGAAACAAACGTTTTTGGCAAGCTCTATATTCCGAGCCAAAATTTTGTGCAGTATGTTACAGATTTGGAAATTATTTTTCAAGAGAATTTTCAAACTTTTAGTCATCAACCGAAAATCTTACAAAACTACGTTAGCTTATTCGAAAAAATACCATATACGCATCCTTGCAGCAATTTTCCAAAGGGTTATCTCATTAGATTATAGGCTAGAATAAGAATATATTACACATTAAAAATAATTAATACAAATTTTAAAGTATCTAAGACAAAAGGACATAGGAAATAAATAATTTGGAAACATAATTAGCTTTAAAACATGTTGTTTGTTTGGGTTTATATAACTGCGGACACTAAATACATTCTCAAATTTTAAATTTTGTTTTTACTTATAAGTCATGTTTTGTATACAATTTTATGCGTAAACTAATACTAACATTAATTTCTAATAAATAATCCTTTTTATATTTTTTGATAATTTAGTTAGTTAAGTAATTCATAATTTAGTTTTATAATGTATTTTTTTGATAATTACTTCTACTATAATATAATAAATTCTTATGCAGCTCTATATTTATTTCAAGAGCTATTTTACCATATATTGTCCAAGTTCCTCATTTTTTTAGGAGGAGAATAGGAATCATCCCGTACTCTCTCCAACTATCTGAAATATCTTCTGATTTGATGTGTTTTTGATTTAAAAAAATTTAATAGTGTTCTTTTTCTATTTTGATATAAATTTTTCAACATAATATAGCGTACATATATTCCTATTCCCGGCGAAGTATTTTTCTTATTCTTAAGACTGATTTCTAATTCATACAACCTAAATGTTACTGAAAGTGGATAATATTGTTGAAATTGTTAAAAATAAGAAAGACGAAGAGAATTTTTTTTATTTAAATTTGTGGCTAAAAATCACCACAAAATATCTTTTCAGCAGTTTGAATTTTAATTAATGTATTCTTGCACATTACGCGATTGATTTGACGAAAAGACTATTGTAAAATTTAATTAATTTTTTGCAGACTACAACTAAAACTAAACGAATAATGCAGAAAACACAAAAAATCGCCGATATAACCAAATTCACCTACGAAATGTAAATAAGGACAAAATTTCATAAATGTCAAAATTTCATAACAGTGGAGTAAACTTGCCTGCCGTTGGACGAATTATAAACAAGTGTTATGACGCGGTAAACTTGAATTACTCCTCCTGGTATAAAAACAGAGTATAGTAATGCCGATGCCGTGAGAGCTTCGAAATTAACCTCCTTTTTATTTAACGTTTATATGACATGTACAATATATTAAAAACCATTGAGATTTTAAAACTTGCGCAATACCGTTGATATTTAAAATACCGTTGAAAATATAAACAAGTAATTATAATATTGTTCTTAATTTATTAAACCCTTTGTTTTTGTAATATTAACATTTAGTGAGAACATCTGGACAGTTAAATATGGGAAGCCGCATTTTTTATTTAAATAAATTAATAATAGTAGGCTCCGAAAATTTTAATACGGCTCTGTAAGGTTAACGGTGGTGGATTACCAATTTCGTACTTTGCCGGTATTACTTCCTGAGATCAAAGTGCCGACAGACGAGTAGTTTTACTGTGGAACCTCTTTATACTGTGGTACTGGCCCTTACAACTACCTTCACTTGACCGTCTACATAGACTTGG
The DNA here is from genome assembly GCA_918026665.1 of Diabrotica balteata. Lineage (NCBI taxonomy): Eukaryota > Metazoa > Arthropoda > Insecta > Coleoptera > Chrysomelidae > Diabrotica > Diabrotica balteata. Next base: position 36,930,603 of record OU898284.1, read on the forward strand.
ACAAACTTCAGTTGGAAAAATACTTATATTCCGGCGGTTCCAATGAAAGAGGACGAGCTTGCGACAGCCAGTGTGGATTTTATTGTCATACATTTTCTGTTAAAAAAATCGAAAATGGGAAAAAAAGCCAGTTATGCGTGTATTTGACTTAAATCTGCGTTTGATTGTCGAGACGAGGAATGAGAGATTGAAGTAGTAGATGTATCGTATGTAGATGAATTATTGTTGAGTTGAGTTTGTTTAGACTAAGAGAAAGAGGATAATGCTGGACCGTGCTTTATGACAGGGAGCTCCATCTTTCATAAAAATTAATGGTTCCCCATTTGGAAACCAGTCTTGAAGCTACGGAATCAACTGCCTTTGTACTGGTCTCGCCGCATCATTCCTTTTACCAAATCATCACTTTTGTAGGTTGCTTCACAGTCTGAACAACACAGTCAGGATGAAACTTTTCTCCATGACGACGACGCACAAAGTAAGCTTTGTTTGCACAATTTCAAATGTGCTTTCATCACTAAAGCAGACCTGTCAACAATAGAAATAAATTGATATAAAATATTGTGCAAGAAATTCTAGATTTAAAACTCAAGTCGAAGATGACTTGAGGAATCTAGGGGTCAGAAATTGGAAAGCCAGGGCAAAAGATAGGGGGGAATGGAGAGTAATTCTTGAAAAGGCCAAGACCCACCCAGGGTTGTAGAGCCAAAGATGATGATGATGCAAGAAATTATGAACTTACCGACGACCGACCTCCAGAAGTAATCTTTATTACGCAACTGTTTGGCCCAATTCAGAAGCTTTGCTTTCATTGCAGGTGTTAACTTGGGCTTCCTAGCGGGGCGACAGGTCATAAAACCCAAATCTTTTAATTTTCTTCGCACAGTACGTTCAGAAGCATTCACATTGACATCTTGGAGCTGCTAATTAGATCAAATTTGTGGTAGCAAATCTGTTTTCCAGGCAACTTTTCTTTAAAGATCTTTCTGACCTTGAAGTGAAAATAGGTTTTCCGCCGCATTTTTTCTGTCGTTTTGGGCTCAATTCTTACCCTAATTCAATCTTCTTCTTTATGCGTCGTACACTAGCTTCAGAAACCTTTAATCTTTGTGATATTTCGCGGTTTGAAAATATTTAAGTATTCACTAGGCCTTTATCTCAGCTTTTTTTGCGTGGTGAAAGATCGCATGTTTTACCCATGATGAAAGCATACAAACAAATTATTTAAACTCTGCACACGAAATAAACAAATAACTGCGTAATATTATAAACAAACACAGTAGATAAAGCCACATAGACACGTTCGCAACTGAACTGAAGCACCTGCCTGCGAACGCGATGGAAGCAGGTTTGGACTTGTTTACGTTTCGGCAAGAATTGATTAAGACAGTGTTACCATTTATGACAAATACGAAATATATATTAAATTTCCTGAATATTTAATTTAATTTCCCTTTAGGTATTTCTCCATTTTACTTTTAATTTTGTTAAAATTAAAATTTTTCGTAACAGATTTGCAGTCCGAGTCCATGTAAGTACAATCTATATATTATATCAGCTTATAGACCGGCTAAATAGGATTTCTCATGAAACTGGTTTTCTTTATATAAGCCTATAATAGCTAAAAAAATTGTCAGATATTATGATTATTCACGGGACCGAATAGGGTCTCTTTTTTGCTTATTTTCCTGTCGTAGTAATACGCAAAGTAGGAAAGTCACCCTGTGCCATATACATAAATTATTACCACTGTAGAATAATAATTAAGGCTAAAATAGATCATAATGCATATAATCCATAAAAACACAGTTCATATCCTGTTGTTTAATTGTTTCGAACTCTGGAGAATTTGTTTGAATACAGTCGTGACCTAGCTCACTTTTAATTCGTTTTATCTCCACAGGGGGCGTTCAATTCAACCTACTTCCGTTCTAAATGAACGCCGGTCAACCTTTGTCTAGTGCCGGAAAATTAAAATCGTCGGACGAACGTTTCCGCTACCCCCGGCTCCGATACTAAACAGATTCGAAATAACGAAATAAACCGGGATTTGTTTGGATTCGAACGCGGCAAAAAATTTTATGGAACAATTAAAAGCCGTATATTTCTTAAATGTACTTAAATGCATCGGTACCAATTACTTTTTCGAGGGAATAGGGAATATACAAGAATGGATGGTCCAATTATCAAATCCAGCTGTTCACAATGAATTTTTTATTAACAAAAAGTTCATAATTGGATTTGGATTACACAATATATTGCTATATATATATATTTGAATTATTCAAGAATTAGCATAGTAATATTATGATGTTTATTTAATAAACCTACTTAAATAGTGGTTAAAGAAATAATTTATAAGTTATATACTAGCGAATATTATTAAAAAATAATTATATGAGGGTATTTTTAAGAATTTAGCATAAGAATAAATGTAGAGAGTTTTTTTTTAATTATAAATATATTTTAGTGAGCCATGTGCATAGGCAACCAAATGTACACTGTGTTATTTGGCATTTTAATGGCTGCGGATGTCAAGTGGGGTTATTTATTGGTTGGGATGTTTAATTTAAATATAATTACGGATGTAAAATAGTGATAATGTATTAGTTTAAGATATTTAGTTTATATATAATAGTGTATTCTGATCTGAAAAGCCTAAATGTCCATAATGCTCACTAGAATTTTCTGGAAAACGTCAATATAGAAGACAATTAATCCTATTTGCATGATAGATTATTCCAGAACTTTCATATATTGATAAGATGAACAGTTTCAAACATGATTTATTGCTTGAACAGTCTGGAACGATAAAATGATATAAATACGAGGTCATTTGGAGCAGGCAGGCATTAAGTTACAGTTACTAAGTCAGTTACAGTCAATTATTAAGTTAGTAGAAGACATTAAGTTAGATGAAGTTAGTCAGTCAGTTACAATTGAATTATTATTCATCAAGAAAGTTAGTTCAAGACAGTTATAATTAAATTAAGTTAGAAGAAAGGATTAACTTAGAAGAATTCATTAAGTCAGATACAGTTGGAGAGTATGAGAGTAAATTAATTCAATATAGATAGTTGAATACAGGGATAGTTAATTATTAGTACAGTAATGCAGTGACAGTATGGAGTTAACTCATTAAGCAGTCAATAGTACAAGAACATAGTATACAGTATATTAGAAAATGTATTATATGGAGATTACAAGAATTTTAAATTATAATATCTATATGCAATTTCACAAATACAAGGATAACCGAGGCTGATTAAGAAGATATTTAGTGGTGATTATAACTTTGATTTTTTATTGAAGCTGTTGCCCTTCCCAGACTTGTCGCTTCTGGAAACCTTAGTAAAAGTTCCTTGTGGCGTTCCATGAAGCCTTTGAACCAGTCATATCCTGCCATTTGGTTAACTTTCCATGAATTGCCTACATTACATTTCAGGGCACGTGCATATTACCACGCTAGAATTCTGACCTAAACTGATGTTAAATCATGATGTATCTACTTGCAGCCAGGATGTATTTTACTAGAGCCAATTCTTGCTCTTTAGAGAATACCACACCACATATCAAATTAGAACAAAAAACAACGCATTCTTTGTTGGGAGCTTCATTATATTTCTTCAAATGACGTTGAAGAGCCGATAAGTTGTTGTTACCTGCCTTATGCTGTTCCCTTCTGTAATCTGCTGAGTGGCCTCCATAATGCGAGATTTTAATGGAGCAGTTCTCTCAGGATTTTTCTTCTTCCACTTATGAGGCATCTTACACTATAACAAAGCAAAAATGTACTATTAAAAGAATTTAAATAATATCAAGTTAAAAATAAAACAGGGGAGGTATAGGATAATGTCCCAGACCTTCCACGCATGCTATGTCCCAGTCCTCCCAGTGGAGCATTTTACAATACATCAGTGAACAAACATAAATTCAAGGTGCCCCAGCGTTTTGTATTATATAATTTTTAAACTTTAATAAAAGCTTATCATTATATTGGTTTCTATATTGCCTACAAATATAATAAACAGAAAAAATAATTTACAAACAAGTTAAATTCTTACCTTTCAAAAATGAAAATCAATAATGTTTTCTCTTTATCACAACACATGTGCTTCTCCAACACTAACGAATAGGAAATGCTACAACCAGTAATACATCGGGTAAGAAAGTACAGAACTGATAGTTCACATATAAAGGTGGGAAATTTGAAATGTCCCACACCTTCCTTGTTCCAGACCTCCCACTTCTCCCCTATTTGGTGTAATAAAATTGGCGCCATTGTGTACTGTAAAACCTTGGCTATATGGACCTCTAGATAATATTGGAATAATATTACATCAATATTTGTATGTATCGCTGGTATTAATAGAGATACATCCCTCGAGCGATTTACAAATCCTCTGGACAGAGGCTCTCGCGGTTATAAGATCGTTGCCCTTAGGGATTTTAACTACTTAATACCCTTAATACATAAACAATTATTATTAAACTTTGAGCTTTATTCATTATAGAAATGATCCATTATCAAATAGTGTACAATAAATTATATACTGTACAAAATGTCCTCTACTATTTGACGAATGATAAAGCACATCTTTTTACCGAAATATAAAACGTCTTTTAGATTTCGTTTCTTTTTCCGAACAGCAACTTACATCCTCCAGAGACTTGAATTTTTATTTTTAAACCTGTCCTTAGAGAGCACCTACTCGATTTTTCACTATACGGTTTTATCTCAGTTTAACCTCAGTAAAATTTGAAAGCACTGAACCAATTTGCTAAATCTATATTATAAATAAATTCGACTCACACGTATTTGCTTATAAATTTATGTTTAAGTTAAATTTTATTTTTTTGCAGATCTGTGTGTAGATAGGATACATCTTATAAGTACAAGCACACAGGACCCATTGGGTTGTTGATTTTAATTTAGGACCTTGGCAAACGTTTATACGTTCAGTGGAAGTTAATCAAGCGGTGCTTATCCTTCATTATGACCACGAGCTAATTTAATCAACTTGTGGACATTACCCAATACATTACGCAAGCTGAGACGGTCCCAGGACAAGCTCCTTTATTAGTTTCCCAGAAATAAAAGAGACTGTTTTTTTTAGGGATAGTATTATCTTAAACGGAAACTAGTTTCATCATATGAAAACTTGGAGATACTTACACCAACTTTATTTACTTAATACTTATATTATTAGATTTAATACTAATTTATAAAGCAAGTTAATTCAATTGGTACATGTGTTTATTAATTTTTTTTATTATTTTTTATTTAGCGTATGGACTTTCACAGTACAACAAATATACAGTACAATAATATATACTTATATATTAAATATATTATTCAAACACTAAAGATAGAATGAATGACACTAAATATTAATGTCCAATTTACATAGCCCTTGAATTGCTTCTGGGGAACATTCCGCAAAGTCCTGGAGGTTTCCACGGTAGGCACGATTCAAGCAGTGTGAAACACAATGGCTTGTGGTCTGTCTAGATTGTCTGCAATCGCACTGTGAACTTTCTGCACGATTCCACCTGAACAGCAAATCAAAACATTTACCATGTCCGGTACGTACACGATTAAGCCTTACCCAAGTGGACCGGGGCAGATTTGATCCGATGAAACCCTGAGTTGGGGTGGATATCTTAATAGAGTACGATTCTACTGTTAGTATACATCTTGTTGTCCATTGCCTATGTATATCATAGGAATTACCAATTTTTCGGGCAGATCATATTGAAGGATTTCTAGATGTCAGTCGCTGGTGCTCTTTTGAGATGTCTGGGATATCTTGATGTATTGGTAATTGTGCGTTGGCTACAATTTTCTGATACTCTCTCACTAATGCTGCTGTATGGCGTATATCTGGTCGAGCAATATTGCTTAGAGTAGGCAGCCATCTCACTGGCGTTGATTTTGTTGTTCCAGTGATTATTCTCATCGTTTGGTTAAGTTGGACATCGATTTTGCTTGTATGTGCACTATTTAGCCATACTGGTGCACAATATTCTGCCACTAAAAAAACCAAAGCTAGAGCAGAGGTCCGAAGAGTATCTGCAGAAGAAGCCCAAGTTGTTCCAGCAAGTTTTGATATTAAGTTACTTCTTGTTCTTAGTTTACCGGCTGCGTTTGTAAGATGACTTTTGAAGGTGAATGTTCTATCAAGTGTGACGCCTAGATATTTGGGGTTGTTGTTATGTTTGATACCTGTATCATTTATAGTTACATTGAGAGTATCGCCCGCAAGTTGATTCGACAGGTGAAAGAGATAGGTTTCAGTTTTGCTTGTGTTAGGATGTAAGCGCCAGTTCTTAAAATAGTTACTTAGCGTAGTTAAGTCCTCGTTTAGAGCTCGTTCTCTGCTTCTTTACTATTATCTCGGAAGCCAATGGCCAGGTCGTCAGCATAAGCAAATTTTCTCGATTTTGTTTCAGGTATATCTGCTGTATAAAGGTTAAATAATAAAGGAGCTAGCACTGAGCCTTGAGGTAAGCCGTTGTTAAGTTTTCTAACGTTACTCTGTGCATCATTCATATATACCTGAAACAGTCTGTTAGTCAGCAGATTGTTTATCAGCTGACAAGTTTTGAGGCAAGGTATGATTTTCATCAGCTTATAAATAAGGCTCTCTCTCCACACAGTGCCATAGGCAGCCTTGAGATCTATAAATGTTATGGCAGATTTTTTGCGTCTTTTAAAGCCAGCTTCAATAAATGTAGTTAAGGACAGCACTTGGCCACAGCAACTTCGTCCTCTTCTAAATCCAGCTTGTTCAATTTGTACAGCATTCTCAATGGTGTTACATATTCGGTTATATAAAAGTCGTTCTAGTAATTTATAACAGCAACTGAGTAAGGCAATAGGCCGGTAACTTTCAGCCAGCTTGTTGTCTTTGCCAGGCTTCTGGATTGCGATAATTTTTGTTCTTTTAAATTCTGGGAGTAGCACAGCTGTATTCACAATATCGCTAAAGAATTTTTTGAGCCACTGTCGTGTTTTTGTACCAGCGTGGACTATAAACTCAGGATACATTCCATCGAAGCCTGCTGCTTTTCCTGTTTTAGTTTGGTTAAGCGCTTCGTTTATTTCATCCAATGAGAAGGCATGTGAGTATTCTGATGTTGCGGGAGTATTTGCTATAAGTTGTTTAAGAGCTCTTTTTACGGTAGATGTATGAGTTTTCTCAGATGGAGCTCGGGAGTTCTCAATTATTCTATTGGCTATTTTATTTGGCTCAATTGTTGATTTGTTTAAGTGTTGCGCTCTGCTTGCTTCGCCCAGTTTGCGGATCAGTCCCCATGCCTTTCGACTGGAACGTGAGAAATCATTATGTTCCACGGTAGACTTCCATTTATATTAAGTCTTGTTGAGTCCAGTGACTTCAGGAAGTTGTCACCAATTCGGGATCTTCTAATTTCAAAAATTCGTCATATAGTTTTTGGCTTTCTTCCATCCAGCCTTGGATGTACTACTTTCGGAAACCTCGGGGGATATGTTTTTTGGCGATAAAGATAACCATTCCTAAAAAACGGTGATAAGTGTTGGCCTTTGGGTCAATGAAGCGAATGCAGGTGTCCAGCTCTTTGGTGAATTCGGGGATTTGTTAAAATTCCAACGGGGTCTCGGCGTGGATTCAACGATAGGAATTTGTATGCCTAGTTCGATTATGACAGGTCGATGTTGGCTGTGAGGGAGAGAAACTGGGAAGTACAGTTCGAGTGTTTTCGAGTGAAGTACAGTGTTTATTAATAGTCATTCACTATAAATTTTAAATATTTACTAATAAAAGGTTTTTACAAGTTTAACTTCAGATGAATACTAACACCTATAGTTTGGTTCAAGAAATTTGGCCTGAGGCTGGTGGGATGACCCACCAGCACTCTTAAACACCACCTACAAAATCCTTGCAAACATCTTGCTAGAAAGAACCAAAACATACACAGAAGAAATCGTTGGAGATTATCAATGCGGATTTAGACCGGGCCGCTCTACAATTGACCAGATATTCACAATAAAACAGATAATGGAAAAATGCTGGGAGTTTGATCGTGAGCTTCATCAGATGTTCATAGATTTTAAACAAGCATTTGATAGAGTATGTAGGGACAGACTGTGGACAGCGATGCAGGAACTTGGCTTTCCAAAAAAACTAGTTCGGTTGATACGAATGTGTATGGAACGGTTACGATGTAAGGTGAGAGTTGGACAACAATACTCGGAGGCATTTGAAATAAACAATGGACTAAAACAGGGAGATGCACTTTCACCACATCTCTTCAACTTAGCTCTGAAGCACATAATCAGAAGTGCAAGCATCGAAAAACCGAATACAGTATTTCATCGAGAAGGACCAAACTTACTACTGGCATTTGCAGACGATATAGATCTAATAGGAAACAACACGCGATTAAGGATGAAGGAGACTTTCGTAAGGTTTGAGAAGGAAGCAGAGAAGATGGGGCTCCAAATCAACGAAAACAAGACGAAATATATGTATATGAGCCGCAATAACCAAAGCAGAGACAGAATCGGTCAGAACATTACCATCGATGACTTTAACTTTGAGCGCGTTAGAGAATTCAAGTATCTTGGAACAACAATAACTGAAGACAATAACGGATCACAAGAAATAAACAACAGGATTCAGGCCGGCAACAGATGTATTTTTGCCCTCTAAAACCTTATGAAATCAAAACAACTAACACGACGTACGAAGATACAGGTCTATAAAACAATCATACGACCCGTTGTGATGTATGGAAGCGAAACGTGGACGATAACAAAGGCAAATGAAGAGAGACTACGTGTTTGGGAAAGAAAAATCCTAAGGAAGATCTTTGGTCCGGTGCTTGGTAAAGCAGCAGGACAATATAGGATAAGAACTAATAAAGAGCTTGAAGAACTTTACCCAGACGCCAACATTATAAAAGAAATAAAGTCCAGAAGACTCCAATGGGCAGGACACCTCAGAAGACATTCTGACGAACGAACAGTAAGACTGGTGTGGGAGGAAATCCCAACTGGAAGGAGACCTTGCGGACGCCCTCGTCTCCGGTGGCGAGATAATATAGCAGGAGATCTAAGCACTATGGGCGTGGAGAATTGGATGGAGGTTGCTCAAGACAGAAAACAGTGGAGGCATGTTGTCGAGTCGGCTAAAACCCACGAAGGGTTGTAACGCCACGGAGTAAGTAAGTAAATGGTGGAATGACCCAGTCGACCGCAGTATTATAATAATGAACAACACCTATTGATGTTACTTATCCCTCAATTGTCTTTGTTACGGGTAGCAATAGTTTTGGAACAGCTTACAGCTAAAAAAATTGCTATACACGAATTAGTCATCTTTGCTTACTCATCTGATTTATCTGAATTACTATTAACGACCGCAAACAATTTCATGTTCAACGGGCTCATTACTTGAATTTTATGAAGTTTATGGAGAATATTATCTGTTTTATGTCGTTTTCACTTTAAATAAAATGGACTTTCGATAATGAAGTTTTCTATCTTTCAATAAAAAATTAAAAAAACATTAGCAAGTATATAAGTTAAAGATAAAGTATACCTCTTATTATTATTCTATAGCTTTACACATTATAATTCTCGTGCTAATAGGTATTTAGGTATAATTAAGTATAATTTATTAATCTAGAAAATATAATTTATGAAACAATATGAAAGAGAGCAAACATATTTAAGTTTGACATTTGCAGATTCAGGCAGTTATTTTCTTGAATTTATCAGTGGTTAGGTCACGACTATTCAAGTAAAATGTCAGGAATCGGTGAAGCTAGTGCTAAAGTGTAAAACACGTTTCCATTTATCTGATGATGCCAAAGAACTTATTAGGAATGTTTATCAAACAGTTAAAGAAGGCAACATAAGGATGTCATATACAACAGTGTAAAAAATTGTTTTGGATAAAATTCAACCTCGTAAAAATCGGAGTGACTTTTCTACATATAAAGCAGTAAATGAAAAAGACGCTGAGGTAATTAAAAGAGCAGTTTATAATTTCTATTCAAAGAACCTAGTTCCAACGCTTAGTATGATCTACGATCAACTTGTTAAAGACTATTCTATTACGTATTCGCCTTCAACTTTATCAATGTTTTTGAATCACATTGGTTTTTGATACAAGAAAATTAAAAAGCTATTATCAGTAATGGATTCCCCTCGACTTAATAATTGGAGAAATGAATACTTGGATGATATATCTAAATTTAGAGATGAAGGAAAACCGATATTTTATCTGGATAAACCAATTATCTAATTAATGGAGGTCAGCGAATAATTATTTTAAACATTGGATCCAAAAATGACTGGTTTGGAGAAGAAAGTTTTTTACTATCGGTAAAATCATTAAAGATTTAAAGCTGGATTACCATAAAAATTTGACGAGTAACTTGTTTAAGGAATGGATTTAAAAGAAAGTGTTGCCAAATTTGCCTCCAAAAAGTGTCATTGTAATGGATAATGCGACGTATCACACCGAACAAATTAGAACAATTTCCAGTGTAGGCTCGACAAAAAAACAAATATCAGATTTTTTGTATGAAAATGATTTGTACTTTGAAGAAACATATACCAAAAAAGAAATGTTGGAAGTTCTTCACACAAAAGTATTTGAGAAACAGTTTGTTATAGACGAATTAGCCAAACGTGATGGTCATATTATATTGCGATTATCTCCTTAATACTGAGTTTTAAACCCTATTGAATTAATCTGAAGCCTACAATATTAAACCAATAATAATAACATTAGATGATGACGATTCTACTGAAGATGATAGGGATAGTGGTATATACATAGTTGTAATTTGTAATTATTTTTTTCCATCGAAACTTCAAATTTTATTTTTTTTTATGTTATTGTTTCTAATTTTATTATCTTATCTTTTTTAATACTGATTTTTTCTACCACTCTAATCTTTTACTGATATTGACATTATTTTCCTTAATTTTTTTTTAATTTGTTTATTTCATTTTACATAATAACATACCTATAACTACATAGATATAAATACGTATTAAAATATGATATGATATTTATTATATTTATTATTCCAATCCTATTAAAATACTTCTTCTTCTTCTTTAAGTTCCATCTTCTATCGAAGGTTGGAAATCATCATGGCTATGCGGACTCTGTTGACTGCCGCTCTAAAAAGTTCTGCACTACTGCAATCAAACCATTCCCTTAAGTTCTTAAGCCAGGATATTCTTCGTCTTCCCACATTTCGCTTTCCTCGGATTTTGCCCTGCATAATAAGTTGTAATAATGCGTATTTTTGCCCTCTCATCACATGTCCCAAGTACTCAAGTTTTCGTCTTTTAATAGTTAATATTATTTCCGCCTCATTTCCTATCCTTCTAGTTACTTCCATGTTTGATATTCTTTGAATCCATGATATTCGTAGGATTCTTCTGTAACACCGAAATTCAAAGGCGGCCAGCTTATTCAGATGAACTTGTTTGAGTGTCCAAGCTTCCAGACCATAAAGAAGAGTAGAGAACACGTAACATCGAAGCATTCTCAGTACGTGCTATTTCAATACGTGTTTTAATTTCTTTGGTTTGGTCTACATCTGATGTTATCCATGTTCCTAAATATTTATAGTTATTAACATTCTCAATTGCAGTATCTTTAATAGTCAATTGGATATTTGCATGTGCAGATTTAGTCATGATCATGCATTTAGTTTTCTTTAAATTTATCTTCAGTCCGTACTCATGACAGCATTCATTAAGGCGTTGCATTAGGTTCTGTAAATCATTGTTGTTATCCGTAATTATTACTGTATCGTCTGCAAAACGTAAGTTATTCAAAACTTCTCCATTGATAGATATACCTTCTATTGAGTCTGAGAGCGCTTCTTGAAATACCGCTTCACTGTAGACATTGAAAAGTAGTGGGGACAGCACGCAACCCTGGCGGACTCCTCTCTGTATTTTGATATTTTCGGTGTACTGGCTGTCAACTCTTACCTTGGCAGTTTGATTCCAATATAAAATACTATATGTATTATTTGTCAAATATAGGAAAAGGTTTCAGAATCTCATCCGTCAGAGCAGAGAACAGAGAGAGCGCGCATTCGGAGAGTAAAAGAGGGAAGACGTAAACGCTCGGTTTGGTGATAAGGTACAGTCTTCCTCAAAAATTATTTTATTTTAATTTATTCTAATATCTTGTGTCGGTAGGTAGGTATCATTAGGATACTAAGAAACGTTTGGATATAATACAAAATATACAAATACCTAGTAATACCTAATACCTAGGAAGAAATATTTTGTTAACTTTAACGGAATCCATTAATGTCGTTTTAATCGTAATCAAGTTATCCAGGAAGGTAGATATTATTTAAAAAGAATTATCAAACATTATTTTTTTATTCATTAGCTTTTTTCCTTTATGGTTTACATTTCACATGTGTTTACAATAAATAAGAAAACAATAATAATGAAATAAAACTATAAATAAAGTAAATACTTTTATTACAAAATAAAAAACAAGTAATTATAAAAGAAGGTAATTATAACCAATAAATTTTAATAAATAATGTGAAAATGACTACTGTTATTATTGCTTTAATGATAGATTTTAAAGCCAAAAAATTACTATGTTAGTTACAAATTTACTATAAAGAAATTATAATAAAAATACGACAGTACAAACAGATACTTTAGCTGATATAACATTATTTGATAATGTTAACCTAGATGTTTTAACGAACAAATTAATTTTAATTGGATTTCTTAAACAATAATTAGCGAACTTTTTAACTAACTACTAGCTGTACACAAACAGGAAAAATTATTTAAAAATAAATCAAGTAACGACTACATCTAGAACTACGAACCTTGGACTCCCCCAAGGCAGTATTTTAAGTCAAGTTCTGTTTTATTGCATTCAATGGATGCCAGTATTAAACTAGTAAAAGTATTGTAACATTTTTTTTATATTTAAAATAATAATTATTTTGTTTCCTTTTACCCCCGTGATGATACGCCGATGATCGTGTGTACGATTTTGAATTTTTATTGGGAAACTAACGAAAAATGACGGAAGAATCTACCTACCAAACTATCATGGAATTTCCCTGAGTACAAAAGGTTTTTAATCCTTTCCTTTTAAGGAGGATTATAATACTAAATCGGTAGGGTGATCCCACCAGCGCAGCGTCAGGAAAAATTTCTTATATATTAAAGGAAACTATAGAAGTAATATTGTTATATTCGGGATTCCCATGTATTTAAAAAATATATATGGAGAATTATTGTTTCGTTTCTTTTTTCCAACTTTAATTAACACTGAAGGCATAAGACAACAAGTCTTTATTTCCATATTTTTGATCTATTTTTCTTACAAAAAGTTGTATTTTTCCATTTAAATTTTAATAATTGTCTTCATTAAACATAAAAAAGTTAAAAAGTTAAATAAGCTTAAAACTTCGGAAACACTTTTTAAAATTTTAGTTTACAAGCATAATTCTGATAAATCCAAACTTTAAAAAAACATCTACATTCAGACGAAATTATATAAAATGTTTTGTGGATAAATACATATTTACTTAACGCAAATTTTCAAGTACGAACCGATGTCGTAGATAACCTTTAAGGTGCTAAAATACATTCTTTCTCCAATTACTTCTCTTAAAAGCTCTAAATCTTTCTGGCCTTTTGAGTTTCTTGTAAACGTTTTATATCTGAGCTTGATTTTAAAATGGTTTATTTCTTGTGAAATCCGTAGCAGATTTTTCTCGAAAGCGATTGCGGAAAATCAATGTTTTATTTCAGATTTTTATGGAAAGCAAAAATTATGATCTTTTTCCTGATATTATATACGCTGAATTACATTTCGTTCGATATTTTTAGCGAAATGGTATTTTTAGTTCCGCATGATACTTTAGAGTATTTAGTAATATTCTTAAAATTTTTAGGTTGATTTTTATTCGAATATCTACCTGTACTTGCATTATCTGGGCATAGAGATTAGACAAAGTGGCCAGTAGTTGTACAAGAATACTGTACCGATTTTAAATTAAAATTAGCTCAAACAATGAAGGTGTCAGATAATGTCTCAAATTTATCAGCCCTTAATATACGCTCTACAATTACTATATGATTATGAAGCAGTCCCTATATAACACTCTTCACAAACAATCCTCGAAAATCCAACGTTTAGGTAGGATTTTTTCTGCTCAGAACTTTAGTAAATTTCAAAATTTTTGGCTTAACTTCTGGGTGGCACTTTTCCTCTGTGGACGAAAACTATAATTTCAGTCATTTTTTAGATAGGCTTTCCTGTATTTTCAATAAAGCATTTTGTTTAATTACAATTAAGTAAAAACGTCACAAACCCTGGACTGGCAAAGGTATCCGCATATCAGCCAAGAATACTCGTTCACTACTGTACAAGTGGTAGATACTCTTGTACGATCCCGGCATGAGATAGATCTACTTCAGGTATGCCACCCTACACACGCGAGCCATGTGTTCGCGTGTCGAAGAAAGTCATATCCCCACCCCAAGACCCATACCAAAACAAATAAATCCTCTCACATATCCATTCCTAAGGAGTAAACCTCACACGAAAGAAAAATCATTGGAGAAGGCAACGGAAAACCACCCTAATTAACTGTCCCTAGCGTAATCACAATGGATGAAGTCAATATATAAATGGCTCTTAATCCCGGGCACCCCTTAAGTGGGGAAAGGGTGCTAAGAATTCCCCGGTTGTCATAAATATTTAGATTTAAGCATGATAAGAAGATTGGTACAAGTTTATACCAGGCCGGAAAAGTGATTACCGTAATTAGAGCAATGCGAAGACTCAACATTGACGTACTTGGATGCAGTGAAGTTAGATGGCCCAATTTATGTCAGTGCGAAATAAAAAACCACACAATATACTACTGTGAAGATACTACAACAAGAAACAAAAACGTGTACTTATTTCATAGAAGTATCAGATAGAGTTGCAGTACTCAAAATTAATGCTTAACCAGTTAACATGAACATTATTTAAGCATATACTCTTACTTCGGAAAGCTCAGAGCAGGAAATAGAAATATTCAATGAAAAATTGAAGGAATCTCTAACACATTCCATAAAACAACAAGAAAGACTGCTAGAAGATTTTAACGCCAAAGAAGGCAAAGGAAGCGTTGGCAATACTGTGTTTTGGACTAAGAACGCGAAATGAAAGTGGAGACCGCCTTGTTCAGTTTTGCGTGGAAACGGATAGTGCGATAATGAACACCTTTTTCCAATTAACACCACGAAGACTCTACAACTGAAAATCTCCTGCTGACTGTCCAAAAAATTAATAGAAACCAGATTGACTACATCATCATCAACAATCGATTTTAGAATTCCGTAAAATCCGCAAAAACATATCCGGGAACAGATGTTCCATCCGACCATAATCTTTTAACAGGACGTTTTAAACTCCACATAAAAAAGTCCATAAAAGAAAAGCACAAAAACGTCCGGACATTCAGAATTTAAAAGACAAAATCACAAGAGACGAAGTCAAAGAGGAAATCAACAACAAAATAAACAGCATGGTAATCTCAGATATTAATCAAGAAACCATAAGAGTGGATGATATGTGGAATAAAATCAAAAATATCTGTAATATAGGGTTAGTTAATAAACTTATTCCAGACAAAAACAGACAGTGGACAGAAATGACGATCATACATCTATTTGAGCAGCTGTCAGCAAAATTGTATTGACTAACGTGATTGCCAACATCCTTAGAGAATAGGCACCAAAATAAGAAGAAGAAAACTGCACACTAAGAAATTTATTACCAACGTCTTTTTCACTCAATATATCTCAAAGTACAGAGGAACATATCTAAAACTTATCAAAACAGCTAAAAACATGCACATTAGACTTAAGAATTAAATCTTTTAGCGAAAGCCGCTATCGCTGTATGTATTAAATGGCCAACTATATGGCCTAGGAGACAAATTCGTTAAACTTCCCGTGCTCGAATTGGTATCACTAAAGTGTTATGATCATTTCGGCCTATCCCAGCCATCGTCAGACACTTGGGCTGATACAAATTCAAACACGGAAAGTAAAACGAATGTCTCCCAATCTTCACTACCGTGTAGTTAGCTTATAAAGGCGCCCTCTATTTTGAAGGCCGTGAACGAAACGATATGAATAATCGTTTTCTGTATCCTTTATGCTATGCGAAATGTGTAAGAATTAAATCTTTTAGCGAAAGCCGCTATCGCTGTATGTATTAAATGGCCAACTATATGGCCTAGGAGACAAATTCGTTAAACTTCCCGTGCTCGAATTGGTATCACTAAAGTGTTATGATCATTTCGGCCTATCCCAGCCATCGTCAGACACTTGGGCTGATACAAATTCAAACACGGAAAGTAAAACGAATGTCTCCCAATCTTCACTACCGTGTAGTTAGCTTATAAAGGCGCCCTCTATTTTGAAGGCCGTGAACGAAACGATATGAATAATCGTTTTCTGTATCCTTTATGCTATGCGAAATGTGTAAGAATTAAATCTTTTAGCGAAAGCCGCTATCGCTGTATGTATTAAATGGCCAACTATATGGCCTAGGAGACAAATTCGTTAAACTGTTTAAAGAATTTGTCTCCTAGGCCATATAGTTGGCCATTTAATACATACAGCGATAGCGGCTTTCGCTAAAAGATTTAATTCTTACACATTTCGCATAGCATAAAGGATACAGAAAACGATTATTCATATCGTTTCGTTCACGGCCTTCAAAATAGAGGGCGCCTTTATAAGCTAACTACACGGTAGTGAAGATTGGGAGACATTCGTTTTACTTTCCGTGTTTGAATTTGTATCAGCCCAAGTGTCTGACGATGGCTGGGATAGGCCGAAATGATCATAACACTTTAGTGATACCAATTCGAGCACGGGAAGTTTAACGAATTTGTCTCCTAGGCCATATAGTTGGCCATTTAATACATACAGCGATAGCGGCTTTCGCTAAAAGATTTAATTCTTACACATTTCGCATAGCATAAAGGATACAGAAAACGATTATTCATATCGTTTCGTTCACGGCCTTCAAAATAGAGGGCGCCTTTATAAGCTAACTACACGGTAGTGAAGATTGGGAGACATTCGTTTTACTTTCCGTGTTTGAATTTGTATCAGCCCAAGTGTCTGACGATGGCTGGGATAGGCCGAAATGATCATAACACTTTAGTGATACCAATTCGAGCACGGGAAGTTTAACGAATTTGTCTCCTAGGCCATATAGTTGGCCATTTAATACATACAGCGATAGCGGCTTTCGCTAAAAGATTTAATTCTTACACATTTCGCATAGCATAAAGGATACAGAAAACGATTATTCATATCGTTTCGTTCACGGCCTTCAAAATAGAGGGCGCCTTTATAAGCTAACTACACGGTAGTGAAGATTGGGAGACATTCGTTTTACTTTCCATGTTTGAATTTGTATCAGCCCAAGTGTCTGACGATGGCTGGGATAGGCCGAAATGATCATAACACTTTAGTGATACCAATTCGAGCACGGGAAGTTTAACGAATTTGTCTCCTAGGCCATATAGTTGGCCATTTAATACACATTAGACTTGTCTGACAAAGCTCTAAAATTGTCGCAAGAGAAACTTGCTCCCTAGTAAACGATCTTTGAAATAAAACTAACATTGCTCAAACATTTTCTTTTCCAAACCCTGAAAATCTAAATTAATACCTCGTTAATGTGAGTAAAAATATAACACAAGATCCTATTTCCTATCTTCCCAATTTAAAAAAGGTCTTAAATGTATTCTTTGTAAGACCAGTTGATAAATCTGAACTGATCCAAACAATCAGTAGAATCAAAAGCAAGTTTTCCTGTAGTACTGATGAACTATCCAAAAAAATTTTATTAAATCTCTCAAAAAATGTGTTGGAAGTCTTGGTCTCACTAATAAACGATTCTTTTGAAAAAGGTATATTTTCAGAATAAGACAGCCATTATTATTTCTCTTTATATGTAATGAAAAATCTAATGTCTGCAACTATAGACCTATTACCTTACTAGCAGACCTATCCAAAATTAGCGAGTGACTTATAAAAACCGGACTTATGTCCTTTCTCGTTGAAAACAACATTCTATCACAAAGTCAGTTCGGCTTTTTATCTAATAAATTTAAAAGTGATGCCATTAGTCAAGACAAAATTAGAGAGTGATGATTCATTGGCAACGAGAACAAGACTAAACATATCGGCTATAATGGAGTTATTAACATTATGTACTGATAATACATATTTTCAACTAAATAATGAATTCTATAAACAAAATTTTGTTCTAGCAATGGGCTCTAGTTTATCTCCATTCTTAGCCGATATATTTATGGAAGATTTTGAAACAAATATCATTTCTAAACAAAATTTCAAACCCACAGTATGGTGGAGGTATGTAGATGATGTATTCTCAATATGGCCTCATGGATCAGAGTTGTTGGACACATTCCTAAATGATATAAACGATAAAAAAGAGACAATAACATTTACCATGGCCAAAATTACTTGTTCTAACGAAAATTCGTTCTTGGAGGACAAACATTTGTTAACATCTGTTTTATTAAAAAATGATTATCCTTTATCGTTTATAAATAAGGAATTTTCAACAATCGATCGAATAGAACAGAACAACTTAGAACGAGATCCTACAGCATACACAAGGAATAATATGAGGAAAATAACAATACCGTACATAAAAGGACTATCAGAAAAACTTAAAAGAATAGGAAATAAATTCAACATTTCAACAACATTCAAAACAACAAACACGTTGAGATCTATTTTGTCCAAAACCAAACCTAACAATGAACAAGAAAGGACAAAAAATTGCATTTATAAAATACCTTGTGAATGCGATCAGTTTTATTTAGGTGAATCATCAAGGCCATTAAATGTTAGAATAAGTGAACATCAATCTTATATTAAAAACATAGAATTTGATAGATCTCAAATCTGTAAACACGCATGGGATAATGAACATAGAGTTCAATGGAATAATTAAAATGTAGTCCTAAAAGAAACGGATAATAAAAAAAGAAAAACCAAAGAAGCGGCTTTAATTATGATAAATGAGGCCAATTGTGTCGCAAATTCCTCGGCAGAATGTAGTAGGATCTGGTTACCAATATTGAAAGAGGAAGTTATTAATAAGAAAATACCAGTATTAGTAAGTCAGTAACATATGGAGGATACATCATTTATGTTTTTTAAATAACGTAACATATAAAATCAGAATTTTGATGTTTGTTGAAGGTAAACTAAATTCATGAACAAATACTTACAAAGTCGGGATAGTATTATGAGATTTTTTTCCTGGTTTTTCCCTCATAATTTACTATGGAATCACTAACAGGAGAATTTTACTGTCATCATGCCATGTGTTTGTCTTTTTAAAGACGAATTACATGCTTTGATTTTTTTCTGACGGATATTCTCAAGTTAAAGTTGATTTCATGTAATAGAATGAACTATCTTATAAGTAAAGTCGTCCCAGGAGCGCAACTCAACAATATTGACAATATCATTTTAAAGTCGTCTACTTTAAAATGCATAATGTATGTCTGAATTGTCAATATAAATGAGTCAGATAAAATTAAATTATTTGAAGAATTTTTCACTATGTAACAAAAAACAAAATTTGTTTAATTTACTGTTTGTATTTTGAGAACGATTTCCGAAGTGGAAATTGAAACGTCAATAAACGTATTTTTATCTTTAATTGTGGTTTATTCCCAGTTTAATAGTAATTAATTTACAATGCCCCAAGAAAATAGCTTCAGAACAATATGTTTTATTATGCAATTTGCAATTTAGTTATATTTTGCACTGGATTGTAATATTATGTTTTATTTTGTGCTGTTGACTTATTATATAATTTCAATTTGTTATTTCCAATTTGTTATTGCTCATTTTTTGACTTTTTGTAGGCTTTATCCATAAATTGTACAATTTTCAGTGACCATAAAACACATTCTATTGTATAATATGATAGTGTGATGATATGAGAATTTTTTTTAATTTAAATTTTAATGATGTATTTTAACTTCACCAAACAATCTTTTTTTCAGGTACGGTAAACTTCAACCATATGATGTTAGCTGTAATTAATAGGGTAAGGATCCATGCATTTTTTAAACTATAATCACATCTCATCGCTGAGATCACTCGCTCTGCTCTAAAATCTCGGCGAGTTTGCGGGTCGGGATATTCTATTTGCAGTTTTATATAGGGTTGAGAGGTTGATCCGTGAAAAGTTTTTTAATGAAAATATTAGGTGGCCTTAAAAATTGGCTTTACGGGGAATGGAAAAAATCGTGGAATAATAAAATTGCCAAAAAAATTAACAAGTTATAGTTAACTATATTATCAACATAATTAACAAAAGCAAATTTATAAAATAATTTTTATGCAGGTAAAAGGTAGTTTGAACTATTAAGTTAAACAGTTTAATATTCTGTAGGCGTCTACAATTTGTGTACAACTTTCTTCTCTTTTAATCTATGACGAAAAAATCTGTCTATGAATATTTTTAAATGAAAATTTATATTCTATTTTAATTTTATTAAATAATAAAACCTTACCAAATCATATAATCATCATCATAAGTTGCACGACAATCCGTTGTGGAAAGAAGTTGTGAGCAGCTTCTGCTGTCGATTTTTGGCAACTTCCCTCCATCTTTTGACCCTTAAAATCTGTAAGTCTCCTTCCACAACATCAATCCCTACGTAGTCTTTCTTTACTTCTTGTGCCATCTGGATTTGAAAATGTTAATCTGTTCGTGTATTCGTGATCTGACATCCTAGGAATGTGTCCAACCAATCTAAGTCTTTGCACTTTAACGAATTTCACAATATCTGAATCGGTGTATAATTGAAATAGTTCAAAGTTGTATCTTCGACGCCATAGCCCATTTTTATTTGCGGCCCCAAAAATCTTCCTAAGAGTTTTTCTCTTAAAAAGACAAAGTAGTCTTTTATCATTTTGAGAAAAGGTCCACGTTTTCGCCTCATATATCAGAACCGGTCTTATTAAGGCTTCTATATATTGAGCTTTTCTGCACGTTTTATATTTTTATTCTTTAAATGTTTCTGGAGGCCGTGAACAGTTCTGTTTGCTATTGCTATGAGTCTTTTTATTTCGTCACTTGTCGTGTTTTTTGCGTTTAATAGCGATCTAAGATATATGAATTCTTTGACTTGCTCAAAGGTATGGTTGTTAATCTGAATTCTATTTTAGATATTTCGGGGGTTTTGTAGAAACCAATATATATTTGGTTTTTTCCTCGTTTACCACAAGTCCTAATTCACTTGCCGCGCCCACAAGCTTTGTAAAACACTAACATGTCTCTTATACTTCTGCCCAGTATAAGTATATCGTCAGTGAATGCGAGAATTTGCGTCGATCTATTAAAAATGGTTTCATTCAAACCAATATTTAATTGTCTGATTGCCTTTTTCAAAGCAAAATTAAAGAGGAGACACGCCAGCGCGTCCCCCTGTCTTAGACCATTATTAATGTTAAAGCATGTAGAGTTTTCTCCTTCAATTCTGACCTTTCGGTTTGCATTGTTAGTTGGGTCAACGTAACTAACTTAAGTGGAATCCCAAAGTCTACAATTGATGTCTTTCAAACAATACATTGAAGATTTTATACGCAGATGCTAACAGAGTAATTCCTCTATAGTTCTTACTTTCTAATTAATCATCCTTTTAATGCAACAGACATTACTTCCTTTAGCCACTCTTCTGGTACCGATTCAATCTGCCATATACGTACTATTGGTTTATGGATCGCTGCAAAAAAGTTGATCACCTTCTTCTCTTGTTGGGTTTTCACTCTGTAGTTAACGTTATAGATTTTGTTGATTATCTATGTTGTAAGCAAAATGCAAAGCGTTATTGCCCTATATATCCGGGGTAACGAACAGAATTGGGCGAATACTTAAGAAAGCCAACGTAAAGACCATTTTCAAGCCCACAAAGAAAATCAAGGACTGTTTAAGATTGGTGAAAGACAAACGCGACCCAAACCCCCCAAACTTAAAATTTATTGAGAAAAGGTAGCAAATATTTGATTTCACGCCAACAAATCCTATGTATCTCTTGATACGTATTTCGACCTAATAGGTCTCGTCAGAAGAGCTATTCATAGGGGTTATCAACGTGAAAAATCAATATTTTCTGCCTTTTAAGAAGCAACAATAACATGGCTTCGATACGGACGCACTAGCGACATCTAATTTAACAATCGTAAAATAGTTTCGAAACACAATTAAAATTTATTTTAATGTTGCTTTTTAAAGATAGACAAGATTTATTTTTCACGTTAAGAACGCCTATGAATAACTGTTCTGATGAGGCCTATTAGGCCGAAATGCGTATAAACAGATACATAGATGCTTTGTACGTGAAATCTAATCTTTACTGTCTTTTTCATTTCATAATATCAAAAATATTTTGGAAAAGCTGCAGCTCCCATGGTACAGATAATCGAAGAATTGGGTGACAAAAGGATCTCTGAGATACAAGTTTTTAGTTGATAATTTATTTACCAGTACAAACTTGTTAAGCACTCTAAAAGCTAATGGGTACGAGGTTACAGGTACTGTGAGGGATAATAGAACTTCTAAAAATTGTCCACTTGTTTCCAAAAATACGATGGAAAAGAGGACGGGGGGAATATTGTAACATTGAAAAAGAAGACTGGTATTCAATATGTTCGCTGGAGGGACAACAAAGTTGTAACAGCTGCAAGCACATGTTTTGGTGTTCAGCCGGTAAAAAATGTGGAAAGATATTTCAAAAAGGATAGCAAGACAATAAAAGTACCTACCTATAAGTATACCAGTACCAGTATAATAACATCATGGGAGGAACTGATCTCATGGAAAGCAATATATCTTCGTAAAAAATAAAGAGCAATATTTATATAAATGAAAATATATGGATAATTTTTTTTCAGTTACCGAGCCAGCATACGTTCCAAAAAATGGTACTGGCCAATATTTACGTACCTCATAGACACAGCTCTTCAAAATGCTTGGACGATATGTAGGAAATCTAGGAAGAATATTAGTCTCTTAGAGTTTAGAAGAAGTATTTTGTCAGGTAAAAGTATTTTTATACAAAACTCAAGAAAATGTTTACGATTCATTCAATTTTTAGACCTACTTAACGACATATAAAGTCCCCGCTAAAAGAACTGGAAAAATAGGTAGAGCAGCAGGAAGTGATTTTTGAGTATCTGACTGCGTCAGGTTTGACTGCAAGGATCATTATTATCTCTGTACCTGAGGGCAAAATAAAGGGGTGCGCCATACCAGTTTGCAGTTCAAAACGGCGTACAATGTGTGAAAACTGCAATGTTGGGTTTTGCATTTCATGTTTTAAACCATTTCATACAAATGGGACAAATTAATAAATTGTTTCAATATTTGATCTTGCCAAACGAATAGTGGTTCCATATGGGACCATATATTTCGACTTAAATTAAACAAAATAAGTTGTTTTTATGTAGTTTTAAATAAAATTATTGCGGTCCGGCCCCGATATCTAGCGTATCATACAGCTTAATATCGGTTCTGACAAATTTGTTAATTACTAGTAGTTTAAATTAAAAATATAATTTAATTTTAATACTGTTTGCAACTTAAAGTTAAATGTGACAGTGCACTGAAAATCGTAGAATTCTGTGAGTACAAAACTGCATTATTAATAACCTTAAAATCAGAAGTTTAAAAGGCAAAATATTTTATCGATTTCAATTCAACTTATCGATTATCGACAACAACTTTTTGCTAGTTCTTGCTTTTAACAAGTAATAATTATGCTAGGCTGCTGCCCAATTTTATCAAGCGGCCAGGTCCGGCTTCAGATCCTCTGTGCCAATGTACGAAAATTCTCAGCGGGAAGATGGATGAACCGGAATCAGCTACTACTTCACGAAATATACCCACTACGTCACATATATCTTACTCCAATGCATTAAACAGTTTCAAATATCCTTCAAAAAACCAAGGTATTATACTTTCAACCATACAAGGAATAAATTTTTCGAATATGTAAAAGCTGTTGGATCAATAGTACAACCCAAAAATGTTGTTTGGGCATCCAAAATAGCAAACAACCGCATCTGCATCTACCTCTCCTCTAAATCTGTAGTTGATCAATTTCTTAGCTCCTACAAATATATAAATATTGATGGTAACCAGATTGAAGTAAGAAGACTTATAACCCCTGCCCAGAGACTCATCATATCTAATGTATGCCCTACTATACCTAATAGCATAATTGAAGAGTACTTAAAAACGATGGGTATAAAATCCGCCTCCAACATGACGTTTCTACGAGTAGGCATACAAGACCCAGAATACAGCCACGTGCTCAGCTTTAGGAGGCAAATGTTCATAACTCCTTTAGAAAATGCATCAATTCCTGACTCATTTTTAATCTCATTCGACAATACATCATATCGACTATACATTTCCATAGATGGTTTAAATTGCTCCAAATGCAAGATTGTCGGACATCACGATTCTGACTGTCCTTCCTTATCATCATCTAGTAAATCAATTAATCAAATGGAAACCGACCACCACGTAAATATACATAACTCTACCCATGAAGAATATAACCAGCTACAAGATCAACCACGAAACCAATACCAAGAAGATACCGAAACATTAATGGAACCAGAACCCAATACCATACAAAATCATGCATCAGCTACCAAGGACCAAACCACTTCCTCACAAACAAACAATGAAGTACAAATTTTGAATCAGCCAAAAATATTCCAAGATAATTCCTTAGTAATTGAAAGCGATAGAAAAATCACTGAAATTACTCCTGCTACTAAAAGACAAATCTCCTCTCCTGAAATCCTTGAAAATGACCTACCTCCTCCCGATACTCAAAAACCTAAGAAAAAGCCCAAAACCCAAGTAGATATTCCAATTATTCTAAATCAAATTAAAGAAAAAATTGAAAATAGAAACCCTTCCTTTACACTAACTTTTCATGAAATATGTGATTTTCTGGCAAATTCCCTTTACTCAAAACATCCTGAACATATTGTTAAAAATTATTCAAATGAAAGCCAAGAAATAAAAGAAATTTTAAACTTTATATATTCTCAAATACAAAATAAAACTTTAAAAAACAATATCACCAGATTGAAGAAGAAACTGCTTCTCAACAGTCCTTCTTCTACTGACGAAACTGACTACGAATCAAGTTCCCAACAATAACTAGTTAACACATAAAGAGTTAATGGCCAGCACATTCATATTACAGTGGAACCCCAACGGTTATTTTTCACATATAGAATCCATTAAGCTTCTTATACACGAATATCTTCCTTTAGTCATATGCCTAGAAGAGACCCATTTCAAGCACCAAAATGTGACATTAAAAAATTATGTTCCTTTTCTAAGAAACCGAGTTGCAGATCACTCAAGCGGTGGAACAGCAATTTTTGTAAGGAATGATATAGAGTCAACTGAAATACAACTGCAAACAAATCTCGAAATAGTTGCAGTGTCAGTCACCCACAAAATGAAAATCAATATTTGCAATGTATACTTACCTCATCCTACTGATTTAGACATAACTGAACTAAGCAATGTTTTAAACCAAATTCCACACCCAAAAATAATATTAGGCGATTTTAACTGTCACAACAGTACTTGGGGAAGTAGCAAAACCGACAAATGCGGTAATCTCCTGAATAATCTCATTGATAATTTAAATTTAGTTTTACTAAACACTGGCAAATCTACTAGGTTCAATTCATACAATGGTACATTTTCTGCCATAGATCTCTCTTTATGCAGTCCGTCGCTAGCTCCTTTATTGTACTGGGACACATTGGGGTATTTATATGATAGTGATCATTTCCCTATCATAATAACCACAAACACTAATGATAAAGCAACTTTTCCAATTCACCAGACATGGAAAATAAAGTCAGCTGATTGGAATTTATATCGAACACTGATTGAAGAACAAACAAAAAAATCTAATTTAACCAATAACGCAAACCAAAATCTTGAAATATTTAATAACATTATTATTTCTGCAGCAACAATCGCAGTGGGAAAAACAAAATCGAGTCAAAGGCAGCCAGTTCCTTGGTGGAATAACGAAATTGCACAAGCACTCACTTTGTCTAAACACGCTTTTAACGTTTACAAGAAACATAAAACTGTCGAAAACCTTTTAAGATTTAAAAATCTCAGAGCTCAAAGCAGACAATTAATCAAAAAAGCAAAACGAGAAAGTTGGAAAAAGTACGTTTCTTCAATAAATCCTTCCACTCCCTTAGGCAACACATGGAACAAAGTCCGCAGAATAAAAGGGACAAAATACTTTCGAGGTATAGATACTTTATCATACAATAACCAAACGCATTCAAACAAAGAAGATATTCCAGAAATACTAGCAGATATATACGAACTTAATTCTGGTGATTCCAATTACAGCCTATCCTTTTTAGAGCACAAAAAACTAACGGAGTCTTCAAATATACAAATCACAGAAAGCGGCAATCCAATAAACAAACCAGTAAGTCTTCAAGAATTAGAATTTTGTTTAAGTGCTAAAAATTCTAGTCCAGGTCCTGATGATATCCATCCTCTTTTCTTACGAAATCTTCCTCTGAATGCAAAGCTAATATTAGTTGATATTTTTAATAATATTTTTATTCACCATGACTTTCCTGATCTATGGTCGCAAGCAACTATAATTCCAGTCCTTAAATATAATAAACCAAAAGACGATCCAAATTCCTATCGTCCAATATCACTTACGTGTTGTACCTGCAAACTTTTAGAAAAAATCCTTAATTATCGTCTTAAATGGTACCTCGAAAACAATAACCTGATAAGTATCAGACAAAGTGGATTTCGTACAGGTAGATCCACAACAGACAATCTAATAACACTTGAATCCAGTATACATGAATCCTTTCTGCACAACCAAAAACTTATTGCCGTATTTTTTGACATAAGAAAAGCGTTTGACACAACATGGAGACATCTTATACTGAAAACACTTCAAGAATGGGATGTTCAAGGGCACATGTTGTTCTTTATTAAAAATTTTCTAAAAGCACGAACTTTTCGAGTTAGAAACAATGGATTTACATCTTCCAGACGAGTACTTCAAAACGGCACTCCACAAGGATCTACTCTAAGTCCTACTCTCTTTCTAGTTGCAATAAATAGTATTATACATCAAATAAAACTACCTGTATTTACTAGCCTATATGCAGATGACTTAGTCATTTATCTAAGAACAAACAATGTAATTCTGGGAACACATATACTGCAAACTACCTTACACACAATTGAAAGCTGGTCGCAAAACACGGGTTTTATATTCTCTAGTGAAAAGACACGTTATTTAATTTTTAGCAAAAGAAAAAATTATCCTAATGTTCAATTAACACTAAATGGAGTTGTCCTGAAACAAGCAGAAGAAATAAATTTCTTAGGACTTTCTTTTGAATGTAACTTAAACTGGGAAACCCACATCACCAATCTGCAACGTTCTTGCCAATCCAGAATTAATCTACTAAAAATGCTGTCAAATACCTCTTGGGGGGCAGATACAACAACCTTACTTACTCTATATAGATCATTAATACGAAGTAAACTAGACTACGGCTGTTTATGCTACGATACTGCTAACAAAACATCTCTAAAAAAACTTGACTACATTCAAAATATGTGCTTGAGACTAGTTTTAGGTGCAACAAGAACTAGTCCAGTAAGTAGCTTACAAGCTCTGGCTAATGAACTGCCCTTAAACCAACGAAGAAAACTCCTATCACTAAATTACGTTGCCAGAATTTCAGCAAACAACAGCAACGTAACCTACTCAACAATACTTAGCAGAACAAATGTATCGTCCGATCTTTACAAAAACATTGCAATAAAAAAACTACCATTTCCTGAACGTATAAAACATATTGGTCTTAATATAGAACAGTTCAGTTTTACTATGCCTATTCATGTAAATGTTCCTCCTTGGATGATCAAATCTCCAAAAATCGACACGTCTCTAAAAGAACTCCCGAAACATTCCACACATCCTTTCCTTATACAGCAAGCTTATAAAAATATAATATCCAAATACCCAACAACCCATCAAATCTTCACTGATGCTTCCAAATGTGATGAAGGACATGCTGCAGCCTACATCTACGAAAACGTCAAGTCTACCATACGAATCCCAACAAATTGTTGTATATATACCGGAGAACTTACGGCAATTCACCAGGCTATGAAAAAATGTGCTTCTATCAATGAAAACAAATTTGTTGTCATCACCGATTCAATGAGCGCATTACTTGGAATAAAACAGCTATATACAACTCACGCCATACTACTCAAGATCAAAGAAGAGTTATTTAATCTATAGAGTCAACAAAAAAATATTTCCTTCATCTGGGTACCTTCCCATATGGGAATAAGTGGTAATGAGGAAGTGGACTCTCTGGCAAGCACTGCAACCACTGACCAAAATATTCCTATCATCAATCAAATGCCTTGGACTGATCACAAAGTTAATATCAAAGCCCACATGTACAGAGAGTGGCAAACTACTTGGGATCATACTGCCAACAAACTTAAAGAATGTCTAAGTCAAGTAGGAACCAAACTCATCTTACCAAATAGTAGAAAAGACCAAGTCATTATCAACCGACTCCGAATAGGACATACTTTCCTTACCCACAAGCATATCTTCAACCAGGAGCCTGCTCCGATGTGTAACAAGTGCAACACTCAGTTATCAGTGAAACATATAATTGTTGAGTGTCCAGTGTACCAGAACGAAAGAATCGCGTGTGCCCTTAGTGACAATTTAAAAAGTGTACTAACGTCAAATTTACAGGCTTTATTAAGTTTTCTTAAAATGACTAAACTGTATACGAGATTGTAAAAAATATTTTTTTTTTATGTAACAATATGTATCTTACTGTTTGTGTATGTCCCCCTGCTAATAACCCTTAGTGGTTGATGCGGGTATATTTGTTTAAATAAAAAAAAAATTATTGCATATAAAAAGAATTTTATTTTCTCGGGCTAATGGGTTAATGTTAATTTCGAGAAATTTTGGCTGTTCAATTTTTAAATGACAAGCTATCCCTCCCTCCTCCCTCTAAACCAATCCACGATTAAAACATTTTTTTTACGTTCATATGTACAAATTAGTTTTATAATCAGTCCATTTTATCACATCATCACCGTAAACGCGCTATCACCGTCACCGTTTACTAAAACAAACCAAAGTCTATACAAATACTATCTACGCACTCAATCACTCCGTCCCGTCTAATGTCTAATTCGGTAGAACAACCTTGCCGAGTATTAAGTTACCATTAGGGTGAGGAATATATTTAATCATTGTATCCTTTCACGTTGGATCCTTTGCGTTGCGTTGCGATCGCAGCCTGTCAGCCTTTGTCAATGCTTGGCGTTTTGTCGGTAACTTAATCTGTTCCTGTAAGAATTTAATCATTAATGGCATTTACCGCAGACAAACTCGCCTGGGAGCCATTATTAAAGTTTTCAAACTGGAAAACATAACCAACCGCTTAATTTAATTGATTAGTATTAAAGTATTATCTTATCTAATAAGAACTTTCCATTTTGAAGTATATTAAAAATTGATTTTATATCACTTCACTTTTACCTTATACCATGGTGAAACAAACGTTATCAAGAAGTTTTCAAACCAATTTTTTCTTCCAGCATTTCTTCGTGTCATATAAAAGACGTCGAAGCTACCTCTAACTATTATTTTATTTTTTTTTCATTTTTGTCTTCCTTCTTTCATCTCTTAATAAATGTATTATAGTGTTAGTGTAATAATAAGAAAACCTGACAACACTAAAATCAGGGCATATATTTTAGAGTATAATAGTTGATTGTGGCGTACTTTGTCAAAGGCCTTTTCAAAGTCTATAAAGCAGGCATGCAGCTCTTGGTTAACGTCTAGACATCCCTGTGTTAGGACATTTAAGGCAAAGAGAGCTTCTCTTTTACTTAATCCTTTTCGGAATCCCATATGTGTATCGTTAATATCGATATCTAACTTTTGATAGATTCGATTGTGGATGACTATAAGAAATATTTTAAGCATGTGACTCATCAAGGAGATTGTTCGATGATCTAAACATAGCATTGTGTGTAGAATGCATACATAGGAAGTGTAGAACTTCCAAATTTCAGAAGAACTGGAAGAGAGGTGATGAAAATACTAAAAATATGGCTAAGCTCAGTGGAACAAAGTTAAATGGCCAAAGAAACACTAAATCTCAAGTAAGTGTTCGGGCTAGCTTCAATTCACTGAATTGTGGCTTTAAAGATATAAAGCAGATAGCAAGGATAATGAGCTAATGAGACAAGAAACGAAATAAGACCTGTTAATATCAAATGTGATACAACTAAAGAAGGTCACTGGGAATAAATTTGTAGAAAAAAGGACGATAAGAAGAGAAGAAGAAGGGCGCCAACTCAACGATAGTTGAGATTTTGAAGTAACAAATAACTGGAAACAACTGATTCTGGAGATAATAACCTGAAATACAAAATACTGAATACTAATCTTGTCTTGCTATATTATATACTGGTTAGTAGAAACTGAAATAAAACTCAAAATAGTAACAATAAATATATTTATAAAAATGTGTATATAGATATATATGTATTAACAATTTACATATAATGCAAAAACTAAATAACAGTGGTAGTGGGTGGTGTAAAGATACAATAGGACCGAATAGCCCCTCAACAAGCGAATAGTCACTACCACTGGCCAAATAAAGTGTGAAATATTAGTAAAAACCTAGAATAGTCCGTATGGTAGCCAAAGTCTTAACACTAAAAGTTAGTAATTTAATTTAACTTAGTTCTACTAAAATGAGATACAAGTGACAGTATGGTAAAGATATCAAAATTGATAAATCTAGTACCATTTATATCATAGATAAAAAGTGAGTTGTTACATATTCCTTATATAATGTTTTAAAAACTACATGAAATTTATTTCCCTCCCCAATATCAAAATTGTATTATATCAAAATGTATTGTATTAAAAAAAATATATCAAAAAGTGAGTTTGGTCAGACTCTTTATATACTATTAAAAAAAACCTAATAAAAACATGAAATGTATTTTCCCTCCCCAATATTTTAGAATTATATTATATCAAAAATGTATTTACCTGATCATATGCATATGAAAAGTGTACACTACTAAATAGAAAGTAACAAACAAGGTTAGACAGTCAAACAACTTATCTTTACAGCACTATAAGTCCATAGGAAAACTCCTCTTGGCACGGCTAAATCAGTTTGTTGCTGTAAAGGACAAATCCTAGGAGAGTCTGGGCACAAAACCAGTCACTGGTCTATCTGCTCGGAGTGACGGCAAAATCCACGAGAGTTGCTAACTATTTAAGAAATTCTGTTACTAATATCCTTGAGGGAATATTCTTAAGAGAATACTCTCAAGTAACGGAATCTAAAAGAATTATCAGATTTAATATCTATGTAATTTAATAGGTGTAGCAGCATGGATTGACTGCACCAAAACAAAACATCAAAACATTAGGTTAGGTCAACATGTCAAAATTTCTGAAGTTACTTCGTAGACCTGACAGTCTTGCGACATGAAATGAACATGCGCAGAATACAGAAGGCTATTCAATAATTGTAGAGCCTATTATATTCCACCAAAAAAAGTTAGAGAAAAAAAAAGAAAACAAAAAACCCTAATGATACGACGTGGACAAAAACAGAATTTAAGTTTGACTATATAAAAAATAACCTTATGTTATTTGCGAGTACATGAAGGAAATTTTAAATTTAAATTATTTCGGAACTCAAAAATAAATCTCTAAAGAAATACTAAACTGCAATGATAAATTTGATTATATAATAAAGAGATAATACGTATGAAATTATTTACTTACATGGAGCCGCAGCACGCCAAAAAAAAATCTTCCTTTTTATGTGGAACTCTTATAAATGAATCTTGATTTTATTAAAAAAAAATTACTTGTTATTATTATTGAATTATATATATTTTTTTCTTGTCCTCAATTTTATTTGCTCCAATTCCGTCACTTTGAACGTGAGAAAAACTCACCGGTTGGCGTGTCTGCGTATACGAGTTCTGACCAAAACCGATCGTTCTCGTATAAACTCGATTAACTTTCCTTCCAAAGTGATCCTTGCGCGTGTGCGGAAAAATGTCGTTTTAAAATCAATCGCGGGCGGGTCATAAGAAATTTCGTGAGGGGTTTTATTAATACAATATTTTTAACTCTGATAATATTGCACTAATCAGTAGCGTAAACGCTACATACTGCCTAGAGTAGCACTGTAAAAACATATCAATATATCATTCGAACGAGAATGTCAATATTTCTCATTTGCAAAAGTATCACGGGTTGATCTCAGCTGACATTGACAATATCTTTTTGTCATATATGAATATTTCTTTTTCAAGCAAGTAAGCAATGGAAATGACCCAAGCCTGTTAGACATACACACCCCTAAAATGGCATTTGAGTATACAATTCATTGGGGTGAGGAGGATTCTTCTTCCTCTCGACTAGCTTTATAATTCGGGGTGAGTTATCACGTCATCCACTATAGTCCGTCGTCTTCTTCGATTTTGCGCTTCCATTTTGCATTGCTGTTCTCTAATTCTAGATAAATCGGCGTCAACATCATTCTTTTTCTGGGACGGTCTACTGATCTTCTACAGTCTGATCTCTCAAAAAACACTCTCTTTAGTACTCTGTCTTTCTCTGATCTTACCACATGATCTTCCCATTTTATTCGGTTATCTTTTATATGTCTGACGATATTTTCAGTACCATATAGAGTCACCAATTGAGCGTTGTATTGACTTCTCCATATCTTCTTATATAAATTAATCTATTTGAGGGCAAAATATCATTCTCAGAACCTTCCTTTTAAAAACCACCAGCTTTTTTAGTTCCCGCTAATATAAAGTTCATGTTTCACTTCCGTATGTAACTACTGGACGAATAATAGACATGTACAGCCTTAATTTAGGTTGTCTTTTTAACAGCTTAGATCTTTATAATGATGATAGAGAGTATCTATTTTCGGCAGCTATCCTTACAAGACATCTTTTTCGATGTGGTTGTATTTGTGATTACTGCCCCCAGATAATAATTCTTTTACCACTTGAAAGTTTTGGTCATTAATATTTCATCTTCTTTTCTTTTATTCAAAGACCCAGAATACTTGTTTCTCCTCGAGTTGTCAAAAAACCTTTTTCGCGTCTCTTGTAGAATGAACGGCTGAATCTAGATCATCGGCCAAGGCCAACAATGTTTGTTATCCTTGATTCGCAGATCCCTCTGTCAGCTTAGATGATATTTTACTTATAGGACTTGATGTTATACTAAATGACATCTTGATGTTCTGGTTCCTACCTTTATCGTAGTCATGCAGATTTAAGACTCCACTAATTGTCTTGAATTCGTATTTCTAGCACTGCTAGCTATAGTCTGCTTCTTCTTATTGAATCATATGCTTGCTGGAAATCTACGAAAATTTTTTGTACATCTCGGTTGAATTCATAATTTTTTTCTAATATTGATCGAATGATAAATATTTGATCATTGTTGACTTTCCAGCACAAAAGCCGGATTGGTAGTAGCTCAGAATGTCTTTCGAACACGGAGTGAGTGTCTTTATTAAGATAATTAATAAAACTTTATATGCTTTGCTAATAACCGATATGCCTCTATACCTTCGAAATTGTTCTTTATCTACTTTCTTACGCATAAGTATTATAAGGCATTCCATTTTCTAGGCATTTTCTGTTGTTGCCATCATTATCACCTAGCCCTTTGCGTACACTGCTGGACATAGACCTTCCTCATTTTTATCTATTGTGCTCTACCTTGAGCACTTTTCATTTAATTTCTTGACATTTTCTTAAGATCGTTAGTCCAACGAGTAGGTGGTATTCCTCTACTTCTTCTGTCTAACCTCGGCCTCCACTCAAGCAATCTCTTTGTCCACCTTTTATCACTGATTCGGGCGACGTGTTCGGCACAGTTTCATTTCAGTGTGGCAATTCGGTAAATTAAATCGGTAACTCCTGTCTCCTATCATCGGTAAGTCTTCATTTATAACTCAGTCACGACGCGATATACTCAATCTTGACCTTTCCATGTTCCTCTAAGCTATTTGCAAGGTTTTAGAACTTGTAGCTGTCAATGTCAAAGTTTCGGCACCATAGGTCATCACAGGAAACACACATTGGTCAAATGTTTTACGTTTTTTAAAGAAATTGGTATATCGCTTTTAAAGATGTCTGAGTTTTCCATAGGCTGCCGATGCTAGGTTTATTCTTCTTCATCGTTCGCATGTTTGGTTGTCTCTTGTGATTTTTATTTTGTGTCCAAGATATATGTATTTTTGCACCAGCTCTACTTCGTTATCTCCAATACTGATATTTCAGCTAGGTACTAGGCACTAACTGAAGTTCATGCAGCATTGTACATGTACATATCTCCCTGAGATCGTCCGAGAACAAAAATATGTCGCGTTGTTGCTATACTTTCAGAATAATGTCAGACAATTTTGTTTGTAAAATGTTTCCTCTTTTTTTGATCAATTCTCCATTTCTACTATTATTTCCTGGCGCTTTGTGATCTTTAAGAGATGCTATCGCATTTTTACTTTTTAATGTATTAGTAGTGGTATTTTCACATCTGCAGAATGGATTATAAAATTTGCTTCCTCTTTCTCACTTTCAATATGTAGTAACTTCCGAAAGAATTCCCTTTATCGTTCGACGATTTCTGTTTCTGTTTCAACGATCATTATTAGCTCAGCTGTTTGATTTCTCATAGTTTGTGTTACCCCAACAGTTTCACCTTATCTGACTGTCTTTACTTCTGTAAAGGATTTCGTCACTTTATTTTTCTTGCCACTTATGTCCATTTCTCGTATTTCCTGTTCTATGTAGATCCCCTGTTTAGTTCTGAGTATTCGCTTTGTCTGTGCTATTGCTCTGTGAAAATTTGTTTTGTTTTGAAGAATTTTCAATACTTTTTAAGTTTATAAAAGACAAGTAGTTCAGGCTTTGAGGCCGCTCTCGTTGGGAAAATGTTTCTGATTCGGTTTCTTCGCAGATTCCGGTTTAAAAATGTCCCCTTTAAACAAATCTGAAGGGTGCAGGGCGAAATTGTTGATCAGCAAATGTTTAAACAATTTTTTTTAAACAAATTCCAAAAATATTTTTTTTTCTGGAAAACGTTTTTTTAGGTTTTTTGGGTGATTTTAAATAAAAAAGGTTTCCTGTCATTTTTCTCTAAAGTTGATAGTTTTCGAGTTATAAGCGATTTAAAGTCTGAAAAACGCGAAAATACGCATTTTTGAGGCTTGAAAACCCATATGTAAATTATTATTTTTGAGGTTACCAAGTGTCTAAATTGAAGTTTCAACATTTAACTTCAAGATTGTGAAGAGTAATCGGGGCTTATTTTAATTTAGACCGTTGTTTTTTAATTGTTAAATATGCACGTACACTCGATTTTTCAGCCGCCGCGGCGCGGCGCGGTAGAGTGCGCTTCTATCGTACTTATGCATAGTTTACATATACACTTACGCAAACAAACCCGAACAAATCCTTGAAGTTTATTAACATAGTTTTTTCCATAATTTATTTATGTAGGTATTAATTATTGTCATTGGGCTAATTAAATAAATCAATCATCGCAATGTAATAACCGTATATAGTTTTTTTTTCTTCCAAATTTGAACAGTGTGACTGAAAAATTTAATTTAATCTAGCCAATATACCTTGTACCTCTGACGCACTTTACCAACACTTGTTAAGAGCTTTTGCTAAAACATATATTTGGCGAAATGCCATATATTACCGCTATCAAACTCTCGATTTTACACAATATGGATATTATATGTCTGATAGTGGTGGGTTGGGAAACCGTGCAAATGCAAAAAGACTTGCAAAACTAATGCTTGCAACTGCAAGAAAAATCATGTCAACTGTGTACCCTTATGTGGATGTGATTTAGATTTTTGTGAAAACAAAGATACTTTTACTGAGTGATATTAGTGTGTTATTTAACAATCTTTTGTACAATTATTTTATTTAACTATTATTAGACTTTAGACGAAATTTATATTATAACTCAATTGATATAAATAAATATATACTCAATAAATAATAATTATTTGTAAGTATATGTAAACTATGCATAAGTACGATAGAGGCGCACGGTAGCGCGCGGCACCGCGGCGGCTCAAAAATCGAGTGTACGCGCATATTTAACAATTAAAAAACAACGGTCTAAATTAAAATAAGCCCCGATTACTATTCACGATCTTGAAGTTGAATGTTTAAACTTTAATTTAGACACTTGGTAACCTCAAAAATAATAATTTACATATGTGTTTTCAAGCCTCAAAAATGCGTATTTTCGCGTTTTTCAGACTTTAAATCGCTTATAAATCGAAAACTATCAACTTTAGAGAAAAATGACAAAAGATTTTTTTGTTTAAAATGACCCAAAAAACCTAAAAAAACGTTCCAGATTAAAAAAAATTATTTTTGGACTTGTTTAAAAAAATTGTTTAAACAATTTCTGCCCAAAAATTTCGCCCGGCACCCTTCAGATTTGTTTAAAGGGGACATTTTTGAACCGGAATCCGCGAAGAAATCGAATCAGAAAGATTTTCCCAACGGGAGCGGCCTCACAGCCTGGACTAAAGAGGAAATACAAATTATTGTAAATTTTTAAATATTTACATACATTTTTTTTACTTACTTTCATATAGATATATTTAAGATTGTATTAAGTTGAAGTGGATTTATTTGCTCTCAATTGCAGACACTCCCTCTTCGTGTCGACTTTCATTAAAGACAGCTTTTCAGGTATTTATCAAATAGTGTTAGTGAACTCCTCGAGGAAATTTGGGATTGTCACGGAAAGACGGTATATTGAATAAATGTTTTGGCGACGCCGCGCCGTTTTTAATACAAAGCGAATGATTGGTACGACTTAAGTATTTTAATTACGTTTGAAGAAAATATAACGAAACTAAATTTAAATAATAATAATAATAATAATAATAATAATAATCACCACAAGAACCACAAGAAGAACCACCAGTGAGCCAAACAACAGCAAGAGCTCTACTCGCTGAAGGTGCTGCGCTGGAACATCAGCCGGCGCTCACTCAAGCGGGACGACCGAGGCAGCGCATGAAATGGACTGTGTCTATAAACGAGAACATTTTGCGCTTTTATTATAAGGTGACAAACCTCGGTCAAGAAACGATCGGCTATCGACAACAACTGTATGCCGAATTTTGCAGAGAGTACCCAGAAATCCAAGTATCTGAACAAAGAGTAGCAGACCAATACCGGGTAATTATCAGAAACAATCTTATCCCAGAGACTAGACGCGACATGATCAAAAGCGAAGTCGAACGGGAGATCCGTAACCTAGAGCCAGTTGTAGACCAAGTCCCTAATGAAATCATTAATGAGCAGATTCCTGAGCTTCTCATCCAAGAAACTCCACCTGATAATATACAACAGGAGAATAACGAGTTGCACGATAGTCTGGTAAACGAGATGGCACGTGCCGTACAAGAGTTTAGTGGAACAAACCCACTTAGCAGACCACCGCTACCAAAAATAAACTCTTCGAAGAAACTAGGAGCGCTGTTACAAATTGTGAATACTGAAGTCCTACCCAATTATATCGTGGAAGCCCATACATTGGAATATTTGCACATGCTGATTTACTGTGCGGCAACAGCAATTGCTAATGTTATGGGCATTAAGATCAGAACACGACGAGGAACTAATATCGGAAGGACTGAAAACAGAATAGCACCCTGGGAACAACGACTGCTGAGGAAGATTGAATTACTGCGTAGGGACATTGGACAAATTACGGAATACATTCGAGGAGTGAGAACTCAAAAAGTAGTTAAAAGAACTGAAGAAATAATTCTGAACACTGGAAGACACTCACAACATGATCCAGAAAACAACACAGCTCGACACTGCCTGGACACACTAAAACAAAAACTCTCCGTTTATTCAGGTCGCCTAAGAAGATACAAAGTGAGTAACAAACGGAAATGTGACAATATACTTTTTGAGCATGCAGAGAAGTCTTTCTATAGGAAACTGAATTCCACTGTAGAAAATATAAATAAATCCTACCCAAGCCAAGAAGAAATTCATGAGTTTTGGGGAAACCAACTTTCGACACCAGCTACTCATAACAACAATGCTGGATGGATTGAAGAAACGACGAACAACTGCCAACACTACACTAATGTTCCCTATGAACCTTTCACCACTGAAGAAGTCTCGAACATTATCAAAGAGCTTCATAACCGGAAATCTCCTGGGCCAGACGGAGTTCAAAACTTCTGGCTAAAGAAGTTTTGGAGTATACACGAGCATTTAACAGTATTAATTAATCATGTTATTTTTAATCCGCAGGAAATACCACCATTTCTTACTCAAGGAACCACTTATCTAATACCAAAGGATCAAAATAACACCCAAGATCCAGCCAAGTACCGCCCAATTACTTGTCTTCCAACTTTGTACAAATTGGTCACATCCTGTGTAACCCAGCGTATCTACCAACACTGTTCTCTAAACAATATCATAGAGCCTCAACAGAAAGGATGCGCTAAGGGTTCCATGGGTTGCAAAGAACAACTTATAATCGACTCAGTCATTTCCAACCAGGCGTACAGCAAAAAAAGGAACCTTTTTACCGCCTTCATCGACTACAAGAAGGCTTTTGACTCAGTGCCGCATGAATGGCTGATAGATATATTGAAAATATATAAAGTCGATGTTAATATAGTGACCTTTTTAAAGCATATAATGACGGAGTGGAAGACTAAAATTCACCTTCAAATACCTGGTGAAAAAAACATCGAAACTGAAGATATCCCTATTAACCGGGGCCTTTTCCAGGGGGACTCCTTGAGTCCTCTTTGGTTCTGTTTAGCGATGAACCCACTATCTCAGCTACTGAACTCCACCGACTCAGGTTTTAGTATCAAAAATAACAACACTGTTGTGGCGAAGCTTAATCATTTGTTGTACATGGATGATTTGAAATTAATGGCTTCCACTCGAAACCACCTAGACCAGATGCTAAAAACTGTTGAAAATTTCTCAAATGATATTAGTATGCACTTCGGTCTTGACAAGTGCCGTGTCTTAAATATAATCAAAGGAAAGGTTCAGCCCGGCGGATTCGATATGCAAAACGGCCAGAACATCGAGGCCATGGGTGAAAATGATATGTATAAATACCTAGGAATCAAGCAAGCGCGGAAGATTGATCATAAGCAAATGAAAACTGAGATAACAACTGAGTTTACACGAAGGGTAAAACAGCTGCTTCGTTCACACCTTAACAGTAAAAATTTGTTTAAGGCACTAAACACCTACGCATGTTCCGCGCTCAGCTACTCATTTGGTATTGTTAAGTGGACAAAAACGGATATAGAAAATCTTCAGCGAAAAGTGCGAACACACCTCACAAAGGCACAAAAACACCATCCTCGAAGTGCAGTAGAAAGAACGACATTACCGCGGTATTTAGGAGGTCGAGGACTTATGGATATAAGTCAGCAATTAGAAAAACAGATTACTAATCTAAGAACTTATTTTCAGGTGCAGGCGGAGACATCTACTCTTCATCGCGCGATTTGTGCAGTAGATGACACAACACCGATCAAACTGAGGGAACCAGAAATGCGCATAAACCACCCTACTAACAACGAAAAGATGCGCACCTGGATGGGCAAGCCTCTGCACGGGCGACATCCCAATGAGGTCAGTCAAGACCATGTCGACAGTATAGCGTCGAACTATTGGCTGACATCAGGAAGGATGTTCCCCGAAACAGAAGGTTCACTACTGGCCATTCAGGATCAGGTTATACCAACCAAAAATTACCTGAAATATATTGTCAAAGACCCTCAGGTCCAAAATGACAAATGCCGATATGGATGCCAAGCTCAGGAAACCATTCAACATCTTACCGGAGGCTGTCAGGCATTTGCTGCAACTGAATATAAGGAAAGGCACGACTCAGTAGGAAAGATCCTTCATCAAGAGATAGCTATCAAACTGGGACTTCTTCAAACAAACCATCTTCCATATTATCAATATGTTCCTGAAAGTATACTTGAGAACGACAATTACAAGCTATACTGGGATCGCACGGTGCTCACAGACCAAACAGTGGCACATAATAGACCAGATCTCATACTAGTTAATAAACTAAAGAGACAAACAACATTAATTGATGTGGCGATACCCAACAACAATAATCTTCGTGTTAAACAGAACGAAAAAATCGCCAAGTACAGGGATTTGGAAATTCAAATACGAAGACAGTGGAAAATGGAAAGTACCCAGACAATACCTATTATTCTCTCTACTACTGGAGTCATTCCAAAGAACCTCCTAGAAAATATAAAAAAGCTAGGTCTGAATGAACATCTCTACAAGACCATGCAAAAAGCTGTACTACTCTCAACATCCCGATGTGTACGAAAATTTTTGGGAGATACTCCAGCATACCAAGTCACCTAGGGCTCGATAACACGGAAAGAGTCCCACCAGAGCTCAATCCTTTTGATACCGTAGGTATCTGGGATGAGTGAATTTTCCCCTTAGAGGGAGTGTGAGCCGTATGGCTAACTCTGAATAATAATAATAATAATTATAATAATAACGTTTATGTCCATGAAATATACAATTAATAATATTGCAATAAAATAATTACATTACAATAAATATTTAAAAATATTAATTTTATTTTATAGTTCTGTAATTGGTTCAAGGTAAATAAACAGTTATCCCATCGTAGATATGCATGGACGTATGTATGTATGTAGATATGAGTCGATTTGAACACCAAGGTATTTTGTATATTTTGTATTACTCACTGCATTAATACTCTGACTACACAGGTCTACATTTTTATTTTCATGAAAAAGTAAGTTGAATAGGTGTCCTATGGTAAATGGGATGTGCTGATAAGAATCTGTACTTAGTTTTTTTTTCAGCAAGTCAGGTTTGCAAGAAAAGTGTGTTTGAAATTTTCCATAGAAACTGTCAAAAATTCTGTCTGCCTAACATTACACTGCAAAATTGAGTTGTTCTTAATAACTTAAAAAGAGAATTCAGTATAACCTACGTTAGACAATATTTGGTTGTTTTTTAATAAAAAACGTTCTCTTTTTCCATAAAAATTTCATTTTGTGGTCTTCTTTTTATGGATTTTTGTGATCGATTCTCTCTTCACGATCCGGCAGTAATCAGCCACTATTTTATATCCCATCTTCCTTGGTAACATCTTTCCATCTCATTAATATCTTGATGAAACCATTCTTCGAGCTCCTCGCTGACAGCTCCAAGATTTTTGGGAAAATAGTCAACGTGGGAATCCAAAAAATGAAGTTTGACGCTCATATTGCATCCCAGTTTTTTATAATTTTCGACCAAGTTAGCTACAATATTTTTATAGTTTGGAGACTTGTTGTTTTCGAGGAAACCGTCTTTGAGTTCTACGAAAGAACTTTATACTTCAGTTTCATTATGGGTCATTGTATTCTGGAACAATCTGTCCGATTTTAAGGTTCGAGTTTGAGGGCCTTCGTGAATTCCCTATTTAAGTTTAGCTTCAGAAAGTACAGAAAATTTGTCGAACAGGTATTTAAACCAGTCACATTGTTTATCTAAAACTTTGATAATCTGCTTCATTAATCCCAACATTATGTGAAGAGAAAGCAAAATATCTAATTTTGGGTCAACGTTG
Organism: Diabrotica balteata; assembly: GCA_918026665.1. Taxonomy (NCBI): domain Eukaryota; kingdom Metazoa; phylum Arthropoda; class Insecta; order Coleoptera; family Chrysomelidae; genus Diabrotica; species Diabrotica balteata. The sequence continues at coordinate 36,972,576 of OU898284.1, forward strand.
CACATTTTTTTGTCCCAATACTAGTCTTTCTCTGAGTCGCCACTCTTTCTTAAAGTAACTGTACCACTAACCTAAAAAAATATGGATACTTTGTGAATCCAGACTGCTGACCCAAAAGCATGGATATTATTTTGAGATCTCAACAGAGTTGCCAACAATATTCGCTATACTTTATTTTATTTAGCAACAGCTCAAGATTCTCATATGTTTCTTTGAGATGCACGGAGTGAGCAACATGCACTGAGTTACAAGTATTACCATTGTGCGACAAGACACTCTTCAAACTTCTCTTAGAAGAATCATTAAATAACCGCCATGATGTGGAATCGTAATTGTCAGCTCCCAGTTTCATAACTTCTTCAGAAATATTATATATTTCAGAAATAAACCCGTGAGCCCACTTGAGAACAATTATCCGCGAACTCTTTTTTACGATGCCTATACCACGAAAATGTGGTACCTGGAGTCAATAGATTTTTTTCTTTTAGTCGTGAACCCAAGATTTATGCAGCATCCTTCGATAGGCCCAAGCCCCTCACTAAGTCATTTAGTTCAGCTTGAATTTTTGAACTTTGAACTCTTGAGGTTGGTCTATCTCAGGATTGAATTCATCTTCATCGGTTTTTTCGTCTAAACTTTCATCTGATGATTGCTGTTGGATGTCGTGAATAAAAGTTGGAGGAATAGGAATTCCTGGTTTATGAGATATAGGTCGTTTAGCAGAAGGTAAATTAGTATATTGAATTTTATGTTATTTTTTTTGAATAGAAACCCTTTATATCGCAAGAGAAAAAGTAGCAGTCGCCTTTATGTTTTTTTATTTCCCTCCATACCATAGGAATGCCAAAAAATAAAGAGTTACATGTACCTTTTGTCCATTTTCTCAGTAGTTCGACACACTAAAAGCACACTTTGTGTGGAGCGCAATGTTCGTCCTGATTACCAAACTTTACAAGCACCAATAAGGTACTGGTTTGCGCTAAGTACTAGTTTGCAAAAGGTAAATTAGGATATTGAATTTTGTGTTATTTTTTTGAAGTGAAACTCTTGATATCGCAAGAGCCTTTTGCCGTCTCCATGGTTTTTTTGGTTCCCTCCATACCATAGGTATGCCGAAGGATGAAGAGTTACATGTAACTCTTGTCCATTTTATCAGTAGTTTGACACACTAAAAGCACATTTTGTGTGGAGCCCAAGGTTCGTCCTGATCACCAAACTTTACAAGCACGAATAAGGTACTTGTTTGCGCTAGTATATAATATCTCACAAGGTTTTTCAATTTTGTGAAAATTTTGACGTGATGGGCAGTGTTGCCATTCAAATGAAACTAACATAATAATACACTGCACTCCAAAATTAACGCATAATTTTAAAAACCCTGGTAAATCAAATAATTTTAACGTTTCGATTTTGGTGCTAATGTATTATTGTTACCCCCGGTATATTGGAAAATTTATCGAAAGAACGGTAAAAAACGCTATTTTTACGATTTTTTGCAAAAAAATTAAAAACATATCAATTGTGCTTCATCTTATTTCTAATTTAGTTGAGTTGGATTACGTTATGCTGAACGTTTAAAGGGGTTTTTCAAGTTTATTAAGTGTTTTTTTTAAATGAACCACCAGCAGCAAGAAAATCGAAATTTGTCAGAAAGTGACTGTTTTAGAATCGTTACTCTTCGCGAAGAAGGATACACTCAAGTAGAACTCGCTGAACGTTTTAACGTCACCCAGTCAAACATTTCTAGAGTGTTAACACGTTTTTCTGTTACTGGAAGTAACTAGGAAAGATCCGGTCAACGCCGTAGAAGGGTTACAACACTTCGTACACTGAGACAAAGATTTGTTATCAGTACTTCTCTACAAAAAGAATTTTTTGGATCGTTATAACTTTAGAATCAGCCAAAATACGATTAGAAGAAGACTTGCAGAAAACGACCTACACCCTGGAAGGGCACCAATTGGCCCATTGTTGACCAGAAACCATAGATGGCAAAGATTGCATTTTGCGCGTGAACATCTTGATTGGAATAATGACGATTGGGGAAGAATATTGTTCACCGATGAATCCAGGTACTATATTTTTCTGATGAAAGGAGAAACCGAGTGTGCAGAAGGACTGGGGAACGCTACGCACAGTGTAACGCCGTAGGGCTGTTCAGTATGGCAGCGGCTCGGTAATGGTGTGGGTGGGATTAATTTAGAGGCTCTTGTAGAATTAGTTAGAATAGATCGCGGTAAGCTTACATCTCAGAGGTATATAACAGACAATTTAGAAGACCATGCCGTGCCATTTGCACCATTTATTAGGGATAATTTCATGCTTATGCAAGATAATGTCAAGCCACACACGGCAAGAATTGTGCAGCAGTATCGTTAGGAGGTTGGAATTCCTGTCATGGATTGGCCTGCAAGAAGTCCTCACCTCAACCCAATAGAACATGTTTGGGACATCATAGGCAGACGACTACGACAACTACCTAATGCACCAAACACATTAGGTGAGCTGTTTTTGCGGTTGGTTGAAATTTGGGATCAAATTGATCAAGAAGACATCCGAACGATTATTCTCAGTATGAGAGATCGTTATCAAGCAGTAATAACTGCCAGAGGAGGCAATACTCGATACTAGTACACGGTACTAGTATTTTCTTCAGCTTTAAAAATTTCAATTTCGCCATTAATTTATAATGTTGGTTTGTTTAGATCAGTTGTTTGTTTAGATGTTTAGATTTATTTATTATTTATATTTAGATGTTTATATTTATTTATTTAAGATGTTCTAAAACAGCCATAAAGCAGAAAAGAACAAACAAAATTTTTTTTCATTATAATTGAAAATAAGAATTTTAAAATTATGCGTTAATTTTGGAGCGCAGTGTATATTAAAATATTTTCTATCGATCTATCAAGTATTTTAAACAAATAATTTTAATGCAATTTACGAAATATTAATAAGGTATTTGTTTTCACTAGTGCATATTAACCCACAAGGTTTTTTTTTTAATTTCGTGAAAAATTTGGGCTTAAACCGAGTTCATATTTAGAATCAGCGTACCGTATCCCGTATTAGCTAAGGACAAACTCAAAACACCAAAAATCATGTTAGCCTGTGTTATTTAAAACTTTTCTTTTTAGATTCGATTTAAACTCCATGTTTAATATAGGTACACAACACAGATTTGTTTTTGGAAATTACTCTCTTTTGCGGTTCGTACTTACGAAAAATGTTTCGCAGACTGTACCGACTTGTTCATGTCACAAACGGTAGATACAAACGGTGGACGCTCAATCGCTCAGAGAGAGATCAGCATTTTACTGTAAAGTGTTATTATATCTGACGGTTACTATTTTAAAGAAGACACATACATTTTGATAAATAAATATATTTTTTTTCGAGAAACATATTTGTAATGTTAAGCGTATAACTTATTTGATACGGACAAATCTAATATATTACAGAAAAACTCTTTCGGTAGCCGTGGAGGCATATTCTGAATTCGTGCGTACATCTCGTCATAATAATCCATCATGTATTTGTCGAAACGTTCAACTAAATTTAGTTCTTGGTATAGATCAAAAATGATCGAAATTGATTTAGGGTCGGAGCTACCGTAGTGTTCCATAAACCTTTTCTTTTGTTGCGGGCTTCCTATTTTGGACACTTGGATAGCCATCCACGTTACTTTAGAAGAAGCTATATCTGTGTTGTCTTTTTCAGCGACACTTATTGATTCTACAATTACAGAAATATCATCCTGGAATAGAAAAGGATATTATAAAATTTGATAAGCGTTCATATGAATTAATATCGCTGTCTTAGAGTGATAAGTTGCTATTTATAACTCCATTTTTTGCGAAATTGACATTTCGACATCATTGAAGAGAGAAAAACATTTCAAATAAGCCTACGACACAATTAATAGAAAAAAGTTATATAAAATATTGCAGAGCTTTAACACGTACAGTGCCACCATGGGATTATATTTTTGTGGAACCCTGTGGTAAAATGTTTTTATTTGAAATTCTAGAAATGTTTGAGCTATTATACAGGTTCGTTGGCATTTTTTTTCCTAAATTTGAAATTTTTTGCCCGATTTTGCCATTTTTATGTGACGGTCTATGTTGATCCCCCATGGCCCGAAAGCATGTGTTTGGCTTAATGGCCAGTGGGGGAGCGCACGCGTGCGTAGCTCATCCTTCAAGCAAGCGGTCTCTACGATTCTCGTCGGCCGGCACTAGTCGTCAGCGTTTCAGTTTGTTTGTGGGATAAAATAAACCAAACAATTGTGAGAGGAGGTGCTTTCGGCTAGTGACGAAGACTTTTCCCCTGATATGAGTGAATATGCGCCTTCAGACTCTGACATGTCTCATTTAGAAGAGTATGCAGAGATACCTAGAAAAAAAAATCAAGATTGTTAAATCTCCGGGGAAAAAATTTGACTACACTTCCAAAGAAAATTTGCTAAGTAAGTCTGCAAGAAGAATGGTGTTTTCGACAGATCCACTGACATCTAAAAATTCAGTTCAGGTAACAGAAACAGGAAATAATATTGACAATGTTATAGAGTATGTAATTCAGTGGAACATGAATTACAATGATGAGACCCTGACAGATGAACTCACTGCTGAGCCTATTGAAGTATTTTCATGATTTGAAGTATCGGGTACGCACATGAAGAATTTTCAATTCACAGTGGTTAACCCTAGAATTCACGAGAACCTTTATGATGTTTATGAAAAAACTCCAAACGATTTTTATAAATTAATGGTTACCGACAAAATATTTGAGTTATTTCTTAGAGAGACAAATAGATCACAAAAAAGGAGCAAACTATAAGACCAAGAGCACGTATTCAACCCTGTAATGACACGAATTGTTCGAAAATAGAAAAGTTTGTGGGGTATATTTTGTGGATGGGCCTTGTTTAGTTGCCACCAATTCAATCCTATTGGTCTATAAATAAGTTATATCATAACTTCATGAAAACAGTAATGCCCAGAAATCGTTTTCATGTGGTTGCATTTTGCAAATAATGATAATTTTTTTGATGGTGACAGACTGTATAAAATAACACCCCTTTTTACGAACCTGTTCGAGAATTTTCAATCTTCAATTGTTCCAGGAGAATTTATCTGCATTGATGAAACGCTCGTAACTTTTAAAGGCAAACTTAGATTTAAACCGTACATTAGCAAGAAGACACAAACTTGGAATCAAGCTCCTTAAGCTCTGCCTTGAAAACGGATATCTTTATGATGCTTCTATCTGCTCTGGGCAGAAAAGAGAACCAAATCAGGAGCAGTCAGTACCATCAAATGTTGTTTTCAAAATTAACAAAAAATTTACTAAACCAAGGTCGCACTATCGTCGTGGACAACTACTACACCTCTGTTGAATTAGCATCAAAACTTCTGAAAAAAAATACATATATTTTATGTAATCTACGAAGCAACAGAAAAAAAAACTCAAAAAATGTTGTTCAGAAAAAACTAAGATGCGGCGAACATATTACCGAAGAAAGCAACACAGGAATATTTATAGAGAAATGGAAAGACAGGAGAGACGTCCTTATGTTGACAACTTAATATGTTCCTGAAATGATCACTCAGGCCAGAAGATCTGGCGAAAAAACGAAGCCAAGAAGTATCATCGAGTATAACAAACACAAAGCTTATATCGACATATTCGACCAAATGAAAGCTTACAATTCTTCTTTGCGCCGTGGACTAAATCATCATCATCATTTAACCTGGAGCTATCCATTGCTGAATATAGGTCTCCCTCAGTCTTTTCCAAGTATTTCTGTTTTGTGCTGTTTGCATCCAATTTTTGTCGATCCGTTTTATGTCATTAGACCATCTTGTTGGTGGACGACCTCTACTTCGATGTGCTTCTTGTCTCGATCTCCACTGTATTATTCGCTGTGTCCATCTGTTATCCGACATTCTAGCTATGTGCCCCGCCCAGTTCCACTTAAGGGTCATAATTCTTTCTATGGCATCTGTCACTCCTGTTCTCCGTCTTATTTCCTTGTTCGTGATCCGATCCCTACGAGAAATGCCTAACATCGATCGTTCCATGGCTCTTTGGGTAACACAAATTTTATTTCTTACTTTCTTGGTTAGTGTTAATGTCTCTGCACCATATGTAAGTACTGGCAACACGCACTCATTAAAGACTTTTCTTTTAAGACACATAGGCAATTCTGATTTAAGAACATAGCTCAGCTTGCCGAATGCCACCCAAGTGAGTCCTATGCGGCGGCTTAGTTCGCACGTTTGATTATCTCTTCTTATGCATATCTCATGTCCTAAGTACTTATTAGATGTGGTTTCTTCAATATGCATGCCATTTGCTGAAATCTTTTCGCTTAACACAAGATTTGTCATGATTTGTGTTTTTGTGTGGTTGATTTTTATTCCAACTTGTAGGGAGGCTAGGTATAGTTTCTCCAGTTGAGATACTGCATCATCGATTCTGTCAGCAAAAAGGACAATATCGTCAACAAACCTCTAATGACTAAGCATTTCTCCATTGACATTATTTCCTTTTTCACTCAGATATGCGTTCTAAAATATATGCTCTAATAATGTTGTAAACAATTTTGGCGAAATTGTGTCTCGCTGTCGCACTCCCCGTTTTATTTTAAATACGTTGGTCTTTTTATCTGCCAGTTTCACGCTTGCTGACCCATTTTGATAGATGTATTTTATCATGTTTATATAGCGATGATCTATACGGCACTCTGTTAATGCTTTTAACATCTTTTGATGACTTATTGTGTCGAAAGCTTTTTCGTAGTCAACAAATATGACTAATGGCTTGTTATATTTAACACTCTTTTCTATAAGTTCTTAATTACTTGTAAATGATCATTCGTGCCATATCCTGCTATAAAACCTGCTTGCTCTCTTGGCTGATAGAAATCCAACTTACTTCCTAGCCTGTTGGTAATAACTCTTGTAAATAGCTTATATACTTGTGACAACAAGCTAATGGAGCGATAGTTTCCAAGGTCGCTGATATCTCCCTTCTTATGAAGTAAGATGATTTCCGCGTTGTTCCACCGCGTCGGTGTTATCGCTTCGCACAGACATTTATTGAACAGTTTAGCAAGTGTCAGTAAGAGCTTATTTCCTCCTAGTTTTAGGCTTTCGGTCATTACCCTGTCTTCACCTAAGGATTTATTTCGTCAACAGTTATGTTCGGCATTCATTCTGAGCCTTGATTCTCTATCTTTGGTAAGGGGCGTCTTTCATCGGATTCACTTGTTTCATAGAGTTGTCTGTAGAAGTCTTCCACTGTTTTCACTATTTCTTCCTTATCAGTCACAATGTCGTCTTGTTTATTTCTTAACTTATGTATGTCCTTTTTTCCTGTGAACATTTTGTGTCTTAAAACTTTCAGACTTCTATTTTTCTCTATCACCCTTGTCACCTCTCTCATGTTATGTTGCCGTATGTCTTTTCGGATTTCTTTGTTTATTGTTTTACTGAGTTGACGAAATTCTGCGTAGTTAGTGTTATACCTGTCCTTTAGCCTACTTCTTTTTTCGATCAGATTTTTAGTGTTGAGACTTATTTTCTCATGTTTTTTCTTCATTTTAGGACAACAGAACTTCTTCGCTTCTTTAAGGGCTTTTACGATACTTTTGTTTAAAACTTCGACCTATGTTTCGTCGTTGATTTGTTGAAGGTTATGGTCAATGATGTCACGACAGTGGTTTGTATTTTCGGGTGGGGTCCATTTACGATTGTCTGATTTTATCATTTTTTTTTTCGTTCATTCTTTAAATTGAACAGAATTTTTGCTCGAATGAATCTGTGATCGCTTCCAATTGTAAAACAGATACATCTTGTACAATTTCTTTTTTATTAGCGATGATAAAATCTGTTTCGTTCTTTGTGAAACCGTCTGGATATTTCCACGTACACTTTTGTTGGGGCGTTTTTTGAAAGAATGAGTTCATAGAAAAAAGATTTTGTTGGTGTAAAAATCTACAAGCATGGTCCCTTTTTCATTTCTTTCTCAATAGCCGTAGTTTCCTAGTACGGTTTCACTTTGGTCTTCTTTATTTCTCAGCTTAGCATTAAAATCTCCTGTCAGAGTATACAACGTCTTAGTACTTTTCAGGTCTGTTCTAATATCTTCAAAGAACATTTCAATCTCTTCATCTGTGTGGCTTGTCGTTGGTGAATACACTTGTATCAATTTTAATTTATATCTCGAATTCAACTTTACGATTAGAGTGATAACTCTCGAGCTTACACTTTCTATTTTTAATATGTTTGGTACATGTCGTTTGTGTACGATAAATCCAACTCCACCAATTGATGAATTGTCTTCTCCCTTTAAATGGAATAAGTGGCCAAATTTAAGAGTATATTGTTCTTCTCCTCTTCTTCTGACTTCGCTGAGACCCATTACGTCCCACTTTATTGATTTTAGCTCTTTCTCCATTTCTAACAATTTAGACTCTGATGACATTGTTTTCACATTAGACGAAGCAATATGCATAGGTTGTCGTCTATGGTAGCCTAGTTTAACCAGGGGATTCCTAGCACTCTCTACTCCGTCTTTCTTCCGACCGCTACCTTGGTCGGAGGTAGTGGAGTCGCCGGGCACTGAGGGCCGTTCGTTTCCTGAATTTTGTATACATGAATAGAGGAGGGGGGTTTAGCCGTTTTACTACCGCGCGGGCCAGTGCGTATTGGTAGTGGGTTAGGATGTGTGATGGATATGTACGAATTTGATGGAAATTTTTGGTTAGGACATGACTTCTCCTTCTTAGGTGACTGTGGAGAAGGTCAAGGCTTGCTTAAGGCAGGGTTGCGTCCCTTTAGCAGATCTGTCTTCTACCGGGGTCGAAGAAGAGTATCTTCTTGCTACCTTAGGCTGACTGCAAAGGTTAAAATACCTTTGGGCGGTGGGGTCGCCACATCCCTACGCCTCTATAAGGGTGGAGTAAAATGGTATAAAAAACTAGCTATCGAATTTATAGTTGGTTCCTGTGTTGTAAACGCTTATGTGCTCCATCAACTCATAACTAATGACAAAATGTCTATGAGAAGAAGTGATCAAAGGTCTTCTAAAAGCTGCAGATCTACCAAATTTCAAGGACAACCAGAAACCAAGTCACAATCTTGAGGACAGTCAGAAGAAGAGGTCTGAGGTCAGACGAAGAGTGGATGCTACGCCAAAATTTCAGAGGAATCAGGGCATCAAGTTACCAAAAATAGGACCGCCAAAACCAAGTTTAGATGCAACGTATGTCAAAAACACTTTTGTTTGAAATGTTTTTTTGATTCACATATTTCTAAATTAAAATCAGTGTTATGCGATGGGGCCCTAAGTGATTTCTGGTCCGTCGGTTTACATTGATCTCCCATGGCCAGAAGGCATTAAAATGTTTAAGCAGAATGGGGGATCACGTTGATCTCCCATGGCACTTTAGGCTTTAATATCCCCCAAAAATATATCCGAATGGTGAAAATAACAATGAATTCGTCAATAGCAACTGTCAGAGTCCAAAATGAGCTCACTGAAAACTTTACAACAGTCCTAGGCTTAAAGCAACGAGACGGGTTGGCACTGACACTATTCAACCTGATCTTGGAATATGTGAAAATACACCTGAATATAGGAAGAGGTAATCTCCTAACAAATAATTCTATACTGATTGCCGCCTATGCCGATGATATTAGCATCATGTCTCGCAGAACAGAAGAGGCGGCATAAATATATTCACAATTAAAAACAAAGGTAAAAGAGACTGGACTAGAAATAAATATTCAAAAGACAAAAAGTTAACACAGGCAAGAGCTAAGGGAAACAGACGCACAGTTGAACTATCTATCTATCTATACAGCCCTAAACATCCATCCTTGGACATGGGCCTCCTCCTCCTTCTTCCATGCCTCTCTATCTTGGGCAATTTGCATCCATTTTGACCCGGCGTGTTTCTTCAGGTCATCTGACCATCGCATTTGTGGCCCCCTTTTTCGTTTGTGATTCCATGGTCTCCGATATATAATTGTCTTAGTCCATCTTTCATCTTTCTGCCTTAGGGTGTGTCCGGCGAACTTCCATTTAAGCTTTGCTACTTGGGTTGAGACATCTGTCACTTTTGTTTTATTACGGATCCATTCGTTTCTTTTTCTGTCTGATAGTTTAATGTTAAGCATTTGTCTTTCCATAGAACTTTCTGTCTTTGCTATTTTTCCATATTTTCCTTTGTAAACGTCCATGTCTTAGAGCCATATGTGAGGACAGGAAGTATACAATGATTGAAGACTCTCGTTTTTAGGTATTGGGGATATTTTGAATTCTTTAGAATATAAGACAGTTTTTCGAATGATGCCCAGGCCAATGTTATTCTTCTGTTTGTTTCTTTGGTCTGATTTTCTTTATTTAATTTAGTGATTTGGCCTAGATATATATATATATATATATATATATATATATATATATATATATATATATATATATATATATATATATATATATATATATATATATATATACTCTTTTACTTGTTCTATTCTTGTTTGTGCCACTGTAATTATTACTTCTTCTGGTTAATTAGTCATGGTTTTTGTTTTACTGTAATTCCTCTTGAGTCCAATTTTTGTCGATTCTCTATCTAGTTCTTCCATCATTCTTTGTAATTCTTCACTTTTTCTGTTAATAATACAATATCATCAGCGTATCGTAAATGATTCAGATTTTGCCCGTTTATCTTAATTCCCAAGCCATCCCAGTGTAGTCGTTTGAAAACATCTTCTAGCGCTTGGTTGAATAGCTTGGGCGATATGGTATCTCCTTGTCTTACTCCTCGGTTTATTTTAATAGGCTCCGTTTGTTTCATTTGCTTAATAGTTGTTGTTGCCTTGTTGTATGTATTTGTAATTAAGTCGGTATATCGGTAGTCTATTCTGCTGTTTTGTAGCGAATTCGGTACTGCCCAGTGTTCCAGACTATCAAATGCCTTCTCGAAGTCAATAAATGCCATGTATAGCGGGATATGATATTCGTTAGTTTTTTCGATTAAAATCTTCATCGTTAAAAGGTGGTCACTTGTACTCTTTCTAAATCCGGCTTGTTCTCTTGCCTGGTATCCATCTAATTTAGTTGTTAATCTATTTGCTAATATTTTGGTTAATAGTTTATACATCACATTTAGTAAAGTTATGGGTCTGTAATTCTTTAGATCCTTTTTATCTCCTTTCTTAAATAGTAACAGTGTTATTGCTTCGTTCCAACCGTTGGGTATTTGTTTTGTCATTAGTATTTTATTCATAAGTATGTACAAAACTTCTCTAGTTGTTTTCCCACCACGTTTTAGCATTTCTACAGTCACCCCGTCTTTTCCTGGCGATTTAATATTCTTCATCTCTTTGAGTGCTCTTCTTATCTCGTTCTTACTGATTTCTGGTTGTAAGTCGGAATTAACATTTTTTATTTTTATTTGTAGTTGCTTAAGGCTTTCTTGGGTTGGTTTCTGTTTTGTATTGTAGAGGTTTTTATAATATTCTTGTGTAATCTGTATGATTTCCTCTATATTATTGGTCTCTGTACCTTCTTTGTTCATTATACCATTAATTGGTATGGTTCCAAGCTGTGGTTTTAAGTGCTTCATGAATTTATTTTGTTTAATTGCTTTTTTTATTTTTTCTTCATGTAGGCTCCTTTTATATTCCTTGATATTTCTTCTGATAGCTTTGTTTACCTCTTTGTAATCTACTGTGTTTCTCTTATCTTGTTTCAGTAATGTCTTTCTTTTACTCACCAGATTTTTTGTTTCCTGGGATACATAGTTTTCCTTTTTTGTTCTTGTTTGTGCTACCTCTTTTCCCGCCTTTGCTAATGTATCGGTTAATAGCTAATTTATTTCATCTATATTTTTGTTTTCCAAATCTCTAGTGACCGGTATACCTTCCCTTTTTTTTTGTTTATATTCGTCTTTTAATTGCTTAAGTTTTTCCATATCTAGTTTCGATACATTTTCCTTTTCTTTTTTGTTTCGAATTGGCTATTAATCCTGAGTTTGGCTCTGACAAGTCTATGATCGCTACCGGTTGAGAAGCGGTTCAGTACTGTAACATCTTTGATAATGGTTTTTTGTGTTGTGAGGATGTAATCTATTTCGTTTTTTGTATTACCGTTGGGACTTATCCATGTCCATTTTCTTTGTGGTTTTTTGTTAAAAAACGAGTTCATAGCAAAAAGTTGTTTCTCCTCCAAGTAGTTCATTAATGTGTGTCCTCTATTATTTCTTTCGCCATATCCATACTCTCCAATTCTGTGTTCTTCTCCATCTATTCTTTCCCCTAATTTGGCATTGAAGTCTCCAATTATTAGCGTCAATTTAGTTTCTCTTTCTTCCATAGCGAGTGTTAGTTCTTCGTAGAAGTTTTCAATGTCTTCATCGGTATATGAACTTGTTGGTGCGTATACCTGTATAATTTTCAAAGACGTTCTTTTTAATTTAAGCATAACGTAGGCTACCCTTGGTGGTATATTAGACAAAGTTAACGATATTGAGACATAGTTTCAACCCTACAGTTGCACTAGAGGACGATATTGAAACGGTAGAAAGTTTCACATATTTAGGAGTTGCATTAAACACAGATGGAACAGTAGAACCAAAATTCAAAGAAGAATAGTAAAGGGAAACAAAGCTTATTTTTCACTCGATCATGTGTTCCGCTCCACAAATACACACCGGAGATCGAAAATCAGGGTCTATAAAACTATTATCAGACCAATAGTATGTTATGCATGCAAGACATGGGTGATGACAGAAGAGACAAACAGAAAACTGGAAGTTTTCGAAAGAAAAGTCCTAAGAAAGATATTTGGACCTATTAACGAAAACGGAATATGGAGATGCAGGTACAACCATGAAGTCTACCAACTGTTCAAAGAGACACCGATCTCAGAATTCATTAAACTTTACAGACTTCGCAAGACCCGATTTGGGCTGTAGGCCATTGGAAAAAGAGAGACAGAGAAAAGAGAAACAAATCCTGCTTGTATACATTTACCGTACTAAGCAAAATAAACGACAAAGCTAAAATGATTATGGGTCAATAATACTTAATAAGGCTTTTGATAATCCGACACTCCTTTGGTCCAATACACGTCGGATTATCAAGGAAAAACTGTGGGTTTTAATAATTTTTATCTTTTATAGAATAAAATCTTGTATAGAAAATAATTAAAAAGTCTCTCTTAAAATATACTTACATATCTTTTTCCAAATATACAAACGTCCATACAAAACTTTTTCACTAGAGAGTGAAGCTCTGGATCATTAATACCAACCATGTACATCACGGATGTAACACTATGTACTAAAAATGGATAAGACTTCACAAAATTTTCATAAAATTCATAGTCTTCCAAGTTAAAATTTGTAAGTTCTAGTAATTGTGAAGTATCAGTGGGTGAAATGTTATCTAGTAGCTCCTTCTGGATTTGAGGAAAATACTTGTGATCAGAAAAATATTTTAAAACTAGGTAGGTAGCACTTGCTTCAAAAATTAGACAGTCAATTATAGCTTGCTTTACTCCCACTTGTCTGTACCAGACTGGTTTACTGTAACGCATTTCTGATTCATCCATTAGGTCATCAACGATAACCAAGTGGACGTCTTGCTAAAAATTATACAACCAGTAAAAATCATTAAACAAATTGCGAATAGTATAGAGGCTTTAAAAAATGGTAATTATTGTTAACTGTACATTATAGTATAATTTGAAGAATAAGCTGGAGTAAATTCTCAGAATACTAATCTTGGCACCTCGAAGTACATAGGCGTGCACATCTTCTAACTAAAACGTAATCTTAAAAGAAAAGTTTGCGTTAAATTTATTTGGATATTTAGAACAAAGTAATTAATCCAATCCGATACTGGTTTAAAATAAAAAGATACACATAAAACGAATAAAAATTCTATTATTTGTGAAACATACAGTTAATATAAAATAATAAAATACAATAAATTATACTGAAACGCAAAATACATACACAAAAACTGTAAGTTTTTATATATTCCTATTAATAAATAATAATATTCTTAATACTAATAATATTGGAAATAAGAATGAAAATTATATTAGCAATAAAAAATAAACAATGAAGTTGTCAGCAATTAGTTCAAATGTAAAATAAACTTCTGAGCTACAGTTTAAAGTTAAGCTTCCTCATATTCTGTTTCAGATCAAGTGTTATCCGATCCGGGATGAATTATTATAGGTTCTATACTGCTATCTATTATATGATCAAGCTCCCACATATTTTTCTCAATATCCATAACGTGATAATACATTTTTGCCAATGTTCAATCGTTACTCCGGATATTGATTTATGTAAAAGAATAATAACATCTGACAATTTAAAAGTTGTATTATTTCGAGCAACGTTACTTTTAACTTCGGCCCATACTAATTCAATCGGATTTAGCTCACAATGATACGGTGGTAGGCGAAGTATTTCAATTCCTTGTTTTTTGGCTATTTCCTCAATGACATATTTTTTATAATTTTGTTTATTAATTTTAGCAAGCTCTAATAATACTGCTTTTGTCATTGTATCGTCAAAGATTAAATTATTAGAAGTTAACCACATTGCAATTTCATCTTTCCTCCATTGAGTAGTTGGTAAACGTTCAACTAATCTAGAGTGGTAACTTGCATTGTCCATCACAATAACTGAATTTTTAGCTATAAATTCAATCATCTGTTCGAAATATTCTTCAAACACGTCTCCGTCTATCTCTTCGTGATAATCACAGGTCTTTTTTAATTAAAAAAAAAAGTAAACCCTCCTTAAGAAATCCACTCATACTACCTATATGGGTAACAATTAATAGTCGACCTTTACCAATTGGTTCCTTAAAACCAGGTGAATATCCTTCCAGAAATGCTTGTCGATATATTTTTATGGTTTTCTCTTTCCAAACTCTCCCTACAGTATGCCCTTCATTAACAAACGTTTCATCTAAATAATAAATGTTCTTATTTTCTGTCCTCATTTTTTTTATTTTTCTGAGGTGGTCTCGTATCCAACACACAATTTCTTCGGAATCGATAGGCATTGACTGTCAGCCCACTTCTTCATACTTAAATTTTAACTCATGCAAAACTTTCCAAAGTTTGTCTTTACTTACTGTGGGTAAATCGGGATCGTTGGTAGTGGCTTGTAAAACTTTATCTAAAGTTGGTATTTGTTTGTTAAAAAAAAATGAGTGGACCATTCTACGAATTGCATTTTTAAAAAATTCATCCACATTCACTTTCGACAATTTTGGTCTTCCTGGTCTCGGTTTAGGTGGCGTTATACCAGCTGATTTGTCCTCTTTTAAAATGTTATATACAGTTGATTTTGAATACCCCATTACTTTAGACGAAATTTCAACTATACTATAAACAGTATCGGAAGGATTGTGTTGCTTAAAATAATTGTAGACGTTAAGGATAACACTCTTTTCGTTAAGTGAAAAATGATTCAAACAACAAAAATTTTATGATATTAATGAATAACTATTTAAAGACCAATAACCAGTTTATGAATCATTGGTTTTCCAAACAAAATCGAAATTTATACTATTTAAGATAGCGTTAACATTTATCAGAAACCATCTTTCGCTAACCGACCTTTATTATCTAAACTATCAAAAGACCATTAACTAAATACCTATGTATTTAAGAGTATCTTTATTTCTTGTTATTTAATGGGTCATTACATTACGACAAAAATAACCATAAATAACGTTACTAAAATAAACAGATTTATATAAATATAATATGCTTTGAAAATGGTTTAAATATCTAAAAAACCGAAACAAATAATGTAATACCCTTAAAGTACGTCTATGACTAACTTAAAATAAGCTTAAATATTGACGTTGTACGAAAACCACACGTACTAAAATATGCTTAACAATTTAGTTTTTTTTCTGAGAATTTACTCCAGCTTATTCTTCAAATATACTATAGATATATTTATACAAGTGGTTATCTAGAGTTGCAATGATGTTAACAGTGATGTATATATTTGTTTTATTAACTACAAAAAGGCATTTGATGGAGTAAAACATGACAAGCTCATATCCATCTTGAAGGACCGGTCTTGGATGGATAGAGACTTGCAAATTATATGTAATTTATATTAAAACCAAACTGCCCACATTAAAGTGGATGACCAGTTGACAGAGACAATCTCCATATATAGAGGAGTAAGACAGAATTTCATTATAGCAAATACTTTGTTGCAACAACCTAAAAGTCGACTATATACCTGGAAAGAAAAAGTAGTCAAAAATCAAATCAACTACATTATCATTAAAAAAGCTTTAGAAACATTATTCCATTTGCAAAAACATTCCCAAGTGCAGACGCAGCAGTTAATCATAATCTGCTCTGTGCTGGATTCTAACTAGAATTAAAAATGTAACAATAAAACACTGAAAACTTTGTTTTCAAACTTCCACAAAATTTATTTGAACTATTATCACTACAGCTGTTTCGGCTGATTGCCTTTCTCAAGTGATCTATTTTTCGGAGATCTATCCGAACATATATATATATATATATATATATATATATATATATATATATATATATATATATATATATATATATATATTTACAGCATTTAGCAATATGAAAAAGCTCCTCATAAGCAAGGATTTGTCTCTTCCCCTAAAACTACGTATAGTTAAATGCTACATTTTTCCGATCTTGCTGTGTGACGTGGAGGCCTGGACGCTGACGGAGACGCTAACGAGAAAACTAGAAGCATTCGAAATGTGGGTGTACCGACGCATTCTTCGTATATCCTGGACCGAACATGTCACCAACATAGAGGTACTCCAAAGAATCGGAAAGGAGAAAGAAATCGTGAAGACAATTAAACAAAGAAAGCTTGAATATCTAGGCCACATATTGAGACACGATAAGTACCGTCTGCTACAATTGATTGTCCAGGGAAAAATAGACAGTAAGCGAGGGCCAGGCAGGAGAAGACACTCGTGGCTCCAAAATCTGCGGAAGTGGTTCGGGCCCACATCGGTCGAACTATTCAGAAGCGCCGCAAACAAGATCAAAATTGCCATGTTAATAGCCAACGTTCGCAACGGACAGGGCACTTGAAGAAGAAGAAGAAGATATATATATATATATATATATATATATATATATATATATATATATATATATATATTGTTATTATGTGTTGTTGTTGTATGAGCAATGAGTAAATTTGAATGATATATGTAAGTATAGGGTTTTTATCGCGGTTCTCAAAGAATTAGTTTGTAAGTACTTTTTTAAATTATCTTTGTTATAAATATTATGAAACAAACCTATCTATCTAATATAAGCAATATCAATTTAAAATAATCTATCTAAAATTTAAAATTCTTACAATTATTAAATTATCAACAAAATTTGGTACCTTCTTTCACTGAACGCCTAAAGTTTTTCCAAAATTAGTTATTATCACCACTCGATATCTTCTTACTAAGCCTTGGTTATCCAACTATGTTAATATCTTCCTTCTTAATTATCTCCACTTACCATATAAATATATATTTAACTCCTTGTAATTTCCATATACTTAATGTACTTTGAAATATACTGGATCTTGTGGTTGTATTATTGAATGCTTATTTCAATGAATTAACTTCAAAACTGTCACTATATTACTGTAGTAATAATTAATCTCCAACTGTATTTAACTTAATAATTCATTTAACTTAATCAATGCCTTCTTCTAGCATTGAATAATCTCTTCATAACCTCATAAATAACTGACTTAATAATCGTTAAATTGTTATAACTAACTCCTTAATAATAATCTTGTAACTGATTTAATATCTTCTAACTAACTTACTTTACTCAATTAATAATCCTCTTGTAACTAAATTCTTGAATTATAACTTTACTAACTGATAACTGATAACTGAATCTTTTTTCTTTCCAGAATATTCTAGCAAAAAATAAAATTCGATTCATTCTATTTTTTCCATTTTGAAAATTTTGGAATGGTTTTTTTGTCTGTGATGTATTATGTATACAGCCCATTGACATCTCTAGAGTTTTCTATCTATACTTTACTTGACTTTAGGCTCTCCAGATCAGAAGTACACTATTATATGTAAATTAAACAGTTATATGAACTATATTTTTACAATTTTACATCCACAATTATATTCTAAATTAACATTCCAAAAATAAATAACTTTTTGACTTTGACACTACAGTGTATGTTTGGTTGCATATGCTGACTTAAAAATATCTAATATTAAATAAAATAAAAAAAATTTCTTAAACATAATTCTAATGCTAAATTCTTAAAAATACTCTCATATAATTATTTTTTAATAATATTATCCAGTATATAACTTACAAATTATGTCTCTAACCACTATTTAAATAAATCCACTAATCAACACTGTATATCTGGTTGTATATATTTCTAAATAAGTTAATTTATTGTATTTCTGTTTTCATTATAATATATATATATATATATATATATATATATATATATATATATATATATATATATATATATATATATATATATATATATAATATTAACTTTTAAAACAAGATACAGGTTTCAATTAACAAATTAGAATATAAAAAAATGCATCTTACCAATTTAAAGCACCATCCTAAAATCCCGGCCTTCATCAAGTCATCTTCCGTGTAATCCTTATTAAAATGCTTGTACGCATGTATTGTTGTTGTAGCAGAAGGCATATATTTCGTCTTAATATTTTCCACCAAGTTAGTGAAAAGATTTTCGAAGTGTTTTCGAAATTTTGGAATGTTATTCAAATAAACTAACGATTCGTTTATAACATCTTCGCGAATTTGTGGGATGAGTTTATTTAGAATAGTTAGCTCTTCTGTGAAATATACTGGGGGTCGTTCGAAGACTGGGTGTCTGAAAAATTTAAGACAGATATAATATATAGGTGGGTAAGTGGATAGAGGGTAGGACCTCTTCAGACAGTCCTGTCAGGGAAAAGGAATCGTTCCCTGCCCTCCGCAAATTCCATTGGTTTCCTGACCTGGGAAACTAGCACCTGTTTAGGATCCCTTGTCCAGGGTTACGGATGAAGATGGCAGACCACGGCGGAGAAGCAAACCTTCGGTACAGTGCGGATGGCCGAAGTGGCAATCCCGTGATTTTATTGCTGGTATAAAATCAAGCAGCGTCTGATCCAGAATGGACGGCTGCAAACAGCGTCTGACTCCAGGTTAGGGGCGGCTGAAATCTAAACTCGTCAACCCTCTCGGCAAGCGTGGCGTTTTAATTGTCATTATCCCTTCAATATATTCATGCATAAATCGAGATTTAAAAATATAGTACTCTAGGTGGGTAGAATTTATAACTCAGAATCCCACTCCAATATGGACTGCCTTACGGATTCTGGGGAAGGCAGAAGATCAAAAATACATGACAAAAATAAACAAATTAATTTTCAAAAATTTAAAATTGCTACATACAACATTAGAGCCATGAGAATGAACGACAATCTAGAGAAATTAGAGCAGGAACTAGGGGCTATTAAATGGGATATTGTAGGCTTATGTGAAACGAGACTTCAAGAAGAGAAAAAGGCTACCCTAACATCTGGGCACACTCTATGCCAATATAATTTATAAGAGAACCACGGCCAAGAAGGAGTGGCTTTCATGGCCAACCGAAGAATAGAACACCAGATTATGAAATACTCAGCAGTCTCGGAAAGAGTGATATATCTTGTATTAAAACTGAATAAACGATATAGCTTACAGATAATACACTGCTATGCTTTAACTTTCACTGCGGATGACGAGTCAATAGAACAACTCTACGAAGATATAACGCGTGCTAAAGATTTAGAAAAAACACACTTTGCGAATACAAGGCAACTCAGACCACATAGGAAATTTCGGTCTAGGCAACAGAAACACGAGAGGAGAAACATTAGCAAATGACGTAATAACCGAAAAAATGTTTTGCCTGAACACGTTCGATAAAAAACAAATACACAGAAAGTGGACATGGTGTAGTCCTGACGGCCAGGTTAAGAATGAAATAGATTTTATCCTTTCCAGTGATAGATCAATATGTAAAAACATCGAGGTATTGAACAAATTTAACACCGGCAGTGACCATAGACTAGTTCGTGCCGATATACGTATTAACGTAAAGAGAGAAAGACGAAAACTATTAAGAACAAACGCTTTACCGACGGTAGATATCCTAGCCAGTAATAAAGAGAAATATCATGAGGAATTAGCACGGAAACTACTAACAAATAACTTTGAGCATAAGAATATAGAAAAAATAACTGAGAAAATAACTAAAAACATACAAACAGTTACTAAGAAACTTTGTTGCTGAATAAGAAAACAAAAAGAAGCTTAACTAAAACCCGAGACTCTAAAACAGATAGAGAAAAGAAGAAGAACGAACAGAGATAACCCGGACTATAAAGCGCTCAACAGAACTGCTAAGAAAAATAGTCGAAAAGACCTCAGAGCTTATAGAACAAACCAGAGTCGTGTAACCATAGAAAACAATAAGAACATGAAAGTACTAAAAACATGTAAATCCACTGACAGGAATAAAATCATAAAGATAAAAGACGACCGTGGAACATTGTGCTCGCATAAGGAAGAGATCGTTAGAGAAATCCGAAAATTTTATGAGAAGCTGTATACTTCTACTATTCCGAACTCCGGTATACCAACAAAACATATCTTAAATGTGGGCTCAGAGGATCTCCCTGAAATAATAACATCAGAAATTAGAGCCGCCCTAAAACAAATAAAAAATGGGAAAACACCAGGAGAAGATAAAATTACTTAAGAGATGCTAAAAATGGGAGGCACTGCATTAGAAGAGGCAATGAGAGCATTACTGAATAAATGCCTATTGGAAGGACAAATACCAAAAGCATGGAAAAATGCGGAAGTCATTTTACTTCATAAAAAAAGGGACACCGCAAATATAGAAAACTACTGACCAATATGCTTATTGTCACACCTTTATCAACTACTAACCCGAATAATAACAAATAGATTGACAGCTAAGCTTTATGCATACCAACCAGTCGAACAAGCAGTTTTTCGTAAGGGTTTTAGCACTATCGATAACTTGCAAACAATCCGGACAGTTATTGAAAAAACAATAGAGTACAACATACCACTACATCTGGCATTTGTTGATTATCACAAAGCATTCGACAATATCGAGAAATTGGCTTTCTTAACAGCATTGGACGACGCCAGAGTAGATTCAAGATATGTTGCCCTCCTTAAGAATATATACGATGATGCTACTTTTCAAGTAAAAATAGATGATGATCTGGAAACTATGAAAGTGGAACCTTGACAAAGGTGTGAGACAGGGCGACACAATCTCACCCAAGTTATTTACTTTAGCATTAGAAAATGCCTTCAAAAAACTAAATTAGGCCAAAAAGGGATTAAAAATAGATGGAGTAAATCTTAATCATTTGCGTTTTGCAGACGACATAGTACTAATAAGCACAGATATTCATGAACTAAAATCCAAATGAGATTAAAAATGAATCTCGACATAACAAAGATATTAAGCAACATTATATATATATATATATATATATATATATATATTATATATATATATATATATATATATATATATATATATATATATATATATATAATGGTACATGGAATTAAAAACGAAAAGGAAAATCAAACCCTAGAAATTAAAAGAAGGACACAATTGTCATGGGCTGCTTTTGGTAGGTTGATCCGTAGACATGACAACGATAATTGGGTTATGCGCGTTGCAGACATTGTTTCTAATTCTTATGTCTGCCTTAAAAGGAAAAAGATCCAATTTGACCACGGTATGTAACTAAATTGAAGTGGGTTGTAGAAGCCATTCATGGAATTCTTAGCAAAAAATATAAGCTTCTTCATCAACAGTTGGATAATAAACTTATACCAAAAGCTGGTGCATATTGTAAAATAGCATGTTTAATTAACAATTTATTTGGTAAGCGTTTGAATAATGATCAAATTGATGATGGATTACAGGATATAATAATCTAAAAAATTTTAAAATTTAATCAAGGTGAGAATACTTCAGCATTAGTAGCTGAGACAGCCAGGTGGTCAAGACATCCTACTAACTTTCCAGGGACCTCCAAATTTTTTTTCGGTAACCTATCCGTTAGGTCAAGTCATTTGCTATTTGGCTGAGTTGATGCATGATAGTAATAAAATCAATTTGGAGTATATTACAATAAAACCAAATATTAAAGTACTGATAAGATCCAGGTATATAAGCAGTAAGACATATAAATGTTACATTGAGTATAATCCTGATTCAATTGAATATGGTGGTATTTTGCGCTACACATGTGACTGTGCAAATGGGTTATGCAGTGTGGGTTCGTGTTCTCATGTAGCCGCAGTCATATATTATCTCAGTAATGCAATATATAAATCGAGGATCATAAGACCAGCAAAAATTCTATCAGAAGTTTTTACATCTGATGTTGAACCAGTCATAGATGAGAACAGTGATGAGAACTAAAATGTAACTGAATGTTTAAAGTGTTAATTTAAATAACCTATTGTATAACAATTTCATAATAATAAATATTTTTGATATCCCATGTTGAACGAAAGAGCAATTAAATATAGAATTACAAGAATAAAAAAAAACTACTTAGAAAAATAAACCAAGATTTTAGTATTCATGACGACACTTCTGAAGATACTGACACATCACAGGAAAATACTTCCACCAACAATAAATAAAAAAAAAACAAAAAGTTAACAAAATGGCTATTATTCAATGGAACATTCAATCTGTATTTACACATAAGAAATGCTACAGCTTTTAATTAAAGAAACACATCCACAAGTTATCTGCTTACAAGAGACAAATTTCACAACAAATAAAAAATACTCATTAGAAAATATGAGGCCTACCATAAAATTAGAAGAAATGCTGGTGAAGCTAGTGGCGGCGTATCCATTTATGTTAATTCACAGTTGGAATCAGAGGAAATCCCTATACAATCAGAATTAGAGGTTGTAGCAGTTAAAATAAAATCTTTAACACAATATTCTATATGCAATATATATATATATATATATATATATATATATATATATATATATATATTCCATCAGATACCGATATCACTGCCAAACAACTCGAAATGTTGATTGAACAAATTCCAAAACCCAGAATAATAGTAGGAGACTTTAATGCACACAGTACAATATGGGGATGTCTATCTACAGATAAAAGAGGTAATACTATAGAAAGATTTTTAAGCTTAACTGACTTTGTCTTGCTTAACTCAATTACTGGTAAACATTCCGCTATCGATCTCTCTATATGCGAAAGCTCGCTAGCTCCAAATTTAAACTGGAAAGTACTACATCATACCTATGATAGCGATCACTAGTATATATCAATAACCAACTACGCATTAGGCAAAAATACTGAAATATCCTTTCCAGAAAAGAGGAAAATCAATAATGCAGATTGGGAAAGTTATCAAAATTTTTTCAAAATCTCTATACTCCACTTAGGACCATTGGAAACTAATATTGATTTCATCGTTGAAAAATTCACTACAGTGATTATAAAAGCTGCAGAAGAAACTATAGGTAAAACAAGCAGGCCAAAACGTAAACAGACGGTCCCATGGTGGAATGCTGAATGTCAAGATGCACTGAAACTTAGTAAACATGCCTTTAACGTATTAAAAAAACACCATACAGAAGAGAACTTGGTTAAATTTAAAAATTTTAAGTTAATCCTCAATTACCGATGATACCCCCGCATCTGAAGTGTGGAACAAGATCCGCAGAATTAAAGGTATTCCATATACTTACAATATAAACTCTCTTAATATGAACGGAAATCAAATATCTGATGAAGCACAAATAACAAATGCCTTAGCAGTTTCGTTTCAAACATACAGCAATGACTCTATGTATGACCCTAAATTTATTGAACATAAAAGAAACTCAGAACAAGAAATAATCATTACCAATAACAATCATCCACTGAACTCATCACTAAGTATAAATACATTAAATGAAGCACTTCAGGACGTTAAATATTCTAGCCCAGGACCTGACAAAATATCTTATGCATTCCTTAAAATTTCTTCCAGCAAATGCTAAACAATACCTTCTGGATATCTATAATCTGTTATTCTATACGAAACAATTCCCAAAATCTTGGAAAGCAGTGATTGTAATTCCTATTTTAAAACCTAATAAAATAAAGACAGATCCAAATTCGTATCGACCTATATCTTTAACACCCACCTTGTGCAAATTAATAGAAAAAATACTTAACAAACGTCTGCAATACTTCCTGGAATCCAATAATTTAATATGCAAACAACAAAGCGGATTTAGGAAAAACAGATGTACAGCGGACAACTTGATTAAACTAGAATCGGTCATACACGAGGCATTTGCAAGTAATCGTCAAGTACTGGCATTCTTCTTTGATATAGTAAAAGCCTACGATACTGTGTGGAAGTATGATGTCCTAAAAAGATTAAAACAATGGGGTGTGGACGGAAATCTTCTAGCTTTTATTAAAAATTTTGTTTGTGATAGAAATTATAGAGTTAAACTTACTAATCATTTGTCAAGTTTGTATACCCAAGATAACGGTACTCCCCAAGGATCAAAACTTAGTGTAACACTTTTCTTGATTGCAATGAATGAAGTTGTTGATAACATTAATACTCCTGTCCCAATTTGTTTATATGCAGATGACCTTGTTCTTTACGTAAGCAATAAAAATAGCCGGATAGTTGCTACTATTCTGCAAGAGTCCATCAAATCTTTAGAAAAGTGGTCAGATAAAACAGGTCTTCGTTTTTCTACAAACAAAACAAAAGCAATATGTTTTTCAAGAAACAAACAAACAAGTTGGTCAAAATTAACACTATATAATCAAAATTTGCGGTATGTAGAAGAAGATCGATATTTGGGAATGATATTAGATACAAAACTCACTTGGAAAACCCACATTCAACAACTTAAAAAATCTTGCATGCAAAATATGAACATTCTCAAAGTATTAGCCAATCATAATTGGGGAGTTGATACCTCACAACTACTAAATATATATAAAACACAGATTCGTAGTAAGCTAGATTATGGATTAATAGTGTACAGTTCAGCTAAAGATAGTTTATTAGAGCAATTGGACATCATACAAAATACCGCATTAAGGCTTGCACTTGGAGCCTATAGGACGTCCAATAGAAAGTCTTTATGTAAAAGCTAATGAACCACCTCTTTCAATTAGAAGACACAGACTAAGTATACAATATGCAGCTAAAATAGGAGCAAACTCTAATAACCCTTCTTACTCCTACACATTTTCTGGCAATTTTTATTTAATTTTTGGACAAAAACCCTTTCTTTCCGCATCATTTAGTAAAAGAATCACAGGTTTCAATTTCCCGAAAGTTATTTCTAATGAAATAAACTACACTCTTCCTTGGATCATAAAACTCCCCACATGTAATCTTCTACTGTATACCAAATCTGATACTTCATCACATATAATTCTACAACGGTTTCAATCGATTAAAGACAAGTACAAAAGATATTAGCACATATATACAGATGCGTCAAAAACTTCTGAAATGGAAACGGTAGGCGCAGCTTTCGTTGATGAAACAAATAAACATCAGTTCCAGCTACCCAAGGAGTACTCCATATATTCCGCCGAATTGTATGCCATATCTAAAGCCCTACAACATATATCAAACCAGCCCAAATTGGAAGCAGTCATTTTCACAGATTCTTTAAGCGCAGTACAAGGAATATTAAGTAACCAAACTACCCAATACTATGCCAAATTAAAATTGATCTAGAAGAACTTTACAATAAGAATAAAAGGGTAGAATTTGTTTGAATTCCATCTCATGTAGGTATAATAGGTAATGAAAAAGCTGATCGTGAAGCTAAAGAAGCCTGCTATATGAATAGACCAGATAAAGGGCTCCTAGAAATTCCTAATTCCGACATTCAAAACACCATCAAAGAATTTTCAATGAGAATATGGCTCGAAAGATGGAAAAAACTTGAAGACAACAAACTATAACGCATCAACCCAAATTTGTCACCAAAAGGGATAATGCCACATAAACGACGATATCAAGTCATACAACACCACTTAAGAATGGGACATAGGAGGTTAATCCACCAGTACTTAATAAAGAAAGAACAACAAAAACTGTGCTATATTTGTGATATTCCCCTGACAATCGAACACATTATTGTTAGTTGCCCACTCTATCATCTGGAACGACTTCAAAGTGATTTACCAAGTGATTTGAAAAGTGCTCTGGACTATAGTAAATGTGATAAAGTGACTAAGTTTCTAAAACTAACTAAATTGTACAATCTAATATAAAAATAGACTTAAGTTATCAATTGTAAATAATAGTTATAAGCAAACATCTCAATTTATGTACAACTCTTTCCCGCCAATAACCTTTCACGGTTGACGCTGTTTACTTAATAAAAAAAAATATTTTTGTAACCTAATATTTTAATTATGTCCTCGTTTATATCCAAATGAATTAATAAAACAATTTTTACAATGTTAAAAAAATATTAAAAAAAAAATAATATCATTCATTTTTTTTATATGCTTAATTGAAAGCACAAGTCGCGGTGCTGATCGGTGCAGGGGCACTTCTGACCATCTTCTGATTTTACGTATTTTATATAATAATAACAAATAAATGTTTTCCAAATTCTGTATTTACAACATAAACTTACTTTTTAGTTTGGTGTGTAAGTCTTTGCTGTTGGTTCGATCCTCCGATAATTTTAAGAGCATGTTTTGGGAGATCACGTTGAAAGATTTTCTTTATCATTTTAGCACTAAAGACAGTGTCTACTTTACTACTTCATTTATTTCCGCCCTTGATTTCTTTTATATTTCTCATAACATATTTATAATTAACACACGTGACTTGAGTTTTGGATAATCATTAACAAAACTGGTCAGTGGCGTATCTAACATTGATTTTTTTTATTGCTATCCTATATGTATCTTTAGGACGACGATTTTTGGTTTAATAACACTAGTCAACAAATTAAAAAAAAAATTGCGACTTTTTCATCCTGACTGCGAATTGAAATACCAAAATTTCTCACCACATATATATTTTATTTATTTACTTATTTATTAACGGATATACCATTTACATTGGAACAAAATATAATATATAACATTTTACAAAGCAAGCATAACATTGGAAAATAATTAGTAAAGTTTAACAAAAACTAATAATTAACTTAAATACAAACTAATATCACACAAAAAGTACTCTGTTTATCACATTTTTAAATCGTTCTAAGGACTGGAAAAATAAGTCCAGATCACTTTGATACCTAATAGTCTCACCATATGAGTAAGTCATATCTTCCTCTTTTCCGTCGACCTATCGGTTGCCATTCTACTACTTTTTTGTGGAATCTTGTTGCTGGCATCCGTTGAACATGCCCATACCACCTTAATTGTTTCTTCTCTATATCTTGAGTTATATTTCCTTCTATTTCCATACTTTGTTTTATTACATCATTTTTGATTCGGCCTCTTTAGGTATTTGGAAATACCTAAAGATCTTCTCATTACATCCATCTCTACTGCTTTTATTCGCTTTTTGTTCTTTTCACTAATTCTCCATGTTTTAGCGCCATAAAGAAGAGTAGTTTTAATCATGGCCTGATATATATTAATATTTTATTCTTTTAAATAAATATGTTTGGTTAAAATTTGACTGATTTGCGATCAACTAGGAACTCAGGTTCAATCCCTATTTTAAGACAAGACGAACTCACCCCTGAGATACTGAGCTAGGCAATGTATAGACGATAAGCTCACATGGTTGAATGAGGTATTATTTTTACAATAGTACTTCAATTCTCTTTGGTAGTCTTATCGATACAAATTTTATTTGGTCGATTACTGTCTTGTAAGTCTTGGATCATTTTTCTTCTGTTTAGTTTGTCAAACGCCTAGAAAAAGTATACGTGTTTCTCCGTCGTACTCCTATGTTTTCTCTTTCACTTGTTTTAGTGTAAGTGTAGCGTCTACTTTGGATTAGCCTTTTTCTAAAACCGTACTGGTAATCCCCTATGCTTTGTGCTGTATATATTGTTAGTCTGTCTCTAATTATAAAAGTCAATGCTTTGTTCCAGTCAAACTGGAATACCTGGGCCATATAATGCGCAATGAACAATGATATGACCTACTTCGGACCATACTTCAAAGTAAGGTGAATGGAAAAGAGGTCCAAGATGAAGAAGAATACCCTGGCTGCATAACCTGCGAAAATTGTGTAACTTAACCACCACGGACTTTTCAGGGCAGCAGACTACAAAGTCCATGTTAGTGTTCAACATCCGTAACGGATAGGCACCATAAGAAGAAATGCTTTATAGCTATTAATTGCTTGGTAGTTTTTGCATATTCTATGGTCTCCTTATTATTAATTGACAACGTTTATAGAAATGGAATCAGGATAGTGAAAATATATCCTGGGATGGACATCCATTCCGATCACAATCCTGTTATCGGTAAAATCTCAATTAAACTGGAAAAAATCAAACGCAAATAAAAGATAAAACCTAGTCTCGAAAAGCTTAAAACTTCAACCGAAAAGATTCAGCTGTACAGGCAGAGATAGAGAAAGTACTCAATGATACACTTAAAAAAAAGTTCAGTAAAGCACCCGTGGTAGCAGAAGAATCAATAGAAAGTATTTGGCACACCTTCAAAACAACAAATAGATTAAGTACACCACTAAACGTAAATCTCCTATTAAGTGAAGACAATATAAAAATCTTTAAAATAATTATGATATTTCTTGTAAAAATTAAATTAAAGGTATGAGTGTAAAATTGATCGTATGCTTGAACATTTCCTTTGTATGTTTACCATATATGTTGCCCACCTACCTAACCGCGTGGTTTATGTCTTGTTTGTTACAATAAAGCCGCTCTGATGAATCCCTGGGCGTGAAAAGTGTCCTCCTTGTACAATCCTGTATGAATGAATACTAATATTTATATGTAATTACGTGGCTAAAGGTATAAAGCCAAAGCCATTAATAAAAAAAAAAAACAATCACAACTATACAAACAAAACAACTACAAGACAACGCAAGAAAAACAAAGAATACATGGATGACAGAAGAAATCCTAGAACTGATAGACGTAAGCAGATCTTACAAAAACCGCAATGAAGTAAAATATAAATAAACTCAAAGAACCATTCGAAACAAAATCAGAAAAGCTAAAGAAGAATGGATGAACATCAGATGCGAGAAACTGCGGGAATTACTAAAAAACCATGACTACTTCAATGAATGCAAAAATATTAAGGAAGTCACAAATATGAAGAACAAATTCACTAAAACAACTTTGGTAGATAATAACAACCAAATAGTATCTAGTCCAGAAACTTTAGGTAATGCATGGGAAAATACATCGAAGATCTGTTTGATGATGAGAGAACAGAACCACAAATGAATATAGTACAAGACACAATACTTGATATTGTTCTAAAACTATTTTCTTGTGGCATTTTAAAGTAATTACTATTTAAATGGGAATAAGCTACAATTAAAGATTAAAGTACGTTTATTGACGTTTCAATTTCCACTTCGGATTTTCGAATTCCGACTACCTTATTTATCGATTTATTGTGTGTCCTTTTAATTACTACTTGGTCTCTTTGATGTCTCTCTAGACTTCCTGGTCTCATCCATGTTATTTTGTGGATGTCTTTGTGTTTATATCTCGTGCTACTTATGTCCATGTTTAATGCCGCTGCTAAATTACATAGTCTTCCTCCAAGAAACTTGAAACAAAATATCATACATTTATTTGATAATTAATAATAGTAATAAACAAAGTAAAAATCTAATATAAAACATTACTAGATAGTGCTCTTACCTTCAGAATGAACTCACAAAATATTGTGTGGAAGTGCATTTTTTACAGACTGTTTTTTACACTCGTGGTATTTTACAAATGATTTGTTTCCAGAGCACTCTGATTTGATTTTACAATGTGTTCGCTTTTTTTGAAGTTCATCGATTTCATCTGAGATAGCAGTTGGTTTGACAGCAGCTCTAGTCCCTGCGTATTTTTCTCTTAGCTTTAGAATATAATCGCGACTTATTTGCGATTTATATAAGATCCAGACATTTATTCCAGCTAAGTCCAGTAAATTGTAATATGTTTGAAGTGGCCAACGCCTAGCTAGACGATGCTTTCACTGAATACTTAAATGCTATTTGGTCTACTACATCAACACCATATTTTGTTTTAGTATAAAATTTAGTAGTATTAGGTTTCTTTTTCTCAGTGGATGCAATTTGTATATCCGAGTGCATTGTACTAAGCATGACCACATTTTTGTTGTTTTTGGCCTGAAAAACGGTTAACGAGATATCATCTGTCTTAAGAAGTATTGTACTATATAAATTTTCTTTCAGTAACTTTACACAAGGCAGGATTTTACGTCGAGCTTTATTCATAGTACCAAGGAGACTAGTACTATTCGCTTTTAAAAATATAACCAGTGATAGTGACGTGAAGAAATTGCCACTCGTAACATTTCTTCCTTATTTTAAATATGGTTGCACTAACTTTTTTACCACATAATCACCAAGGCGCTCGTTATTTGGTCTCGCTTCGTCTTTCCTTAAATACGGAAAGGCGTTGATAATATAGTTTGTGTCTTTTTCCAAGGCCATCCAGAATTTTTGACCATAATTATCGGGTTTTGAGGCAATAAACTGAGTAAACCTACACCTACATTTTGATGGAAACAGTTGCTCGTCGACAGTGATGTATGGTCCTGAAACGTAGAATCTTAAATATTTCATTATTTCTGGAAGTTTGTCACGTAACATTGCCGATTTTACAAAAGCATTGCCCCACTTCTCGGACTACTTCTTCTTCTAGTTCCATGACCGTTATCGATCGTTGGATATCATGTTGGCTACCATATTCGCTATCGTGACTTTATTGACAGCAGCTCTAAATAACGATGTAGTTGATTTTCCATACCATTGCCTTAGATTTTTTAGCCATGATGTTCTTCTTCTACCAGGACCACGATTACCTTGGATCTTTCCCTGAATGATCAGATGTAAAAGATCATATTTTTCAGGGTGTCTCATAATATGACCAAAGTATTCCAGCTTGCGTTTCTTTATTATATTGACCAGTTGTGTTGTTTGGTTCAGCCGTCTAAGGACCTCCTCATTTCTAACTCTGTCGACCCAGCTTATTTTCAGTAGTCGTCTGTATACCCACATCCCAAAGGCTGTCAAGCGTTTAAGCATAGCCTCAGTTAGGGTCCACGCTTCTACTCCATACAGCAGGACAGGAAAGATGTAGCAAGATATCATACGAACTCTAAGGTTAATGCTAAGATCTCGGACTACAGCGAATCCAAATCTATACCTTTAGCACCCATGGCTCCTCGTACACATGTTATAGCTATAAATGCTGCTAACTCTTCTATTGTTAGAGATCAGTGTGAATGAACTCGGCGTGCTGTTTGAATAGTACAGTCGGTGAAATGTTTTAAAATTTTATCGTCAGTAAGAAGTCGCCAAGCACTGTTAAACGTTTCATCGACACAACGTTTGGCATATGGTGTAGGCCCGGAAATATCTTTGAACGCGTTTTGATGTGCTCTTTTCCCAGCAGATGCATTATACAATGCTTCGATCTTTCAAAGCCTACCATCAGGAGCTATAATATCTTAGCCAACAGGAATTTGGGAAAGAACATTATAATTAAATCTTTCTGCTCTGACCGGTGGTTGACTACGACCACGTCTACTTCCACGTCTGCTTCGTCGACCACGTCCTCTGCTTTCTGTGGATATGCTGTCGCTATTCACTGAAAAAAAAATACATTCTACATCAGATCGACAAAATACATAAAAGTACGAAATAGTATTATCATCTTATCACATAAGAATATATAACATACCTTCAACATCATTACTCTCAGACTGAGTCACTATCGGTTATGTGTCGCCATCGGTCGTAGAATCAACTTGGGCTGGTTGTTGTCACTCTTCATCAGATGAAGAGTATAATACTTCGACTTCTAAAGTCTTATTCGTTGCATCAACAATAAGTTGATGAGTCAAAGGCCAATTATTAATGATCATGACACTTTATATGTGGTCAATAAAAGTAAAAAAGACGTACTGCCACTTCACTAGTTCAAACTCGACTGAACGGAACGACGCGAGATCAAGATGCGATGGACGATCTGGCGATCGTCATGGCGAACGTAAGTTTGGTATCCCTTCCATTCAGACGGCATTATGTATTTCGACATTCTCATTCTATTGCCATTAGTTATAAGTAGTAAGCCCCTAAATTCCAATATAAATTAGTACAGTATTGTGCGAATTAATGAAATCACTGTGAATTTTTTTTCATTTTTTCAATATTTACAGTTGGCAACACTACCTACACACTTGACAGCTGACCAAGCATTGAAAACATAACCTTACTGTGTGTTGGTGTGTTTGAGTGTGTTTTAGGTCATTTCTTACCAAGCTTGTGTTGTTTTGGAGGTTTTTGTACTATTTTGTGTTGTTTTTGGTTTTATTCCAACATGTGTATTACGCCTAGGAAGCGTGAAAAGATTGTCACGTTGAGTGAACACACTAGTATGTCACAAAGAGACATTGCTAGAACGTGTGGAGTGAGTCAGGGGGTAGTAAGCAAAATTTTGAAGCGTAAACGAGAAACGGGATCAGTGCATGTGATAAGGTTAGGAAAATGTGGAAGAAAGAGAAAAACAACATCAGCAGATGATAGATTTTTACTTCGAAAGAGCAAATTGGACCCAAGAAAATTAAGCCAAGACATACAACAAGATCTAGCAGCATCAGTTATAGTGATTCATGACTCAACTGTTCGTAGAAGACTTTTGGAGAATGGTAGAAGGGCAATTCCTCCACAGAAAAAACAGCTTCTAACTGAACGAATGAAGAAACAAAGGCTACTGTGGGCCAAAAATACTCTAATTGGACTGTAGGCGACTGGAAAAAAGTCCTATTTACAGATGAAACCCACTTTATAGTTCAGGGACAGCGGTCGAAATTCGTCAGGAAGTCTGACAATGAAAAGCTTACACCATCTCATATTGATCAAACGGTAAAGCATCCAGTCAAGAAAATGTTTTGGGGATGTTTTTCATACATGGAGGTTGGATCTTTGGTGCCAATTGAAGGCATGATGAACATCCAAAAATACAATTCCATGTTGGAAAAGTATTTGGACAAACAACTCCAAAAATGTCAACCCCAAGGAGGAGCGATTCTTCAACAGGACTCTGCTCCCTGTCACAAATCAAAGGAAATGAGCATTTTTCAAAAATAAGAAGATAAATGTTTTAGATTGGTCCGGTAATTCGCCCGACCTCAACCCCATTGAAAATGCATGGGCCATTTGCAAAGCTAGACTACGAAAAATCGACAGTACCACTAAAACAAAAATGATAGAAGCGGCCATTCAGGTTTGGTATCGAGATGAAAGGATATCTGACAACTGCCAGAAACTCATAGAATCCATGCCAAAACGGGTAAAAGCAGTAATTGCTGCCAAAGGGGGACATATTTCCTACTGAATGATGTAAGTTTATCTTTATAGTTTTGTCAACATATAATTTTTTACTAAAAAAAACTGTTTTTTTCATTAAAACAGCCTATGATTTCATTAATTCGCACAATACTGAATGTATGAATCAATTGTTAATAATTTATACTAATATAGATAACTGGGTCAAGAATGACCCGTCCGCGCTGTAAGGTATTTTCATAAAAAAACAAAAAATTAGTTTTCATAGTACACATATAGTTTTGTGTATGTAATGTACCAGATAATTCACAAAATGTCATATAAATTTAAGGCTATAGCAAGTATAGAATATTTACTTCACGGTCGCGCTTCTAGTGATAAAGATTAATATATCTTTTTTCGGAATTTTCTCGGCGTTTTCTTCTAGTAAAATCCACAAGGAAAATAATTCCTGCAGCTGGCTGTATACCACGTATCACAAAAAAAGAGGTTAAATCTTTGTAAGTGGGTATATATAGAACCCACTTTTAAATATACCCACTTACAAAGATTTGACCTCATTTTTTTGTTTTTGTTTTTTTCTTCTAGTGTTTCATAGAACTACTTATTTGTCAAGTCAACTTGTTCGGTTTGCTGTTTACTGTTTACTTTTTTTTTAATAACACTTTAATTATCAATTTCATCTTTTAGTATCAAAGACTACCTTTTATTCCAATTAAGTTAACATTTAAGTGTATATTGATTTTCTTCATTAGGTAGTAGTAAAATATCTATTACAATGTCCAAAAACTTTTTTGAAAAAATTTAAGACGTAGCTTGTATGTCCATATCATAAGCAATTAGAAATAGTATTTTGTCATTGCCGATAAATGTTATCTATTATATTATTGATAGTTATTAAATTGGGCAATTTTTTGTCAAATATAAATAAAATTCTTTTTTGGTAAATTTGTATATATATCAGTGATAGAGCAACATGTTTTATGTTAAAGATTTTTGGTTATTTTGTTTTTTTATCAAGTGTTATTACGACCTTGACTATACACGTGATATATTGTCCATGCATTATCCGATAACAAAACTACATTGACCTCATAAAGCAAAGTATCAGTATTGAAAACATTAGAAACTGTTCAAAACACAGCTTTACGAATAGCTACAGGCGCGTTTCGCACGACACCAGTTGAAAGTTTACAATGCTTAACAGGAGAACCACCACTAAGTTTACGACGCAAATACCTTTCTCTCTCATATGCTTCTAAAATAGCTAGTAATAAAGAACACCCTACTTATACCAATACGTTCACAGATCGATTTCAAGACAGTTTCCCTACAAGAAGACTAGATCCACCATTTTACGAAAGAATTAGAAGAAACCTTGATGACCTACATCTTAAATTTCCTGAAATTCTCCCAAGAAATTTCCTAACTTCTCCACCTTGGTTAATACCAATTCCTAAGATTAATACTAACCTTAGTATATATACAAAACGTGAGACTATAACAGACCTGATCAAACAATCATTCTTAACAGAAATGGAAACTTATAAAAATCACTATAAGATATACACTGACGCATCCAAATCTTCAGATGATGTTGGTGCAGCCATCCTTACACCCAATACATCCTTAAAATTTAAATTCAATCCCATTACTTTGTCGTATACTGTGGAGTTGTTTGCAATATTACAAGCACTTATCCACATAAAAGAGACGAAACAGTCCCCGTCTCTCATAATAACCGATTCACTAAGCTCACTTCACACTATCAAACGTTTATATACCAATAATCCAATTTCCTCACATATCAAATCAGAAATAGAGATTCTAAATAATAATAAGATCACTGTTGACTTCATGTTTGTTCCATCACATTCAGGTATACAAGTAAATGAAGAAGCAGATGAACTAGCCCGCTTAGCATCCTTCAGCCAGGACTCCATTCTCATTAATGAGGTTCCTTCAGATGACTTTTAGTCAGAAATAAAACATAAAGTGTTAAGTGCGTGGCAAAATAAGTGGAGTGCATCACAAAATAAACTCAAAGAAATTAAACAATTAGTGAAACCGTGGCTCCAACCCACAGCAAATAGACACGACCAAGTGAAAATAACACGTTTGCAACTAGGACATAGTAACTTTACACATAAACACCTCTTTACGCGAACTGTGCCGCCAATGTGTGAAACGTGTCAAGTAACACTCTCCGTGAAACACATACTAACTCAGTGCAAAAAATATGAAACAGCAAGAAAGAAGCACACTATACCAAATAATATGAAGGAAGCCCTAGGAAAAAATATGAACATTAAAAAAACAATAAGTTATCTTAAAGACTCAGGACTATATCATTTATTGTAATTTTTTTTAACTTTACCTGTATTTTACATTTAGGTCGCTAATAACCCTGGTGGTTACAGCGTAAATAAATAAAAAAAAAAACTACATTGACCCGCAAAATTAACCGGGGACGAAATTTATTATTAGAAAAAAGCTTTTATTATTTTATTATTATTATTATTATTATACATATGCGAGGGCAGAGGAACTAAGTCCCTATTATGCCCAAAAACAAAGAAATTTCATTAATAACCTACTAGTAAATAACAAAATTACAAATAAAAGAAATATAATCACAATTTTTTGGTTTAAAAGAAACACAATTTTAATTTAACTATAATATAAAACGGCCAAGTATGTTTTTGAACGAGTTGGTAGAGGGAGCAGAGACCGTGTTATCTTCCAGCACTCAAAAACTCTATTTGGAAGACAGTTCTGCCTTGATCT
The DNA here is from genome assembly GCA_918026665.1 of Diabrotica balteata. NCBI lineage: Eukaryota > Metazoa > Arthropoda > Insecta > Coleoptera > Chrysomelidae > Diabrotica > Diabrotica balteata. The sequence continues at coordinate 37,009,064 of OU898284.1, forward strand.
TTTAGAAAAATTTTCCTTCTTTAGTTTATACTGATGACCTCTGAGGCGTTCATCTTGATTTTCATCGAGGTTTTCAAAATTAAATTTTAGTATTTTAAATGTTGTAATTAAGTCTCCACGTTGTCGGCGAAGTTCAAAAGAAGTTAGGTTACCCATACTAAGTCTTTCTGCATAAGAAGGTCTTCTCGGTCCCAAAGAAATTCGAGTGGCTTTTCTTTGAACGTTTTCCAACAAAGTAAAACGTTTATTTTTACCAATTCGAAGTACTACACATTTTTCCGCGTTTAAGGGTAGTAACCACTGGGAGCACCAAGTTAAAATAGAGTCCAAGTCCATTTGGAGGGTTAACTGGTTTGTGATTGGATTGGCATATATTTTTGTGTCATTAGCGTAGAACGATATTTTACTTAAGACATAATAATGAACATCGCTGGTGTAAACCGTAAAAAGCAGAGGTCCAAGGACAGAAGCCTGAGGCACTCCACTTTCTACTAACCTGTCCTGTGAGAAAGATCCGCCAACTCTAACTTTGTAACATCGATCTGTCAGGAAATCATCTATCCAACGAAGTAAAGCACCGCGAACTCCGAAATGTTCTAGCTTATGTAGAAGTGTCCGCTTAGGTACACGGTCAAAGGCTTTAGAGAAATCTAGATAAACAACGTCGACCGGCTGTGAACTGTTAAGGGATGACCTCCAGTCGTTAACACAATGTAGGAGATTGGATACAGTAGAGCGACCAGAGACAAATCCATGTGGTTGTGTTAGAATAACATGTTCCTGCATAACTTTGACAACTACTGTCAGCAATCTAATCTGACAATAATTGTTGGGGTCGAGTTTGTTGCCTTTTTTAAAAATAGGGGTAACGAAAGCTAATTTCCAACTAGGGGTAAGGAGTTCTGGATGAAAGAAGTTTGAATAATTAACGTTAAGGGTATTGCAAGCGTGTCTGCGCACCTTTTTAACAATTTTGGTGTTAAACCATCTAAACCAGGTGAAAAGGTTATGCGAAGTTTAATTAAGTGTTGTTTGATATGATCCGCTCTGAATTCAACTTGCTGTAAGGATGCGCAGACACGATTACAGTTAATAGCTGGTAGATAACCATCATTCGATTCTTTAGTAAAAACCTTTGAAAATGCTAAAGAGAGAGTTTCGGAAGATTGTTGGTCGGAAGAGCATACAGTCTGGTTGGGTTTTTGAAGTAGAGGAATGGAAACTTTAGACGTCATGGAGGAACGTATGTATTTCTAGACTTTTTTAATGTTAACACTTTTAATAACATTTGCTTCCAAATTGTGTCTTAGGGTTTTTAGAGATGTCTCTAAGTTAGTTTAAAATCTGCGGTGGCTTTGGATATCACTAAGAAGCCCGATGTGTTTAAATTTTCGCCATATATGTCGTTTGTTTGTCGACCATACATAAAAAAGGCAGCTTCCATAAATGCGACAATTATAGAACTATCTCTCTTATATCCCATGCCAGCAAGACAATGCTACATATAACCAAAGAGAGACTGAAAACATTCCTCCAAAGAGAAATTCCACAAGAGCAAACCGGATTTACCAAAGGTAGAGGCACTCGAGAACATCTGCTGAATATAAGACGTATAATCGAGAAATCTAGGGAATTAAACATACCACTATACATCTGTTTTATAGATTACCGTAAAGCGTTCGACAGGGTTAAGTGGAGATACTTATGGCGAATACTAAAAGAAGTAGGCGTACCACAACATCTGATTACGCTTATAACTGAACTATATGAACACACTACTGGATCAGTTAAAGTATTGACACACTTTCGAACGAGTTTCATCCAGAACGGGGTGTCAGACAAAAATGTATACTATCTCCACAATTATTCAACATATATGGGGAGTATATTATGCGAAGAGCACTTGAAGGATGGGAAAAGGGCATCTCAATAAATGGTCATAAACTAAACAACCTACGTTTCGCAGATGACACAGCCCTTCTTGCAAATAGTCAAGCAGAGCTGATGGAACTTATACGACTGATCGAAAACGAAAGTCAAATATTTGGTCTGCAATTAAACATATCAAAGACAAAGATCATGATAGTGGATAGACTACACAACAATCATCCACACATAACCACAATTGACCGGTTCGATGTTGTGAGCTCATACTTATATCTGGGATCATTAATCACAAACACAGGGTCATTACAAGAAGAGATCAAACGTAGATGTGATCTAGCAAAAGTTGCCACAGCAAACATGACCAAAATATGGAAGGACTGTCAAATTTCAAGAGCGATAAAGATGAGATTGATCAACTGCTTAATATTCCCAATACTGACCTACGGATGTAAATCTTGGACTCTGAGACAATCGGAGAGAAAAAAGATAGACGCCACTAAAATGTTCTGTTGGAGACGAATGCTACGAATTCCTTGGACCGACCGTAGAACAAATAATTCAATTTTAAGAGAGCTAAAAGTTAGCCAACGACTCTCTAGTAAAGTCCATCTCCAACAATTAAAATATTTTGGGCATGTTATGAGAGCAAACACAGAAAACATGGAAAGACTCATAATACATGAAAAGGTAGAAGGCCGAAGATCACGAGGAAGATCCCCAACAAGATGGATGGATCACGTCGACCACTACACTCCCCCTGGGGGGTCAGGATTGAAGAGAGAGATGTCGTTTGTGATCAATTTGTTTATTTGCTGTTCGATTTATCCAGGGTTTAAGGTTTAAGTTTAAGGGTTTAAGGCTAAATGCCAGTCGATTTGAAAGAGTTCAATGTCCACTTTAGAAAAGTCGGTAGTAGCATGTTACAATATTATTTTTGCTGGGCAATATTTGAATGAACTGGATGTGAGCCGTTATAACTGCATGATCCGACTTTCCTATAGGAGAACTGACTTCGAGAGATGAAATCAGCTGTTCGTCATAATTAAGCACTAGATCTAAAGTAGAAGGTTGGTTATTATTTCTAAATCTAGTAGGTTCTGTAATAAGTTGTATCAGGTTTGAATTTACTACAAAGCTTTTAAATAAATTATGAGCGTTTTCGGCGTCAGATAATGAAGTTATTGGCCAGTTGATCTCGAAGAAATTAAAATCTCCAGTAATGATAAGATTATCAAGAGATGATAATTCTTCAAGTTTTGTGAAGAAAACATTAGCGTGTGCAAGTAGTGTATTAGGTAGACGATATATACATACTAAATTAAGTCAAAAAGAATTTTTAGTAACAGATAAGTGAATTGTGTCTATTCCAGTAATATCTATTAGCTTAATGTTAATTTTGAAAGTTGTGGTAATAATATTAGATAAATAAATGCATACACCGCCACCCACACGATTATGCATACACCCCCACCCACACCTGTCTTTACGATATATTGCATATCCATTTATATTAACAGAGGAGTCAGCAATTGTGGGTTTATGCCAGGATTCGGCAATACAAATAATGTCCGGTTTAAGAAGTTGCACTGTGCATACAAATTCGTCAAACTTAGCGGAAAGTGAATCCAAATTAGTATATAGAAATAGCCAGTCAATAAATTTGCTGGTAGAAAAATTATATACGAAATTTCGTGATTCTGGGAGTGCCGTTAATGTATTTAATAGTTAAATCATATTCACCGTTATTTTTGCGAGTTTCTAGCTCACTTCGGAGTTCTTTTAAACGTACTTAGATGGGCGTCTTGTCGTCAATTATTGAGAATTTTTCCATGGCTTTGTTTTCCAGAAGTTTGGCTTTATTTCTCAGAATACCTTTAACGTGGTATTCCGAACCCATTACTACCTTTATCATTCGGGAAAATCGTTGGTTTGCTTTGCCAACTCTGTAGAAGGTGATTTGCTTTTCCTGGCAGTCAACAGTATCCAAAACAAGCTTAACCTTATTCGCGTCGTCATCTTTTCTTCCTTGTTCATCCCCAGAGGAAGATTTTGTTACGCCTCTAATTAGAATATTTTTAGCACGCGTTATGCGATCTACAGCTTTGTTAGCGATATTATCCGTGAATTAGGTAGACTTAAATAAATCAATCTGGCTGAGCTTATCGTTTAACTCAGTTATTTTATTATTAAAATCATCAATTTTCGTACGAATTTCCATTTTAAAATCTAGCAGAAGATCTTTTATTTCTGAAATATTAGAAATATTGGAGCTGCATTTATACTTAGTCCTCGAATTTTCTGTCCGAAGAAAGGTCGGTGCATGTGAGTGATTAGGTATTAGAAAAAAAGGTGGTACACTTGATGGTACTGTAGACTAGCGCAAAGCTTCATACTATGTTTTCTGTATTTTTTTAAATATAAATAATATGTTTAACATTGAAAACAGTAATTTTATTATTTATTTAATACCTATTTTTATAGATTAAAAAAAATGAAACCCCCTCTGTGGCTCAGTGGTAAGAGCGCCTACCTTTAAACCTAAAGGCCGTGAGTTCGAATCTCACCTAGGTGGAAATTTTCGTTTATTAAAAAAATTAATAAATGAAAATAATTTCTATCCTTGTGCGATCGGTACTCACCGGAGGGGCCGCAGACGTTCGGATACAATTAGCGTCTCTTAGCAAAGACTGACTGTAAAAATTCACTGTACCATGCCAATGACCATTAGTTGTCGACGTATTAAACTCAATAAAAAAAATGAGAAAGTTTATATGTTGTCTAAGATAAACCGACTTATAACGGACCAGTTAATGAATATTTGACTTTAGACGTAAATCTTAAAGAAACGAAATATTAGAGAAAAATGGATTTAAAGTACATTTGATAGCTTAAGGTTCTCTTTATCAAAATATTTAATAATAAAAATGAAAAATGTGTTTTTTATTCGCAAAAAAATTGTTTTCACTAAAATGCAAAAAACTTTAATTCCGGCATATGTTGACAAATTAATGGTAATTCCGGGCTAATGATGATTTAATTCCGGCCTGTATATCAAGAGAATTATCTTTTTGTTTGTTTTAAAGTGTACACACAATTTTTTGTAAATATATATTTTAATATTTTCAAAGTAGGTATAAAAAATACAGAAGCATAAAAAAATAATTTTTATGTAGAAGTGGCAGAAAAAAACTAAATAGAATAAAAAAATATTTAAAACTTCCTTTATAAAATGTATATATTAAAACACCCTATCCGGGCTACATCACAGAACGTTTCCGGAATTAATATTTCATAATCAGTGTTATCTGGATGTTTTGAGCCACTAAATACTTGACTTCTTCTCGTGCCACTCCTAGGGGAGATTGGAAATCATCATGGCCACTGCGACTTTGTTAGCAGCGCGCCTAAAAAGTTCAATCGAACTACAGCCGAACCATTCACGTAGATTACGAAGCCACGATATTTTTCTTCTTCCCACACTTCTTTTACCCTTAATTTGGCCCTGCATGATGTTTCTTAAAAGTTCGTTATTTTCACCTCTCACAATGTGCCCCAAGTATTCCATCTTTCTAGTTTTTATCTCATTTAGAATTTCGCATCTTTTGTCTAAAGTTTGGAGTACTTGCGTGTTAGTGACGCGGTCCATCCATGATATTCTGAGAATGCGCCTATAGCACCACATCTCCAAAGCTTCGATGCTTTTTATGGTTAACTGTTTTAGTGTCCAAGCCTCAACTCCATATAACAGGGTAGAAAAGATATAACACCGCAGCATTCGTATTCGTAACTTTATATTGATATCACGATTGCAAAAGAGTTTGCGCATTCTATTAAAGACTGATCTAGCGATTTCTAGTCTACATCTAATCTCTTTTGTTTGATCAGTATCGTCTGTGATCCAAGCACCTAGATATTTATAACAGGGCACACGCTCAATCGTTGTATTGTCTATTACAAGATTAGCTCTAATGTTTTTTGATTTCGTGATTACCATAAATTTAGTTTTTTTCAAATTAATTTTCAAGCCGTAACTGTTACAGTATATATTGAGACTTTGAACGAGATGTTGTAGTTCTACTAGCGTTCCCGTTAGGAGAACTGTATCGTCAGCATACCTTATATTGTTGATCGTCTCACCATTTATTATCAGACCAAGCTCTTCTTCCTCGAGTGCTTGTTCACAGATAGCTTCACTATACAGATTAAATAAATGTTACGATAAGATACATCCCTGCCGGACTCCTCGACGGATTTGAATTTCTTCTGTTAGTCTGCCCTCAACCTTGACATTTGCTGTTTGATTCCAATATAGATTGCATATAATTCGAATATCTGGGCTGTCTATATTTTTCTTTATTAGAACTTGTCTTAGTGGTTCATGTTGTACTTTGTCAAAGGCCTTTTCGAAATCAATAAAGCAGGCGTAAATTTCTTGGTTCATGTTTAAGCTCTGTGAGGGAACGTTCATTGCAAACAGAGCCTTTCTTGTACCCAGCCCTTTCCTGAATCCTATCTGAGTGTTACTGATGTCTACGTCTAATTTCCTATGGATAATATATTATGTATTATTTTTAAGAACAGTTTTTAGAGCATGACTCATCAAAGCTATCGTACGATATTCGTTGCATTCCTTTGTATTTGCCTTTTTTGGCAGTAGTATAAAGGTCGAACGGAGTCATTCCCTAGGTATTATTCCAGTTCTATATGTTTTGTTAAATAGATTTAGGAGTATTTTAATAGATTCATCGTCCGTTAGTTTAAGCAGTTCTACGGGAATTTCATCAGGACCGGGGGCCTTACCACTTTTTGCTTGTTTGATTGCATATTCTATTTCTTCTCTGATTATATCAGGCCCTGTATCATCTGTATATTCGTTTGAGATTTCTTGTCTATCTTTGTCATCAAACAGTTGTGATATGTATTCTGTCCATCGGTTCATTTTTTGTTGTAAATCTGTTATAATTATACCGTCTTTATCTTTGATCTGTCCTGTCTGTGTTATTCTTCTCCTTCCTGTCATTTCTTTAATCTTTTTGTGTACTCAAATACTTGACTAAAAACCCGTTAAATGTTGTTAAATTGAATTTGACTTACATTATTTGATCTTATATACTTACTAGGATTTTTAAGTTACAATAGGAATTGATAACATGGCAACGTATCATTTCTTGTCATAACTCAAACATCCTAGTATATAAGATCAAATAATGTAACTCAAACTGTAAAACAACAGCAGACGTCAATATATTGAACAAACAATAAGTCTACAAAATGCAACAGGCCCAAACTGTATAAGGTAAAAGTACCTTTTACTGACCACTAAGTTTTTTCTTATAAACATATTCAATAATAAGAAGAATAGGTACATATTTATTTTTCTTTGCATAATTTTTAAAGATAAGTTTTAATCTTTCCGATTCAGCTAGTAATATAGAAAAAATAATATACAAGTTAGGTTCTTTTTATTAAATATTTCATTAATTATGTACAATTTCATTAAAATGTTCCCTTTACCGACCGGCTTGAAATATACTTACTTATCACCGACCGATTTTGTTGCTATTACCGACCACAAGCACCTAATTACCGGACATTTCAGTCCTATCAGCGACCTTCTTGGGGGACTACTAATTTAAGTAATTAAAAACGATCGTTTCGTCCCGGAGAATGGAAAGGGTTCTGATGTTTTCATATTTTCCAGTTTGAGAGTTTTGTTCAAGTAAGCTTTCAGAGATGTAACGAATTTCAAAGGTAAGTGATTATAAAAAAGATTAAGGTAACTTTTAATATATTAATTTTTTCAAGTTATATGGACATTATTAATAATTGCTTTCATTAATATAAAAGAATTTGTAATAATTAAAGTTTTATATTATGTTGTCTTAGATAAAAATGTCATAATTTAATCTGTCTCAAGTTGTTATGTTGACACATGACATTTTGCTTTAATCCATTTTTGTTATAAGACAATTTTAATTTAATTATTTTATATAAAAGATATTTCATATTATGTAAGATTAAATTCAATAATATTTTTTATAAAAAGGATATCCATAAAATTTTGATAATCTAAATCGGCCATATTATAACCTAGAAACCATTTATTTTTGTATTTTTGTAGCAATCTCTTATGTAAACGAAGAACATGTTAAGTTTTTATTAATTTGGATTATGTTGTATAATATGTTCTTGTAAAATCTGCATTTTTGATAACTGTTTGTTTGAGACAAAAATAAACGTTTAATTTGTTTTTCTGAGCTATTTTGAGTTTTATTTGAAAAAGATTTTTTTTTATTATTAAAACTAGTGGTTGTAATAGGTATAATTAGGCACCTCAAGTGGCGCCCTATATTAAATTTCTTGAGGTATTTCCGGTTTATTTTCATTCTGTTTGTCCCAAGAGATTTGTATAAGTACCCCTTTATTTCTTTTTTTTTTTGTAGTTGCCCCAATCCAAACCCCATATCTTCAACTTATCCATGACCTGGCTCTCCAACAACCAACTTAGTGCCGTATGCACTTGTTTCGATTTATTTTGTTTGCCCAATCTTCTACCCCATGTCCTTACCCTGAGGTAGGCAAAATAGCCGTTACAATCTTCAGAGTGTGAACCAGATAATATACATACTCCAATAAATTTTTTAAATCTATGTCATTCATTTCAAAATCTTGGCGGTTATTCTGCGATGCATATAAAAATAAAATATTTATAAAATATAGCATGCTCTTAATTACTTGTTTATCAAAAAAGAGTGAAAAAAACTTCAATATAAACTTGCCTCCATGGTTGGCTTTTATACAGTGCGTTAAGTTTTTGATTAGGTATTGCACAATATACGGAGCGCTAAAATCGGCAACGTTGCAAATGTTCGTTCTCCAACCCGAGACTATCTGCACCGACAGAAAATCATTTTAGTTTAGTAACTCACAACAACGTTTGGGATGTACTTCTCTCTCGTCCGATCTCATGTTTCATTACGTATAGCCGATTTTAATAGTAGGAAATTCGATAAAAATGCACTGACGTAATCGGTGCATTGTTATCGATTCTTATTAATGTGAAAATTTTTTTGTGGTTGAATTAAAAATAAAAGCGTATTTCTTTAAAAAGATAAAATAAAAAATATACTCTTATTGAAAATTAAAATATTATTCCTAATAAAATAAAAAATAATTCTTTATGACCTACAGAAATGGTTCAAATAGTTGACCTTCTACGGCTGAACAGTACCCCAATCTGTCATAAAAACTTCTGCGAACAGATGAAAGAGTTTCTGCTGTAACAGAATTGGAGACATCTCTTATTCGGTTTTTTAATTCATTCAAATTTTGGGCTCTAGCCTCAGGATGATAGTAGATAATGCTTTTAAATGTCCCCAAAAAAGAAGTCCATGAGTGTAAGATCTGGAGATCGCGCAGGCCACTTAATATCGCCTGTTCCACTGATAACTCGATTCGTAGTATTGTTTAAATACTCCCTATTCGAGCGTTGTGAACTGAACAGCCGTCTTGATGAAACCAAACATTCTCCAGATTTACATCAGAAAGATTGAGAATGGCGGGAAGAACATGATTCTGTAACAAATCGAGGTATACTCTACTATTCAAGTTGCCCTCAATAAAAAATGGACCTATTATGTGGTCTCCTAAAATGCCAGTCCAGACGTTAACTTTTTTAGAACGTTGAGTTCGGTAAACAACACTTCTGTGCTGGTTTTCCCGCGCCCAATATCTCGTAATGGAAGGATTATGTCTCCCTACTAACGAAACAGAAGATTCATCAGTGAATAAAATGTTTTTAATAAAATTTAGTTCACTATTAGCCTTCGTTATTAGAGTTTCACAAGACTCCATTCTTCGAAAGTAATCGTCTGGGTAAATCTGCTGCGTTTTCGAATATTTAAAATTCTTGTAACCGTGCTTTTTCCATACTTTCGTTACAGTAACATTGCTAACATCTAAATCTCTAGCAACGCTTCTACTTGAACGTATTGAATCTACCTCGATTGTTGCACAAATTTGTGTATCCCGGTATTCTCTTTCCTCAACTTTTTCTGGTAACACTTCTTGAGCGTGACATTTTCTGCAATTTTTGAGGAAATAACTCTCAAAATTTTTAACAATATTATAAATTGACTGTACACAAGGAATTGGTCTTCCCTCAAAAAACACAGAAAATAAATCTACACACTGTTGCGCAGAATTGCCACTATAAAACCATTTTATTATTTGAGCTTTTCCCGCCATATAAACAGACATGTTTACAAAAATAAATTAAAACTCTACGCTGTTATACCTTTAAACAACCACGGTATAATGACAATATGACAAATTTGCCGACGGGCGACGAGCAACGACGAGTCAACGAAGCAGATATGTAGTGGCAAGTCGACGACGCGCAGTGTTGCCATTTATAGAGTGAATACCTAATCCAAAACTTAACGCACTGTATTGTCTAAATATCAATCAGACTGATGTTGAATTACTACTGAGTACGAAGGAGTATCTGTTTTTACCCAATTTGTGACAAATTTGGATTTACTATTTTTGCCTGATTTTTTCTTTGGACGTTTTATTTGAACCATAATCAGAATCGTCAAAATTCCCAATTACTTGTATTTAATCTGTACCTGCAATATCCGATTGCAGTTACATATCTAATGAAAAAATAAGTATTTTGCAAAGGTTTCTGTTTTTTGAAGTACTGTATTAGGTTCTCTATAATAACAATAAACTTTTAGTGTGTTTAAATAAATAATTAAACTATTACTTTGGTACGCCCCTGCAACGTTGATAAGTGGAATATGATTACGTCGCTTTAAGGGCGATGTTGCCAAATAATCACCTTCAATTAAAAATTGTTGTAGTATAAGGCCCTCAAAGGATTGTCTAGCTAATTATGATGATGATAATAAATAAATAGTTTTTTTTAAAAAAAACGTGGTTTAAATTTATTAAGCATACATCTTATTTGCTACAGCACAATCTAATATATTATAGAAAAACTGTTTGGGTAATTGAGGAGGCAAGTTATGGATTTGAGTCTGCATGTCGTCGTAAAATTTCATCATATATCTGTCGAAATGTTCAACTAAATTAAGTTCTTGGTATATATCAAAAATGATCGAAATTGATTTAGGATCTGTGCTACCGTAGTGTTCCATGAACGTATTTTTTTGTTGGGGGCTTCCCATTTTAGACACCTGAATAGCCATCCATGTTATTTTAAAATTAGCTATGTCTGTGTTGTCCTTCTCCCCAATAGTTGACGGGTCTAGAAATACAGTAAAATCATCCTGAAATAAAAAGGATATTATAAAACTGACAAGCATACATATAAAAAAAATATACGTCAAAGTAACTGAAAATTATTCTACACTTGCGAGCAAAAAATTTTTTTGCGAAATGTATCAATTTAGCCAACCAACTGTGATACTGTGTTTTTCTATGTATACTGTGTATTTTTCCCCTGGAGTTGTTGGTTTAATGTGTTCAAGTGAGAGGTAATGTCTGTTAGAAATTTTTTTTAATATTATGTTTTATGTTTATATTGTCAAAGTTAAGTACATTGGTTTTTGATTTTGGTCGCTGAATTTGTTTTAACCTTAGTTTAATATCTTCTACAAGTGGTTGATGATTAGATTCAGTATCTGCCCAGATAATATAGTGACTTTTTAAGTTCATTTCGGAAACGCTCATTTACAAGTATATAGTCTATTTGATTTCTTGAGGGCTCAGGGTTATTGCCTTCATCAAATGGGGCTTTTCAAGTGTATAGTCCTCTCTTGGGGTTTAAACCAGGTGTTTGCAATGATCATATCATTTTCTTTACAAAATTCATATAATGTCCATCCTCGATCGTTAGGTTGTCCTAGACGATAAGGACCTACAGTCTGATCTCGTCGAGCTTCTCCAATTTTTGCATTGAAGTCGCTTATAATATATAAAATTTCGTGTTTATTAAGTTTATGTATGATGTCTTGAATCTGATCATACAACTTCTCGATTTCATCGTCATATTTTCTATCTGCAGTCGGGGCATAAATTTGAAGTATGTTTGTTTTAAATGTCTGAGTATTTATTTGGAGTAATATTATTCTATCCGAGACTGGTACGAAATTGGTCACATATTTACTCAGTTCTGATGTTACTAATATACCTACACAATTTTTGTGATGTGGGTCTTCTCTGCTTACCAGAATAATATAATACACTTCTGTCGTTTTTATATGATCCTAACTCTGACCCTCTCACTTCGCTGATTCACAGTAGGTCTATTTTTAATCTTTGCATTTTATGAATTGCGTTTTCAAGTTTCCCAGCCACAAATAGACTTCTAACATTTCATGTGCACATTCTAAAATTAGATTTTTTTTAAGGATTTTTTCACGAGGTTTTCCATGATTAGTAACGGTTTGCAGTTGCAGTGTCGATTCTATGGTGATTTTCCTAGGAGTACTCTATGAGCCGTTAATGCAGTGGTTCCCCTTTGCCTTCTGCATTCTTATGCCGTTGACCATTATTTGTTAATTCATCCGCCTTCGGGGCCGATTTCTCAACCCCAGGATAGAAGAATGCCCTACCACTCACCAACTCATCCGCCCTAAACCGTTGGTCAGTAAGTGGGAGATTGCTCATACGTCAATTACTCGAATCATGAGCTAACATAGGGCCCAAATTAAACGCACGTCAGAAACAAGCTCGACATTTTGTCCGAGAACACGTCAATTGGGACCTTGACCAATAAAGCAGAGTTTTATTCTCTGATGAGAATCGAATGTATTATCGTGTTATGGACGCATCTATCGGAGGCCGGGAGAATGATGTACTCAATGCTGCAGTGTTAAAACAGTGAGTTATGGAGGTGGTTTATGTATGTTTTAGGATGACATATCATTACAAGAAAAAATAGAGCTTGTGTTTATGCCCAGTGAAGGTCGCGGAGGGATTTTGATAACGGATCGTTATATTACGGATATTCTTCAAGACCATGTTATTCTTTACGCCGGCTACATAAGCAACGGCTAATGAATAATAACGCTTGTTACACAGCGCGGATTACAAAACATTACCTGGTTAATACCGACATAACAACAACGGACTGATCTCCATTGACTCCGGATATGAATCTTATCAAGAACCCAATTAGCATTACTTAATTCGAAGTTAGTAGTAGTTTGGGTACGAGAGAAGTTTTGTTCAATATACGAGCCCGAACAGCTAAGTGCTCGGAAAAACGTAAATTTATTGAAAATATTCATCTTCACGATCTTTCTTATTGAACCAAAAAACGAGATCATTAACCCATTTTCTATCAGAGTATCAATAAATATATTTTTTCATGAATATAACTGTAGATGACAATGGAATGAAACTAAATAAACGTAAAAATATGTTTTTATTAATTTTTTTTATAAACGTAAGAAAAAAACGCTGTGACCATATGGTCACAAAGGGAGGTTACCTATATATACATTACGTATTTACTACTGTGTATAAAAAATTTCAAAACACTTAATGCAAAGTCTTAAATTATATTCTTTACACTGTGTACGTATCACAGAAGAATATCCTTCTCCTGCACACCTACGTCTTTTGCCGTTAGGAACTGGAACAAGATGGTCAATGTTGTCATATCGTAGATTGTCGGACACTCTATTCATGGACAGACTATTCCTGCTGACTGAAGGCTTACCAGGACGTTTTGGCGGTACTCCATATTTCCGCAAATACATCTGTTCAATTTCTCGGCGGAAAACTAATTAGGTGTTTTTTTTTTTCTTTTCTTTGAGGACCTATTATAAAGCACCCAGGCGTTATGTAGGCATACGTCAACAAGCTAAGTAAAAAGAGGCCAATACCACTTTTTATTTCTGATGCCAATTCTGTATCATGCCACATCTTCATCCATTCTATCCGTGCCACCCATAAATGTATTATATTTTGCAATAATCAAAGGCCTTTCTACTCGAATAATTTATTTCTGTTGCTTAGAGTATCTCTTGACATAACTGAGGATTGGTGCCGTAGCAAGTTGATGCAGCCGTAACTACAGCATTATCCATCTACTTGATCAAGATAATTCCGTAATTTTTAGATATAACATAATCAACAGAACCTCTAATTTTAGTAGCCATTACTTTGTTGTCCGGAAAAGGACAACTATTTTGTCTTATTGTTCCAGTACAGTTTTTACAGTACCCTTAGTTTTAATTCTGCACGTATCGTAAATAGATTATCAGTATAAATATGGTAATTTGGCATATTCTTTGGTAGATCGTTAAGCATTTAAAGTAAAGGAGCTGTTGCACTTCCAAATTTTTCTACTTAACTGTTATCAGTTGAAATCTGTTTACCTTAATATAACTGAAAATGAATCAAAAGACTGTCTTCAGAATTCAAACACCAAGCTTTATAGCCAAAGTGTATTGGCTTTCCTTTGATAAACTGTTACAGCTGTGTTTCCCAAAATACTTGATCATTGATTCATCATAATTCATGTGCTGGATTGGTTGAAAGTGCTTAAGACCTTTCATTTGCACTTTTTCTATAATGGGGCGTAGCTCCCACATTTTATCAGTCCTTTCAACTCTGCTGTTATCGGCAAAATGTATAGAGTTCATGATTTGATCAAATCTATTCCTGCGCATACAATTTTTTCACCATGTGTACTGCCATGTCATCCTGTTAATCCCAATAATATGTTCTGCCTGGTAAGGGATGGTAGCCGGATAAAATTAAAATTTCAAAGAAACATTTTAATTCATCAATAGAGAGATTTGGATCTGGAAAATTCTTGAACGCAGCATATTTTTTTGTTTCTTGTAAAATATGCTCAAACATATCGTTGTCAAAAAATAGTTCGAATAGTTCTAATGGACTCATTTCATAAAATTTATAACTTTCAGATTTATTCCCGTTTTTAAATTTTTTATTATGTATCAAATCTCCCTCTATCCATTGCTTGATCTCAGCTTTTTTAAAAATTGTAAATTTTTATTTTTTCCCTTGTTTATTTGACTCACCTGTTCATCAGGTTCTGTTGTCTTTATTTTATCCACAGAGTCTTCCTCTCCTTGTTCCATATTTTCGATACGATTTATTCGAACTTCAGCTGGCGCTAATAACTGTCTATGAGACAAATTGTCAACTAAACCACCATCGTCTTCGTCGCCGGAATCTTCATCCGTATCTTCATGAACATCTGGAGGAGAAATAAACACCAATGTTTCATTATTTTCTATATTTTCGTCATCATATAACATGGTGAATGCTTCTTGTAATGTAAAACCACGTCTAAAAAGAAAAAACAGAAAACCTATTAATTATCACATATTATCCCTGTGTGACGTTATGGTCACAAACAAATATTAGAAGCTCTACCGCATTTGATACAATACTTTTTCTGATAAATTATATAAATATGTCTTAAACACATGTCTCTAGATCCTATTTGTTCAAAAATATTTTTGGTTTCTTTAAAAATAAGATTAAAAAATATTACTTACACAAAGCGAACGTCCATTTTGATGCTTTCTCGTTGTAACACCAATAACTATAACACGACTTTACCGGTGAATAGATCAGGTACCGGGTATGTCATTCGTTACATAGATATCTCTAGTCCGCGTGGTCGTATTACTAGTTGCATATATCGGTGTATGTGTTAAATGTTTTATATTTAAAAGGGGCCATTTAGTGTGACCATACGGTTACGCTAGAAGAAAACGCGTTAATATATTAAACTCTATCATTAATAACAAAATATCGAAATGGCTTGGTCTTCATAAACTTTGAATTGCAGCGTTGGTGGCAAAATAAACGAAAATGTTGCATAACATCGTGACAACTAAATGTTCGGAAAATTCAAGAAATTACTAATTTAATATGAATTTACATTGCCATGTACCTTTACAACCGGGGCAATTCTGTCTGGCATTGTTCGTAAAAAGGATTGAACAATGCAGCAAGAACGAGAGCTGACAAATAGATATATAAGACTTTGTATTATGATATACTTACGAATCTTTTTCCAAATATAGCAATATCCATACAAATTTTTTTCACTATAGATTGAAGCTTGGGATCATCAATACCAGCCAAGTACACCACAGATGCAACAGCATGTACAAATAGCGGAAAAGATTTAACTAAATTTTCAAAAACTTCGAAATCTTCTATATTATACTTTGATAGCTCTTGCGTCTGTGAAATTGTAGTGGTTGCTAGGTTGAGTACCATCTCCTTATGGATTTTAGCAAAATGCTTGTGCTCAGAAAAATATTTTAAACATAGAAAGCTAGCGCCTGTTTCTAATGTTATTGAGTCTAGGATAGCTTGTTTTATTCCCACTACCCTATACAAGGGTGGTTTATTGTAACGAATTTTTGATTCATCCAGTATGTCATCGACGATGATCATAGCTAAATCTTGCTAAAAATAATTGAACCTATAATTAGCAATAATACACTTAGTATTGAGAACAATGTATATACACTTGCGTGCAAAACAACGAATAAAAAGCGGTATTTGAGATTACACCTTCTGTTTCAATGTATGAAGTTTAAAAATAAAAAAAAAAACAATGTGCAAACAACAACTTTGTTATTAATTACTATTAAACTGGGAATAAGCCACAATTAAAGATAAAAATACGTTTATTGACGTTTTAATTTCCACTTCGGAAATCGTTCTCAAAAACAAACAGTAAATTAAACAAATTTTGTTTTTTGTTACATAGTGAAAAATTCTTCTAATAATTAAATTTATCTGACTCATTTATATTGACAATTCAGACATACATTATGCATTTTAAAGTAGACGACTTTAAAATGATATTGCCAATATTGTTGAGTTGCGCTCCTGGGACGACTTTACTTATAAGATAGCAGAGCTGGGTAGTATCCGGATACTTCTGTCTCCGGATACAGTATCCGGATACTTTTTGTGTATCCGAAGGCTGTATCCGGATAATTTTTAAATTTTGTATCCGGTATCCGTATCCGTGACCAAATTTGAAAGTATCCGGTATCCGGATACTTTTTTTGATGTCCGGATGCTTTTAAATTTTTAATGTTCGACGATAATGGAACTACTTTACGCACCACACTGCCCTATCTTCAATCCAGGTGTACATAGTATGATCGTTGAGTGAGAAGTATGATAAATCCCATTTTCCATACTCGTGATCGTGATCGTTATAATATATTATTATAGCCAATAGAGCTTTGTTTTTACCTAATCAGTTAAAAATCTTCAAGAGCCCTGTATAATTAGAAGAATTTGAAGAACCCTGTATAATTAGAATAAAGTATTTTTTCGGATTAGAATAAAGTCATTCTTAATATTTATAATTTTGGTTTAGTGTGTCCCTATTTCCCCTAAAGTTTAAAAGTTAAAAACTCAGCTGATTCGACGCTGGCGAAATTCAATATCGAAAGCTCAAGACAGTGACACGTTTCGTTTTTACAGGAAAAATCCTGCAAATTCTTGTCTACCGAGTACAGACACGGTGATATGATAGAAAAAGTTTTTCATTATTTCAGTAGTCCATTGCTCATTTGTGTAAAAGGTGTAGTGCGTTTATATGCGTATAGTTTTTTCTATTCGGAATAACAGAATTTTCTAAAGGTAAGTTGCATTTAATTTTCGATTTAATTAGTAGATATCTAAAGTTTACTGGCGTTTTATTATTAATAGTAGTCTAATATTAGTAGATTTCTAGAAATAAAAAAGAAAAAATGCATTAGTTATTAAATAAATAGGTATCTATCTAATATCTATCTGATGGTAAGTAAAAAAAGTTATAATTATTTGTTAGAAGACTACGTGATCACGCAGCGTTACTACGAAACCGGAGTAAATAATTCTTATTTAGCAAATGATTATGATTACTTATTGAGATACAGGGAGTCAAAAATTGCAAATTTAAATTTTTTCTAGTAGCATAGGCATAGACATACTTGACGATGTTTTGTTAAGTTTTTAAATGACAGCGTGGTGTTTGAATTTGAAGAATGCATTAGTTATTAAATATATATCGGATAGTAAGTAAAAAAGTTATAATTATTTGTTAAAAAAGACTACGCGATCATTATTATTGAGCAAATGATTATGATTACTTATTGAGATACAGGGTGTCAAAATTGCAAATTTTTGCAAATTTAATTTTTTTCTATTAGCATAGGCATCATAGACATATACATGAAGATGTTTTGTAAAGTTTTTAAATGACAGCGTGGTGTTTGAATTTGAAGAAAACAAAAAACTAAATTACATTAAAACACACAGAATTTCACAATTTTTTAGTCCCGTCTAACGTCTATTTCATACAACTAAATAACTACAACAATAATGTTTATGCCGTATTTTGTTTTTTTATCATTTAATAACAAAATTTCGATGGAGTTACGTTTAAAATTTGTATACCATGTCCTTTCAGACCATTCATTTTAATTCGTGTGCCATGACAAATTGTGATATTCTTAAAATATTTTCAAACTAGCTTTGTCGAATTTCGATAGGAGAGCTCATTTCGTTTAAAAAATGATAGTATGAGGGGGTAAGTTAGACAAGCTTTTTTAATTCCAGATAGAGCAACATGAATTCAATTGATCCTGCAGTTGCATCTACCAGTTCCAATCCAGAACAAAGTGATGACACTCCAGAAGATCCATTTGCTACAAGTTCAGATGATCCCGATTATCACCTAGACCTCAGATTCCGATTCTGCCCAAAGTATACCTCGAAAATCTCAGACAAATTCTCTTATGAATTTCTTCAAACTATGAACCAAACCAAGTTTGTATGATATCCGAACCTCTAACAAGACTTGTTAAAAACATGGGAGAAAAATCTGATGATCCACAAAGTTCGCAATTTGCTTGTAGTTCCTCCATACTAGATGGAAAAGTACTTTAAAATAAAAGAAAACGACGGCGAAAACATTACAGCTGATTGTCAACTCTGCCTTCCACAGAAGAAAACCATAAAAGGGATAAAAGGTTCTTCTTCAAATTTTTTTAAACACTTAAAAAGGATTCATCCTAATAAAATTGACGAGTATAATAAGTATAAAATTTCAAAGAAAGATTTGACCAGAAAAAGACTTAATGCAACTCAAGATTTCGAAAGTCGAGAACCCAAACAAGCTAAGCTTATTCAACCAAACATTTTTGGAATGGCCAAAGAGGGAAGCAAATCAGTTTTAAGCCAATCTCTGTTTGAAAAAAGAATAATAAATTTTGTTGTGAGCACAATGAGTGCAATATCTATAATAGAACACCAAAGTTTTAAGGATATCTTCCAAGGATTAAATTTGAAAATACCAACAAGAAAGACAGTAATGAAACGAATTATAGATTCGCACGATGAAAATATGCAAATTATTAAAGATAAAATTAGGGGTGTTAATTACGTATGCACTACAGCTGACATATGGTCAAATAAAAAAAGAAGCTTCTTAGGAGTTACAGTTCACTGGTTAGATGAGGACTTTATCCGCAAATCAGCTGCACTTGCCTGTAGAAGGTGAATAAATTATAATTGTAATTTTTCGATATTTCTTTGGTTAAAACGCTACGATCTACCTAATCTCAAATATTAAGTATTTAATCATTCTACGGGGTAGCCAAAATCCAAAAAGGAATGATTTTATGAAAAGAGATGAAACACTTAATTTATACAATTATTAAACTTACAACTATTTTTAAATATACAGTATGTTCATGTTGTAAAGAATTATAGAAATAAGGCAAAGCGAAGATACATTTTCAATCGGAAAACTTTATACATTTGTAAAGTTTCGTCAATGATCTGATTTCCGATTTCAGCAATATATTTTATTTGTTAGATTTAGGACCTAGCACCTTTTTGCATGGAAGCAATAAATTAAAAATAAAGAAAATCGTTGCTTAAGTTCCTATCTTACCTTTTGAAGTACTATTCAATGCACTAATAATAGTTTTATTGTCCGAAATTATAGATTTTTATCACCCTTTTTTATTTTATCGCATTGACTAGTACTTACTTAAAAAGATATTTACAAGACAGCCGATTTTCTGTTTTCAACAATTATCATGTGAAAACAGGTACAACAGCTAAATTGTGATTTTCAAATATCTATACCTCCTAAACCCAAATATTTAAACAAAATGCCGAAATCAGATAATGCAGGAAATTCAAAATTGTAAAAATATATAGGATGGTTCAATTGAAAATATGTATATTGCTTATCCACCGTTTCTGTGCAACACTCTATATTTTTAAATATTTTTAAAGGTCCTACCCTATTTTCTTCTTTAAAATTTTTCTTTGTAACGAAAATACATCTTACAGCCTTTATTTTTTCGGCCATCCCACTATACAAATTCATAGTCTTGTACATTCTACATGGACGATGTACAAACAAAAATTTAAGAACCATTGTTTATTTTAGGTTTAAAGGTGTTCACTCTCCTACAGAAGCATAGCTGAGATGCTAGAAGATATAAATTTAAAATTTGGTTTAACAGAAAATAAAATTGTGGGGACAGTAACAGACAACGGTAAGCAATTTCGTTAAAGCTTTTAAAGTATTCGGCGAGAAAAATGAAGAGGACGACGATGAGGAAATTGACGAAGAAGAAAATGAATTGCAAATTTTACATTTAGAGGTTGATGAAGGCAAAGAGTTAGAAGACCAGGATATACAGCTACCCAAGCATATGCGATGTGCCACACATACTTTAAAATTTAATAGCCACAACAGATTATAAAAATACTGTTATAGAACATTCCAACTAATCCGCATAAGAGAAAAGAATGCATTTAGTAAATGTGCTCAGTTTATGGAAAAAATCGAATAAACCAAAAAGCAATGAAGTTATAATTAAAATTTTAGGAACATACTCTAAGTTCTCCAGGGGCCACTAGATGGAACTCCACTTTTGATGCAGTTTCACAGATTCTTCAAGCAAAAGAAAAACTTCCAATTTTGCTACAAAATCTAACATTAGAAACCTTTTAAGGAAACTGAACTATTATACCTAGAGGAATACTGTTTAGTTATGAAACCTTTGGCTTTAACGTTAGATTTGTTACAAGGTGAAGAGAATGTATCTTTTGGATATTTGTTACCCAGCTTAATTTCATTAATTAATAAATATGAGAAACTTCTTGCCCAAACAAAATTGAAATATGGAGGAGAACACTAGCAAAAATGTGCATTAAAAGCTTAAATACTCGTTTTGCTAACATTTTAAATTTGGAATGGGAAGATCCAATTATAGCTGCAGTTCTTCTTCCTAAATTTAAGCTAAAGTGGTACAATGTAGTACATAATCCCAAAAAAACTTTAGAAGATATCAAAAAATGCATTATAACTGTTGCAAAAAAAACAAATGGAGTTGGAAAGTTGCAATGAATCAGACGAAAGTGGAGATCAAATTTAGATGACTTTTTTGATTTTAGCGATTTCCGAGACCAGCAAGTGGACAATAGCTGTACTATTACATATAATGAACAGGAACAGGGTTCCAGCGTAAATAATAAAAACTTCAAAAATACAGTTAGAATTGTTACGATATTTGGAGGACAAAAGAACCAATTTACAAATCCTAAATGAATACCCAACCTTAAAAAGGGTGTCAACAAAATATAACACATGCTTACCTTCGTCAGCACCAGTTGAAAGACTTTTCTCTTTTGCAACTATGATTGATACACCTAAAAGAAAAGCTTTAAGCGATGAACACTTTGAGGTAATTGGTACTTACAAAGGAAAATTCAAAGGCACTTCTGTAAATATATGCGAAAAAATCTTCAGCAATTTCTTTATTAATACGATTTTTATTTTTATTTAATTTTTCTTTACATATTATAGTATGTTTCTGGTTTGATTAATCATGTTCTTGTTTTATTATTCATAAGTAATAAACAATTTCTTGAGTGTTTTTTGATTTCTGTTTCCAGTATTTTATGCACGTTCTTTTTATTATTATATACAATAAAAATACATGCTCATCACATAATTCTATCACACTAGCAATTTAGGTCACTTTTAAAAGTATCCCTTAAAAGTATCCTAAGAAGTATCCGAAAAAAGTATCCGGATACTTGTATCCGAATACATTTTGAAGTGAAAGTATTCGTACTTTTTTAAAAAGTATACCGGATACATTTTGAGTATCCGTATCCGGTATCCGGATACTTTTTTTCTGTATCCGACCCAGCTCTGTAAGATAGTTCATTCGATTACATGAAATCAACTTTAACTTGAGAATATCCGTCAGAAAAAAATCATAGCATGTAATTCGTCTTTAAAAAGACAAACACATGACACGATGACAGTAAAATTCTCCTGTTAGTGATTCCATAGTAAATTATGAGGGAAAAAACCAGGAAAAAAACCTCATAATACTCCCGACATTGTAAGTATTTGTTTGTGAATTTAGTTTACCTTCACAAACATCAAAATTCTGATTTATATGTTACGTTATTTAAAAAACATAAATGATGTATCCTCTATATGTTACTGACTTACTAATACTGGTATTTTCTTATTAATAACTTCCTCTTTCAATATTGGTAACCAGATCCTACTACATTCTGCCGAGGAATTTGCGACACAATTGGCCTCATTTAGCATAATTAGAGCCGCTTCTTTGATTTTTCTTTTTTTACCATCCGTTTCTTTTAGGACTACATTTGAATTGTTCCATTGAACCCTATGTTCAATTATTATAGTATTAGTAAGTCAGTAACATATAGAGGATACATCATTTATGTTTTTTAAATAACGTAACATATAAAATCAGAATTTTGATGTTTGTTGAAGGTAAACTAAATTCACAAACAAATACTTACAATGTCGGGATAGTATTATGAGGTTTTTTTCCTGGTTTTTCCCTCATAATTTACTATGGAATCACTAAGGAGAATTTTACTGTCATCATGTCATGCGTTTGTCTTTTTAAAGACGAATTACATGCTATGATTTTTTTCTGACGGATATTCTCAAGTTAAAGTTGATTTCATGTAATCGAATGAACTATCTTATAAGTAAAGTCGTCCCAGGAGCGCAATCTCAACAATATTGGCAATATCATTTTAAAGTCGTCTACTTTAAAATGCATAATGTATGTCTGAATTGTCAATATAAATGAGTCAGATAAAATTAAATTATTAGAAGAATTTTTCACTATGTAACAAAAAACAAAATTTGTTTAATTTACTCTTTGTATTTTGAGAACGATTTCCGAAGTGGAAATTGAAACGTCAATAAACGTATTTTTATCTTTAATTGTGGCTTATTCCCAGTTTAATAGTAATTAATTTACAATGCCACAAAAAAATAGCTTCAGAACAAAACTTTGTTATTGAACTTACAAAAACTGCTATTTCATTATTTCGAAGACGCATTTTCCGCCCGGTTCAAGACCCCCCGGAAGACCACCTAAAAGATGGAGGGATAGTTGGCAATCTACCTCCCAAGAAATTAACCAGAGGCAGCTTCAGAATTAAACAGATCGAAAGATCTACAAAAAGTAGAAGAAGAAGAAGAAGGAAGACGCATTATAAAAACAATATTCAACACGAACAGACTTTCCTAAATATTTATTATTGGAACTAACTCAAAAAAGACGTTATGAACAAAGAAATCAATTTTGTACCTCAAACTCAGACGAACGTAAGTCCAAAAATTGTGATTTTCTGGTTTTGATGTTTTGTGTGTAAAATTTAATTCTACATCGAGCCATAATAACTTAAATTCTTTAAAAATTATACTTTCCAAATTAGCCAAATTAGAGCTTAAGTCCTTACCCATATTAGAGCCAGACAAACTTAACTCCACTTACTACATTATTTCTCTGAGATTTTGCTTGAAACCTGTAAAACGTAAGTCCAAGCTCGACCTAAAGACATGAAGAAAAATGAAAATATAAATAAGGAAGAAGAATAGACCTGCTGGGAAGGAATATGTAAACACAAAAAATATGGTTGTTAAAAAAATATCAATAAAACCCCTTTTTTATGATAAGTCTCGCCTAAAATGTAACTAAAGGTTTACAGAAGACAGATTAAAAAGACACTCTGAATATTGGAATGCTGAAATAAACTGATACTCAAAACAGTTAATAGGCAACGTCAGAGAGACGGGACAAGAAAGAAAAAATCTAAAAGTCATTCGTTTTTTTTTAAGTTACATAAAAAAAAGAAGTAATTTGCAAAATGTTCTTCTTAAATACACTTTCTATTTAGAAACTTTCATGAGAGCAGCCATAAAAAAGGCCAGTGCATCTGGATTGGTAACTACAGACCTTAGGGGAAAACATATGCCAGGTAATAATATACCTATAGATCGACTACAAAGAATCAAAAATAATATTTCAAAGTTCCCGTTATTTGAAAACCACTACAACAGGGAAAGGTCTCAACGAAAATATTTGGGAAATCAATCTTGATTTTTTCTACAATAACGCATTGTATGGGAAGTATGGGAAGAATACTTGGGGAAACTTTTCCATGATCTTAGAACAGTACAAGAGCCCACCGTTGAAGAAAATTCAGATCCCGAAATCCTACCAGAAGAAATAACGGCAGCCGTCAGACAAATGAAGGATGGAAAGACACCGGGACTTGATGAAATTCCTGCAGAACTGCTGAAGCTATTAGATACAGAACAAATAAAAATAATAACTGATATATTTAATGAAATATACAAGGCAGGAAAAATACCAGTAGAGTGGCTCAAATCGGAGTTCGTACCATTGCCCAAAAAACCAGAAGCAAAAGTTTGTGAAGATTATAGGACAATAAGCCTAATGAGCCATCTGCTGAAGCTGTTTTTAAAGGTCATCCACAAAAGAATTTACCGGAAATGCGAGGAAACAAATTACGCCCAATCAGTTTGGATTTGTGAACGCCGTTGGTACGAGGGAAGCTTTATTTAGCGTGCAGATCTTGTTTCAGAAATTTAGAGATGTCAGCTGTAATGTTTTTGCATGCCTGATTGACTACAAGAAGGCTTTCGATAGAGTCAGGCATGAACAAATGATGGAAGTGCTGAAGAGGACAGGGATTGATGGAAGAGACTTAAAAATTATAGCTAATCTGTATTGGAATCAATCAGCGGTACTGCGAATAGATGGAGAATATACATTCATTTAAAAACAAAAAGGGTAACTCTTGTAGATAAAATGAGTACAAGCAACTATACGTAAATTACTATTTAACTGGGAATAAGCCACAATTAAAGATAAAAATACGTTTATTGACGTTTCAATTTCCACTTCGGAAATCGTTCTCAAAATACAAACAGTATAAACAACTATACGTAGATCCAAAGTGACTTCGATAAATATAAAATGATTAAATAATAAAAAGATTTCTATTAAAACATTTGAAACTTAAAAAAACTTATGAATTTTACCAATTTATAGCACCATCCCAAAATACCAGCCTTGATAAGGTCTTCTTCGGAGTAGTCCTGTTTAAAATACTTGTACGCATATATCGATATTAAAGCACAGTTTAGAAATTTTGGCTTGAGATCTTCGACTGTGTCATTAAAAAGTTTTTCGACGTGTGCTCTAACTGTTGGCATGTTCACCTGATAAACTAATGATTCGTTTAGAATATCTTCTCGAATTTGTGGAATGAGTTTCTTCAGAATAGTTTCCTCTTGCGTGAAATCTATCTGAGGTCTTTCAAAAACTGGGTGCCTAAAAGAATTAAAAAATAAGTTTGAGAAGTTTGTACACAAACATGGGTCTTAATAACGAGATTAAATAATCAGTAAGAGATGCACCTCCAGTAGCGGTCGGTTTTGCTAATGGATCTGGTATATTATATAACGCAATATTAAGATGTAATTATTGGTCTAACAATCTAAAAATTGCAGAAATACTTTTATTTCCAAAACCAGAAAAGGATCCAAGTGAAAGCTGATCCTATCAACCTATCAGTCTGTTATCAAAAATCTCCAAATTACTAGAAAAACTTTTACTAAAAAGAATAGATCCAGACCATACAGGTGCAGATTGGATACTAAATTTTCAGTTTGGATTAGAAGAAAAGTAATATTGCCCAATGGTATCACTGGATGTAGGTCAAGCTTTTGATAAGGTTTGGCATAAAGGACTTCTTTATAAAATTAAACAAATATTACCACCATTCTTTCGAATACTTACATCATACTTAGAAAACCGGCAATTTAGAGCAAAAGTAAATGAAAAAATATCTAAAATGCATCCCATTAAAGCGGAAATTCCATAGGACAGCGTCCTGGGACCTTTATTATATACGTCTGATCTACCAACTTAGCATAACGTAACAATTGGCACATTTGCAGATGACACAGTAGCACTTACAAGTCACAAACACATTAACATAGCTATACAACAACTCCGAGACTATTTGTTTAACCATAAAAACTGGCTAAAACAATGGAAAATAAAAATAAATGAAAACAAGTCAACCCACGTAACTTTCACTTTACGACGAGAAACACCACCACCAATATATATATATATATATATATATATATATATATATATATATATATATATATACATATATATATATATATACATATATATATATATATAATATATATATATATATATATATATAGTATATATATATATATATATATATATATATAATATAATATATATATATCAACAATGAGGAAATACCCAGAACTAAAACAACCAAATACCTGCAGCTACACCTGGACCAAACCCTGTGTTGGAAAGAACACATCACCAAAAAATACAACTAAGACAAAAAGAAATCAATTGGTTTAATTGGAAAAAACTCCAAGCTGTCAATAAATAATACAATTTTAATTTATAAAACAGTTATCAAACCAATATGAACATATGGCATAGAGCTGTGGGGCTGTAGTAAATCTGATATTGCTATTATGAAAAGATGTCAATCAAAAACCTTAAGAGCAATTGTTGATGCACCCTGGTACGTAACCAACCTAAGAATCTATGAGGATCAAAATATCTCAACAGTGAAAGAAGTATACCAACAAAAGAAATTACAATACATTCAAAAAGTGTACACACACTCCAATCCATTAATTTCCGCAATACCTCAACATCGAGTTCTCTCTCTTCAATCCTGACCCCCCAGGGGGAGTGTAGTGGTCGACGTAATGTCGTGTATTGTCCGTCTCCAGAGATCTCTGTCTCTGGTCATTTTTTTTAATTCATGCATAGGTCTTTAGCATATTCCTGTAATTTGATCTATCCATCTTGTTGGGGATCTTCCTCGTGATCGTCGGCCTTCTACCTTTCCTTGTATTATGAGTTAACATCGAGTTATCAGAAGACTAAAGGGACGTTGGCTAACAGACAAGTAACATGGACCCGTGATTTTCTCACTGGAGGGGACTACATCACGCCAGAACCAAGGGATATTGTTTTATTCTTATTCTTAATTTATTAGTTATAATAAAAAAAAAGTATTAGAATTTTGTCTATCAAATATAAGAGACGTACATTTTTGTTAACTTTTTTGCATTTTCTTAAAAATGTTGTTTATTTTATCAGTTGGTTTAAAATAGTTAAGATGTATTAAAAATGAAGTAAAAAAAGATTGTACATACATCAAATAGTTTTATTTTAATCTTTTGTAATGCATTGTATAAAATAAAAACTGGGCCTCACAGACCCCACGACTGTTTATGTAATTTACATGTAACTGATTACTTAAGGTTAATTACCATTACATATACATAAATCTGCGTAGAAAAGAGTTATATACTCCATTCCACGAATATACGACTGTTTTAAGTTCGCTTTAAGGTGTCGATTTAAATGGTCCAATGTGCTGAATTGTACAATAGTAAATTCTCCCCATTTTTAAAATACTGTTACGACAGATATAAACCTTAGATTTGAAGTCATGATATAAATATAAAGTTAAGTATAAAGTTAATAGTTTATAGAAGAGTTTTAATTCAGAATGTGAACTATATTATTACTGCTATGGAGTTTAGTATTGTAAACAAGTTGGTTTTTGAATTATTTGATTTAAACGAAATGTAACAATACTTAAGTGATCAAATAGTGTAATTTATTTCGTCGAATATTTAATTAGTAATAAAAAAAATTACAGCCATAATCAGTCGGCGATATATGAAACTGTATATAAATTTTCGTTACTTTTTAATATCTGTAACAACTCGGTACTTTAACTATCAATAGCCGGCATGTTATACCCGTTACTTTAGGAACTTTTAAGAGTACATAAACTCAAAGCAAACAAATATTTAAAACTAAGAAAGTGAAATATTAGATCCTTTTTCTGGTTTCTGAACCATCGTTCTGCCAATTTCTTTTCATTTATATTAAACATAGTATATTTCTTTTTATTACAGTTTTAATAACTAATAAAGTAATAAAATAGTCTAATATCAAAGAAACCCGGCACGCTTCTTTGGTGTTTACATTTCAGGGAAAGCTTACTCAAATGTCTGATGAACACATTTAGCTTCATAGACGTCATTGTATTTATTTGTAGATTTTAACTGAAATAATTTTAGTTTAGATATACTAGTAGACTCTTTTTATTGGAATAATGATTGGACCAATTTACCTTCATACTTCTACTTGCACAGTAAAATATTCGTTGTCGCAGTAAACCAAAACAGTCGTATATTCGTGGAACCACCTATAGAACAATTTTTGCAAAAAATCTTGGATACTGTGAAAGGAAGAAAAGAAAAGTTTTTTTTCTGTGCAGTAATTTCTATATCTATATCTGCGTATAGAAAAAAGTTATAAGACAAAAAAAAACATTATTTTTAACTCTCAAAGGTGACATTTTGATAGATGTATATGTACAAAAACTGCATATAATTTAACCAAATGTACTCTAGTGCATGGGGATAAATGGGGATAGGGAAATTCTCTGAAAACGCAACACTTTTAATGGAAGCACTCCGTGGTTTTTTGATATTTGGTGGTCCATTGTCTATATGAAATAGTAAGACCCCTTTAATATTGTAACTAGTAATACATACCTTTTTGTTTGGTTTGTAAGACTTCGATTTTGGTTAGACCCGCTGATAATTTTGAGAGCATGTTTTGTAAAAACACCTTGAGAGATTGTTTTTATCATTGTACCATTAAACACTATGACTACTTCACACTTTGTTGTTTTTATTATAATTCAACGTAATATAAACATCCTGTGATTTATTATAAAATCTGTCCAACCCTGATTTAATTTTTGACATTCGTTGATAAAATCCATCAGTGGCGTATCCAGCTTAAGAATTTTTTTTGGTATTTTTGTTGTTATATCGAGGTAATAGTTTTTAATGTAATGATTAGTAGATCTTCGTATTTCCGACTAAGTTCACCAACGAGTTTATCTTGAAGATACTGAAAGATAATAACAAGGATAAAAGTAATATATGTGAAAACTGTGGGTTTCCTTTGAAAATTTGCGTAAAAATTGAATTTTCTTTGTAAAGAAAATCTTCTTTTGTAAAACATTTTCTTCCTTATGTCATTTTACGAATCGATAGATGAGTATAAATTTTCTTTTTCAAATTTTTGGCATATGGGGTACTGGTGGCCTAAGGGTGTTAAATATAACCCAAAAATTTATTAAATATGGCCGTTTATTAGGTGAATATCCATATTTTTCTCTTATATCTCACTTAAAAGTTTGTTTATTTTTGCGATAAAGAATCTGCAAAAAGTAGAATAGTAGAATGGAATGATTATATTAGCCGAATGACAACAAATATATATATATAATATATATATATATATATATATATTATATATATATATATATATATATATATATAGTAAAAACTCGTATCAGTAACTCGGTAATCGATCAGTAGGAAGACCACGAAAACGATGGAACAACTTACTTGGGGCACATTAAAAAACAGACAGAGTCTCTCTCTCTATTTCTCTCTCTCTCTCTTGATCTTCTTAATGGCATAAGCCCATCCTTTTTGTGTTTTTTCTCTGCTTCTCTTTCCTAACCATGGTCTCCATTGTTGTATTTCGTTATTTTATCTTTTATCCTATAAGTCTCGCCCCGAACATTGATCTTTCTATCGCTCTTTGTGCCTTTACTACTTTATCCATATTAGACTTGGTGAGTGTCATCGTCTGTAAACCATACGTGAGTATAGGGAGGATACACTGATCGTAAATTCTGGTTTTCAAATATTGTTCTATTTTAGTGCTTTTCAAGATTTAACTCAGTTTTCCAAATCCTACCCACGCTACACACACGTGGTGTTCGTGTGTATTAAGGTATGAAAAATGCTTATTAGAAGCTTAAAATTTTTATTTTAAAGAAGATTTTTTCGGAATTGAATCATTCCATTATTAGTTTAATAAAAAGTTGTTAAAAACATTGTATGGCCACATAAAAACATTGGAAGGACATCCGTATTAAAAAACAATCCTCATGCTATTTATAAAGGTAAATGCAATAGACTGTTAACTTGTTGATTAATAAAATCTGAAAATGGGGGCATCTTACATGACCCCCTGTAGCTGGTGAGGTTTTATCGACTTACATTACTTCTGATCTGTGCTGGAGTCTAGGGCTAACTGTCATTACTGAAAATTACAATGTCATCAGCGTATCTCAAATTATTCAGTTTTCTCCCATTATTATTATTATTATTATTACAATAGATTTGAGCAGGGTTGCAAAACCCATATGCCCATGTGACTACAATGTTATATAGTGTACAATTAAATTGTTACATTACAGTAGTTACATATTAAGCACTAACTAACTAAATTAATTTACAATAACATAGGTAATAGCAAGTGTTTAGTACAAATTAAATGTTCAACTATGGAACAAAAGGTCATCCAGTTATTTTTGAAAATATTGACATATGAGCATCTATGATCTCAGCCGGAAGGCTATTCCATATCGAGAACACTCGATTACAGAGAAAAAATTGTCTGGTTGTTGTTAAAAAAGTTTCCTTTTTAAACTTAAGTTTGTGGCCACGAAGACGATTGTCATTGTCTATTATGAACATATTCCCCAAATTTCCAAAGTTGTATTTTACTATCCGAAACGTAATAATTAAATCGCCTCGAAGTCGACGTTGTTCAAATGTAGTGAGATTGGCCATATTCAGTCTTTCTGTATACGTAGGTCTTGAGCGACCAAAAGACATCCTGGTGCACTGCCGCTGTACGTTTTCGAGAATATTACGATCGCGCACTAATACTGGACACCAAACAGTTCCGCAATATTCCAGAACTGGACAAATGTACAGTTTATACAGATGAATTGAGCTCATAAATGACATTTTCGCAAACGTTTTATTTAGTAGATATAATTTACTGTTAGCTTTTTTAGAAATATGCAAAATGTGTTCCGACCAACTTAGATTGTTATTAATTATAACGCCTAGATCATTATGCGATTTCACTGTTTTTAACACGCGCCCATTAATAGAGTAAGGAAGACACGGATTATTTTTACCCATGTGAAGAACTACACATTTTTCCACATTAAGAGGCAGCATCCAGGTAGAGCACCATTCCGATATGCAATCAAGGTCATCTTGTAGTAACTGGAAATTTACGGAGGGATCGGAAAATAGCTTCGTGTCATCTGCATAGAAAGCATTGTTGCATTTAATATGAAATTGTAGATCACTTGAGTATGCTATGAATAAGAGTGGGCCCAAAACTGATCCTTGCGGTACCCCACTTAAAACCGTTCTCTCAACTGAGAAAGAGTCCCCAACTCTAACACAAAATTTTCTATCTGTTAAATACGCGTCGATATATTTCAGTAGTTGACCATGGATACCAAGGTGTTCCAATTTATGTAATAGTCTTCGTTTTGGAACTCTATCGAAAGCTTTAGCAAAATCGAGGTATATAATGTCCACCGGGCTTTTCTGTCTAATGCTCTTGACCATTCATTGACACACCAGAGAAGATTTGTCATTGTAGAACGTCCTTTGACAAAACCATGCTGCTGTTCTGGTATAACCAGTTCATTTTGCAGAAAATCAGAAATTGTCTCGGCAATAATAGTTTCCATTATCTTAGATATTATAGGTGTTAAGCTGATAGGACGATAGTTATTAGGATCCAGTTTGTTCCCTTTTTTAAAGATCGGTGTTACAGATGCGGTTTTCCATATAGGAGGCAAAATAATGTGTGGTGAATGATAGGGACATAATCACATATAGTGGATAAGCTAAAGCATCAGAACATTTCTTTAAAAATAAAGAAGATATTAAGTCGAGACCAGGAGACGAATTATTTTTTAGCTTTATTTTTTTAGGCTTTTTATTAACATTTATTCCTTTATCTGCCAGTTAATGTCTTTGGTTTTCGCATCTATTTGTATTTTCATTTTTTTTATATTTTCAAACATGTAATTTCAAAATACAAAAGACAGAGTCATGTCTACATAAAAAAAAGAAGAACCTACAAAAAGGCATGATGGCAGGTTGTGCACAAGAACAACTGTCCTTTTTTGCTTATCTCAAAAGAAATAATCTATCAAAAGGTGATTCTTTCGATGTTTTTCTTTTTTGCTATCCTCATTGTCTGTTCTCTTTATTATTTCTATTGGCTATGTTTAAAAGAGCGCCATGTCATTTTTAGTTTTAAATTAGGCTTTTTGATTTTTTTAAATACAATTTTCATAACTACAGGTGGATTGTGGTCTAAATTGCCATTAAATACCATGAAAAACTGCTGTTACTCCCAATGTAACATATACAGGGTTCTAAAAAACTCTCCTGACAAATGGAGACTGAAGATTCCTCAGATAATTTGAAGATAATTTAACCCAATTCACCTAATGCAAAAATGTTTCCTAAGCGAGCTAGAGCTTTTTAAAGATGGCGCCTTGTAATTAGTCTTTTGTTAAATACCTTTCTAGTACCAATCATAGGTGTCCGTTTTGGGTAGGCCAACGGTTATTTTAATGCATATCTTTTTTGTCTTTAACTTTTAAGCATTCGTTGTACTAGATTAATAAATTTTCAGGCAATCTAGTACTAAAAGCTACTCTTACTCTATGTTAAGCCGTTCTCCAGAAAAACTGATTTGAAAATTTTTCGTTATTTAGTCATGATAGTTAAATTAATATTTTTTTGCAATAGTTGACCTGTCAACAAAAGTATAACCTACCTTTTTCGTTGTCAAATTGTGGTCGGTTCGCAAAGTTTATCTTTTGGTTTTTACTAAAAAAAAACACCTTAGTAATTTTTTACCCATTAACCACCCCTTATGAAAAAGTCAATAATTCTGTTAGATTAAAATTTAACAGGAAATAATTTTTTCAAACTCACTCTCCTCTACTTATAACTGAAATAAAAAAATGTTTAAATTTTTACTAAACTTAGGTTATTAGGAAATATTTGAGTCAGCGAAATTAATGAAAATTATTTTTGAAATACCACTTTGTTCTTCTGGATTTTTACAAATGTATTAACCCCTATCATTTTTCACCCTCAACTAACCCATGTGCAAATTTAACAATTCTTATGTTAAAATTTAAGGTGATGAAAGATCTAATTTTACAATTTTACTGTACTCTATCAATCAGTAATTATATTAGGTTAAAATTTATGGTGAAATTTATTTCACTCTATTAACAGGTTGAATGCGTTCCCAAAATATGTCAACCAAAGAAAAGTGCGTTACCGGTCCCCCGGGACCGGTGGCTTGACGCGAACACGGTGCGTTACCAACCGTCGAGGACCGGTAGTGACGTAATTAATTTTTACATTTTTACAGTTTTATAATCTAAATGATACGAGTTTTAAGATCAGTTATTAACAGTAAAAATATTTTAAAACTTACCATTGTCATGTTTCCTGTTAAGAATATTTTAAAGTATCAAGACAGCTTACTATTTTTATAGATTTAGATTAAAAGATCAAAACTTCCTAATATTTTATTAGTGTAAATGATATTTGAAAACAAAAAAAAACATGTAAACTAAATAATATTTATGTCCTTAGTTACTAAACAAAAAAAAAACATAAAGTTTTAAGAAAATAAAAGATTTTTTCGTAGTTATTAAAAAAACAATCAAGTTTCAGAAAAATAGATTATTTTTTATGAATGCTATTAAAGCAAGATAAACACATTCCTGGTTGTCCAGGACATTCATTGCAGTAACTTGTTACTTTTGTCACCATATAACATGTCTGTTTGCTTGAATGTGTTTCTTTTAGTTTATGATAGCATCCTTGGCATTGTCTTCTCCTTTTCTTTCCAGGTCCTGACGGTTAAACAAAAGTATGTAGAACTCTTTTGGGAGTAGTGGTGTTTTCGTTTGCAGCTGTAGTAACAAGGAACTCCTGCGCCAATCTTCTTCTAAATTCCGTTAGGTATAATTTTGTGGAACAACTAATCTTGTTATAAACAATCCAGGCATTTACAATAGATGTTCCAAGCAAAAATTCAAAGGCTAGTTTACGGTGCCATTTTAAACTTTTTCTTAAAACGGAATGATGAGAACTCATCTGATCATAAAGTCTACTCCTTTTTTTGCTTGATTGTAATTAATAATTGCCTTTGGTTTCAATACAAACTCACGTTGCTAGTTTCGCTTTCCTGTTGGTTCTAAAGCAGTTGTATGGGTTGGATCAGTGCTTAACATCGGTATCGGAACTAGCCGTTTGTCCATCCATTTTATAATACGTAAGGAGTTGTTGTGTGTACCCCAAATTTCTCCTTTTTTCATTTTCTTGGCACCATTTTGGGAATACATCTTCTGTTGGACCTCAGGGTTCTACAATAAAATATTTGTTCTTTGAATAATGATTTGGCTAAAGGTAAACTCGAGTAATAATTATCAGCATACAAGTAGGGATAGTAGCCATTTTCGAATTCCACATGTTCAAGAAGATCATACACTATCTGCTCACTCTGAGCAGTATTTGCACTGGTAGTCATATTTTTACCACGATAAATGATTATGTTATTAGCATAACCATCCATTGTACATAACTTATATAATTTAATTCCATACGGGTGTGTTTTATTTGGCAGATATTGCTTTATTTGCAGTCTTCCTTGATAAGGTACTATACTTTCATCAACTACCAAAATCCGTCCTGGAGTTAATGCAGCTTGAAAATTTTTATTCAGTACTTTTAAAACTTCCCCTAACTTATAGAGCCGATCACCTTTATTACATTGCTGATTATTCCAAAAATTAATGCAACGCATCAATAAAAGGAACCTGTCTCTTCTCATGGTAGTCGTAATAAACTCAGGCCTGAACATGGGATCTTTCGACCAATATAAATTTATTGCGGGACCATCAACTAATCCCATAACTATACATATTGAAAAAAAAAAAACGTTACAAATAACTTGTAAGCGTCTATAGGATTTTTTATTTCATTAACGTTAAAATTTAATATAGGCATATCTTGATATTGATTCAACTCACCAGTTTCATTGTCACTCTCACCTATATCATGCCACTCGTTTTCATCATCATTTACAGATTATAACATTTTTTCGTTATCAATTTCTGTCTCATTATTATCATCTAATAAATCACTCTCACTTACATCACTGTACGATTCATCTGAAGAAAGAACATAGTTTTTGTCGATTACAGAATCTTCCGAATCAAAAGGATCGTCCCGTTCATTTTCACTGTCACTATTTGGCAACTCTGCAAGCACATGGTCTCTTAAATAAGTTGGACTTTGGCTCGAATTTGCAATACTTGGGTTATCTTCGTCATATTTTTTATTTTCAACTGAAGTACTCGGTTCGTTGCACTCCATAGTTTTTGTTTTGTTTGTCAGTTGTTTGAGCTAAAAACAAAATCTTTTTAACGCGAGATGAGTTTTTAGACTAGTAAAACCACCTAAAACACGGACGTAAACACACCTGCTATTGAAATACAAACGATACTAAATGTCGATTGACTGCGCAAGCATGCAGATATATAAATATGCACCGGTCCCGCAGGACCGGTCTCGCAACCGAATAACAAATTTGTAATCTCTGTGTGTTACCGGTCCCCAAAGCCCTGTACATGTTTTTCTTTTAAAAATGTTTAGAATCTTAAGACGCGTATAATGCTGTTTTTAGCATTTAAAACAAACGAATATTAACGAAGATATGCCTTCAGCAATTTTTAAAAGTTTGTAGTTTTCACACGCCGCTCTTTAATATAAACGAATAATATTAACCAGTCCCCGCGGACCGGTAACGCAGTCAAACTGTTAATTTTTCACTTTTTAAGTACTCCTTGTGGGA
Organism: Diabrotica balteata; assembly: GCA_918026665.1. Classification (NCBI taxonomy): domain Eukaryota; kingdom Metazoa; phylum Arthropoda; class Insecta; order Coleoptera; family Chrysomelidae; genus Diabrotica; species Diabrotica balteata. Next base: position 37,045,207 of record OU898284.1, read on the forward strand.
AGTCAATATTACACTATTAAGCAGAAGCTCGAATAATAAGCTAGCTAATTCAAATAAAAATTTTGAAATACCACATAATTCTGATCGATTTTAACTAATTTTTTGCACGTCAACTAACCTGTAGTAACTTAGATTAAAATAACGAAAGTAATTTTTAAATACCATTGTGTGCTACAAAGCTTTTCCAATTCATTTACCATCTTCACAATTGTTTTACCCCCTCTATGAAAAGCCAATATTAACAAAATTAAAAAAGGTATTTTTAATAATTTTTTAGTATTCTACATTTACTTCAATCTTTTACTATTTTTTTATCTCTTCATATTTTTCACCTAACACATTGGGCATAAATCCCTCACTTTATGTTCGAATTTTGGGGGCGTAAAGTTGTACTTTTTCGTCTGGTATAAAAAAATGCACGTTTTCACATTTCAAGATTTAAAAATGTGTTTACTATTAAAAATTACTCACAAAATACATTGAACTCAGCATAAAATACACTCAGGGATAGTACAGATGCGCTATATTTGTAATTTATTGCCACTCCTTGATTGGAGGTATACATCGCTCAAATCTATGGATATACCCACTAAATACAAATCTTTTATTTCTTAACAATAGGTGCGCAAGGTGTTCCGACCCTTCTTTCTTCTTCTTAAGGTGCCGTGCATTTCTGCGTAGGCGTCCACCGTACATCGTCTTCTCAGGTGAGATGTTAAATATTCAGGATTAAATAATTCTGTTTTTAGCAGCATTGCGAAGCATTTCACAGCTGTGGAGTTCTGTCCATTGTCGATAACTGCGCAGCCATGACACTTTTATTTTATTTTATTTATTTATTTTTTTATTTTTTTACAATTCTTTACAATTAGATAATTAATGTAATGGACATAATATAACTATTTCAATTTGAATATTTCTTAACTAGTAACTATTCTGTAAAACAATTCGATTGAACTTACTAAAACTCAACTTGATTTTAGTTGCTTTATATTTATTAACGGGACTCACGATTTGATTTCTCTTAGCCACGTACCAGGGATATGTAAGAGAGGGGATATGACATACGGTAAAGTAGATGGGTTCACTTAAGCCATATTGGATAGTACTTTCTGGCAAATGTAAGTCCACAGTATTAATATATTACCCAAAACTATGTTAAAGAATCGGAATTTTGCAGGTTTCGGTGGAAAAAATTTACATATAACGGTATCGTAAATATAGCTTAAATTAATTTTAATCCGGACATACCCGTCGCCATATTGGATAGTACATAGTGTCAAATTAAGTGGTCCCATTTAGTAAATATAGAATATCGTTTGTGTCATATCCCCTCTTTAACCCCCTCTGTGGCTCAGTGGTAAGAGCGCGTGCCTTTAAATCTAAAGGTCGTGAGTTCGAATCCCACCTGGGTGGAAATTTTCGTTTATTAAAAAAATTAATAAATGAAAATAATTTCTATCCTTGTGTGATCGGTACACACCGGAGGGACCGCAGACGTTCGGATACAATTAGCGTCTCTTAGCAAAGACAATGACGTCGACTTTGCTAAGTATCAAGACAATTACTCTACACACACACACTACACCTCAAATTGTAAGATTGGCGAATGGATTTAGTGTCCGCAGTCATTTAAACACAAACAAACAACAACAATATCCCCTCTTCCATGATACTATGACTAAGAAGATAAGATATTGCCCATAAGTCGTTACGTCATTGGAGAGTTGCACGTTTGAAATGTCAGTTTTTTGTATGTATCAATAAATATTCTTCAATAAATAGTTTGGAGATATCCTTATGTGTACGATTATTGTAATTATTAAACCTCTGAGCTTATTTTCGTCTTGAAATTTCATCACAGAATGCATACAAATCCCATTTAACTTTAACAAGAATTCAAATTCTACTCTCCAATGACGGCATTCGCGAACATGACCGATTTTGTGCTACGAGAAGATTCTATCTTGTTAGTCATAGTATCATGCCCTCTTCTACAAATCTCTGCCACGGACTCACTACTATAATCAGAGTCAATTTTTTAAAACAGTTAAAATATATATATATTTTTAAAGTATTTGCATGTTTTGAATATTTAAACATTTAAAAACTAAATATAAGTTAGCATAGAGTAAAATTTAAGAATGCTTTTAGGGTAGTTGAGAAAACAATGACTAGGCTGGTAAAAATATAGTAAAAATCTAGCAGATCACTTTTGTATTTCTAAAAAGATTCGCATTTAGCTAGCGTGAATGTGTAGCTTGTTTAATGTTTCCCATTATCTGTGGCTTAGAGATTAAAAATTATGAGGGTGGATAAAATTCAGTAAAAACCTGGCAAGCAATTTATACTTTTGGTTACAAGTAGAGTACAGCAAAATTTTAAAAATAGATTTTTTATCATATTAAATAGTAACCCAACAAAATTATTGACTACTCATAAGGGGTAGTTGAGGGGTGAATGATTACTACTGTGGTAATAAATTCGTAAAAACCTAGTAGAAAACTGTGGTATATTATTAATATTTTTTTGGAATTCTACTAGTTTTAGTACCAACAGAATACTAACACATTGGCTGAAATCTGAGTTTATTGCACTTCCAAAAACATCAGGAGCGAAAAATTCGAAAATTACCATACCATAAGCCTCATGAGGCATTTCCTAAAATTGTTCCTAAAGATAATTTATACGACAATTTACAAGCTCTGTGACTATCTGAAAATATTGCGTGGAGTGAGGCAAGGCTGTATTTTGTCTCCTCTAATCTTCAATCTGCACTCTAAAAGAAATTTATCGAAGCTTTGCACGAACCTGAAAAAGGTATTCTACTAAATGGTTACGAGTTAAACAACATCAGATATGAAGATGACACCATAGTATTTGCGGACAACTTAGAAGACCTACAAGTTCTTATGAATAAAATCACGTATTACAGTTAACAATATGGACTCAATATTAACGTTAAGAAGACAATGCTTATGATAATTAGCAAGAAAAGAATATCAGAAAGTCAACTTTACGTCAACCAGTCTCCCGTAGAAAGAGTGACGCACTACAACTACTTCGGCACCATAATAAATGAAGAATGGACTAACAACCACGAGATTAGAGCACGCATAGAAAAAGCTAGATCCACCTTCAATCGGATGGGGGCCTTCTTTAAAAGTCACAACCTCTTTCGTGATACAAAAGTAAAAATGCTGCGATGCTACGTCTTCTCTGTCCTTTTTTATGGTGTTGAATAGTGGACCCTGAACGAAGATATGTGCAAAAAACGGGAAGCATTTGAGTTGTTGCTATATCGGACAATACTTGAAAAAAGATCCCGTGGACTTACTGCGTCACAGATGAGGAGGTCCTCAGAAGAATGAATAAGAACCGAGAGGTACTGACCACCATTAAATCTCGAAAGTTACAATTCTTCAGACATATTATGCGAAATAAATCTAGATATGCTATTCTTCAAGATACAAGGAAAAATATTTGGAAAGCAAGGTCCAAGAAGAAGAAGAACATCTTGGTTAAAAAACATCAGAATCTGGTTAAATTTAACATCTGTGCAGCTTTTCCGCGCTGCTGCAAGTAAGATAAAGATTGCTATGATGATCACCATCATTCGTAATGGATAGGCACATCAAGAAAAAGACTAGTTTTAACCGTAAGCCAGCAGAATCGCTCCCTATACGGGTAGTTTGGTGGTGAAAAATTATTGGGGTGATAATAAATTAGTGAAAATGGGTGAAAAAAAAGCCGCAGGCAAAAAGTTTTTTTTTCTGAATTCTGTTTGCTTAAACCTTATTTGAGACTTATTTAACTCAATATACAAAACAGGACACATACCGAAACAATGGTTACTCTCCACCTTTTGTGCTATCCCTAAAAATACAAACGCTAAATATTGCACTGAATACAGAACAATATCACTAATAAGTCACATTATTAAATTATTCCTGACAATAATACATGGTCGTATAAATAAAAAACTGGAAGAAGGAGTAGATGATAGTCAGTTTGGGTTCAGAAACGGACTAGGAAGCAGAGGAGCGTTATTTGCTTTTAATGTATTAGCTCAAAGATGCATGGATATGAATGTTGATGTGCATGTTTGTTACGTTGATTTTGAAAAAGCATTTGAAAAATAAGACATGAAAAATTAGTCCAAATTCTAAAGACAAAAAACATAGACCACAGGGAATTACGAATAATAACAAACCTCTACTGGAATCAAAGAGCACAAATCGTAATAGATAACGAACTCAGTCCAGAAATTGAAATCAGGAGAGGAGTTAGACAGGGATGTATTATGTCCCCATTACAGTTTAATGTATATAGTGAAGTCTTTTTTGAAGAAGCATTACTATTTAAAAGTGAAGGAATAATAATTAACGGAAGATCTATTAACAACATAAGATATGCAGATGACACCGTGATTATGGGAAGCTCTGCTGAACAACTCCAATTGCTGCTAAACAAAACAAACAGTTTCTGTGCAAAATATGGACTGAACAAATGAATATAAAAAGACCAAATACACGATAAAAACAAAGAAAACAAATATACCAACAAACATACATTTGGGAAATGAACCGATACAAAGGGTTGATAAATACAAATACCTAGGAATCTGGATTTCAGACAATAATGATCAAACAACCGAAATAAGAGCTAGGATTGAAATAGCAAGAAATGCGTTTGTAAAAATGAAAACAATTCTCTGCAACAAAGATTTTAAATCAGAACTGAGAGTAAGAGCACTGAGATGTTACGTGTTTTCAATGCTGCAATATGGACTTAAAAGCTGGACATTAAAGCAAGAACACATAAATAAGTTAAAGTCCTTTGAAATCTTGTGTAACAGGAGGATGCTTAGAATAGCATGGACACAGAAGAAAACTAACACGGAAGTATTGCGAGAAAATGGGCAAAGAATGCGAAATAATAAACACAATAAAAATAAGAAAGTTCCAGTATCTGGGACACGTAATGAGGGGACAGCGATATGAACTGCTAAGGCTGATAATACAGGGAAAAATAAGAGGAGGAAGGAGTATAGGAAGAAGGAGAGTGTCATGGTTGAAAAATTTAAGGGACTAAATAAAGTTCTATAGAACTCTTTAGAGCAGAAGTAGATAAAGTAAACATAGTGATGATGACATCCAACCTCCGATTGGAAGACGGCACTTAAAGAAGAAGAACCTTAAGCCAGCAGAATCGCTTCTGTTAGGGGTGCTTAGGTAGTGAACAATTATTAGGGTGGTAATGAATTAGTGTATTCAATTCAACAAAAACCACCACAACTGGGAGACCATTTGTATGGCCCAAGTATTTTGAAAGCTGAAATTGTACACGCTATCAAACTATTAAAAAGTAACAAAACCCCAGGACCAGATGATATGTACGCAGAAACAATCAAGTTACTTAATGAAGAAAACCTAGACATTATTGTCAAGCTCTTTAACGACATCTACGATACGGGCCAGATTCCAAAAGATTGGCTTCGATCTACATTTATTGCCCTACCAAAAACACCACGTGCGAACTTCTGCAAGGACCACCGACTAATAAGCCTAATGAGTCACTTTTTAAAACTTTTCCTGAGAATACTTCACACTAGATTGTTTAAGAAATGTGAAGAGGTCAGTGGATGGAGTCAGTTTGGTTTCAAAAATGGACTTGGCACGAGAGAAGCGATCTTTAGTATGCAAACATTGATACAGAATTGTTTAGATCAAAGAAAGGATGTTTTTATCTGTTTCATCGATTACGAGAAAGCATTCGATAATGTAAAACATGAATTGATGATAAAATACCTACAAGAATTGGGATTGGATGCAAAGGATATAAGAATCATCGCCAATCTGTATTGGAATCAGACAGCAACAGTACGTCTTCAAAATTTCAACGAAACAGAAGATTTCTCCATTAAAAAAGGAGTAAGGCAAGGTTGTATACTGTCCCCAATGCTGTTCAATTTATACGTAGAAAAAGCCTTCGCAGAAGCAGTAGAAGACTCTAATAAGGGTATTAAAGTTAACGGCATATTTATTAATAACATCAGGTATGCCGATGATACAGCCATAGTGGCAGATAACATCGAAGATCTTCAATGCCTTTTAAATGATCTAACTCTTGCAAGTGAAGCTCGGGGTTTGAAAATAAATATCAAGAAGACAAAATCAATGATTATAAGTAGAAATGATTACCCCAACGCAAAGATATATGTCTCTGGAGAAGAAATCGAACAAGTCAGGCAATTCAAATACTTGGGATGTTTGCTGAATGAGGGTTGGGACCCCGAGAATGAAATAAAGAGCAGAGTTGAACAAGCCAGAAATGCTTTTTTGAGGCTTCGTAAGTTTCTGACTGATCGCAAATTGGACTTCAACCTCCGATACAAGATGCTTAAGTGTTACGTGTGGCCTGTTCTCCTGTACGGAATGGAAGCATGGACGTTAAAGGCCAGTTCCATTAACAAACTTGAAGTGTTTGAAATGTGGTGCCTGCGTCGAATGCTCAGAATATCATGGACGGACAGGGTCAGAAATGAGGAAGTACTCAGAAGAGCGGGCTTACAGGATAGGGAACTTTTTAATTATGTGAAAAGTAAGAAGACTGCATACTTGGGGCACATTATACGAGGAGAACGATACACTTTTCAGCAACTGATACTCGAAGGGAAGATAGAGGGTAGGAGAGGTCTCGGACGTAAAAAAATGTCATGGCTGCGCAATATTCGACAATGGACAGGAATCCACAGCTATGAAATGCTTCGCAATGCTGCTAAAAACAGAATTATTTAAACCAGAATATTTAACATCTCACCTGACAAGACGATGTACGGTGGACGCCTACGCAGAAATGCACGGCACCTTAAGAAGAAGAAGAATTAGTGTAAAATCGGTAAAAAAAAAAATTACGTAGGTTAAATTAGATTCCGCTCATTTATTACCGCTAGCTTAAGGGTCCTAAGCATTTTCGTTCAAGGTGAATTGTGTTAAACGTCTTAAAATTATCTGAGAAATCTCCCGTCTTTATTTGACAGGAGAGTTTATGGACACCCTGTATTTGATTTTCCACAGTATTTGCATACAATTAAGGCATGAGAGTAACCCAAAGAAAAATGGAAAGAGCAATGTTGGGAATAACTAGAAGAGATATGGTACCAAATAGGATAGTGAGAGAGAGGACTGAAGTGACAGATGTCATAGAAAAAATTGCACAAGCCAAATGGAGATGGGCTGGACATATAGCACGTTTAAATGATAATAGGTGGACCAAAAGACTCATAGAATAGAGACCTAGAGAAGACAAAAGACACCGAGGCAGACCACCAAAAAGATGGATGGACGACTTGAGAAAAACAGTCGGAAATTGGATACAGAAGGCGCAAGATAAAGAACAGTGGAAGAACATGGAGGAGACCTATATCCAACAGTGGATGCAAGAGGTTAAGGAATGATGATGATGATGAAGGCATGTACATATGTGAAATTATTTAAAAAAATTTAGAGTTATTAGGACTGTATTATAGATGTGATACAAAATATTTATGAGAGGTAATTAAATGCTATACCAGATAGCAGTGACTCGTAAGCAATACATTTAAAAAATATTTTTCGTATAAACGAAGACACTGTGTTCATATATTAAGCAATTATTTTACTAATTTATCTTTGACAAGATAGGTTATCACTAAAACATATAATATTTATACGATAATATCATTTAGGGATTTTTTTAAAACGCAAATGTAATTTTTTTTAGTAAATATTTTTACATAATTTTTGGTTCGGTTTATTATTGTTTTGTATCTTGTTATATTAAAATAAAATTGAAATTAAAACAATTATGCACTGTTTAGCAAAAGTTACACATACAGTTTATAATATCTTCTTCTTCGATTTAAAATAAAAAAAAAACAAAACAGGTCAATTTTTTTTTCAAATAAATCGTTTGAATTTGTCTAAGAAAGAACTATTTACTTCTTTAACTAAATATGGTATGTCCTATTTAAAAGACAGGTCAATTACGTCATATTTTCGACAAATATAACAGAAAAAATTAGATTTGCAACACAAAATTTACAATTATAACGGTATAAACGTCACATACTTGTTGTTTTTCTTCAACTATTTCATATATTTTAATTTCGTTTGAGAGAAGAGAAAAATTTCGTTTGAGAAGTAACAATGCCAGATGAATGGAAAGAAGGGTTTATTGTACCAATACACAAAAAAGGAAACAAAAAGCAATGTATTAACTACAGAGGAATAACACTCCTAAACACCACCTACAAAATCCTTGCAAACATCCTGCTAGAAAGAACCAAAACATACACAGAAGAAATCGTTGGAGATTATCAATGCGGATTTAGCACATTGAATTTGTCAGACCGGCGACAAGAATGAACCCATTTCTTACATAAAACATTATCTTTGGGAAACCGACAAAATCTGATTTCACCAGCAAAACCTTTATTTTGATTATCGTTGTCACAATTGAAAACAGCAACAGCTTACTTGTTAGTAAGGTAAATCTCACTTTACACAGATAAAATATAAAATAAACTTAGCTAACAATCGCGAGCCATTCAAACTAAACGGACATTAGGAACGTGCAACTCTCCAATTACGTCACGATTTCAATCTCCCTTCTTTTCAATATGCGCAATATCCTATCTTGTTAGTCATAGTATCATGAGTTGAGATACTGTAGAATCCTTGAATATTCTTTTTTTCGCGTGCCATATCAGAATTATTAGACGTTGACGATTACCATTGCGGAGGCTTCTCGATCTTCTGCAATATGGCATAATTGTCCAGCATTGGATATCTGAGTCCATTCACGAATGTTTTTTAACCAAGAAAATTGTTTTCTTCCTACACCTCTACGGCCCGTTATTTTGCCTTTAAGGATGAGTTGTAATATTTTATATCGACTTCCCCTTACTATATGTCCCAGGTAAGACATTTTTCTAACAGTCTTTAGCAGTTCTTTATCTTTGTTGACGCTCTTTAGTACTTCTTCATTAGTTTTCCTTGCTGTTCAAGGTATCATCAGCATTCGTCTATGAACCCACATTTCCAATGTTTCAATTTTGTTCATGATCGATACTTTTAGCGTACACACTTCTGCACTATACAAAAGTACGGACCAAACATAACAAACATTACCTTAGCTCTAAACTGAGATGGTTATTGCAAATAAATGACTTAATTTTTATAAAAGTACTTTTAGTCTTTGCTATTCTACTACGTCTGGATCTAGTTGGTCCGTTGTCACAGTCCCCAAATATGTCATTTTGTGAACTTTCTCAACTTGGACTCCATTTAATTGAAGCTTTGTATCGGGTGTGGGTCACGACTAAACACTAAAAATTTGGTTTTGTATGAGTTTATTTTAATGCCCATTTCCTCTTCTTCCTCGTGAATACGATCAAGCAGAATTTGGAGACCTTCAATATTATCTGATAGAATTACTGTATCGTCTGCATATCTAATCACAATAAGTAGTTCCCCGCTGATTTTTATTCCATATGGTTGTCTCTTAAGTGCCGTTCTAAATAACTGGTCCGAGTAAACATTGAACAATGTTGGCGACAAAATGCAACCTTGTCTGACTCCTCGTTGTATAAAGATTTCATCGGTGTAGTTATCTTTAATTTTTACGATAGCAGTTTGATTCCAGTACAAATTTTTAATGATACGAATATCCTTGTCATCTATTCCGATATTTTTTAGTATTTGCATTAATTTTACATGCTGTACTTTATCGAATGCCTTTTCGAAGTCCACGAAACATGCAAATACACCTTTTCTTTGGTCACGGCATTTTTGTAATAATATGTTAAGCGCAAAAAGCGCCTCCCTGGTTCCCATAGCATTTCTAAAACCAAATTGGGTATCTTCAAGATCTTTTTCGCATTTGCGCCTAATTCTGTTATGAAGTATTCCGAGGAAAATTTTGAGAGTGATGCTCATTAGGCTTATTAATCGATATTCTGAGCATTTTCTTGCATTTTGTTATTTAGGTATTGCAACTAAGATGGATTTGAGCCAATCTGCGGGAATCACTTCGGTGTTATATGTTTGAATTAAAAAGCCTGACTACTACTTTTATGTTATCATTAGACTTCGGCAAATATGCAAATAAAAATGTAGAAAATATGCGCATAAATATGCACGTGTTTACCCGAAAATATGCAAATATTTTACAAAATATGCATACAAATAAATAAAAAAATCGTAAAATAGTAACAATTTTATTTAAAGAAAAAAGTGTACATAACTAATATTTCCTACTATTCATTAAGATTTACATTTATTTTAAGTAACTACATCACTTTTAAGTATGAATAAACTTATTTAGAATTATGGTAACAATAAATGACCAAGTGGTGTTCAAAATTTTCTAACAAAAACTTGTGGCTTCTGTCTGAGTACATATATTTATATATGGAAAAACTTCGTTCAACATCAACTGATGTAACGGGAGCATTTTTCAAACTAACCAAAACATTTGGTTCTAAATTAATTGTTTCCGAAATATTTCCAGCTAGAACACTGACTACTTCAGAAAGAATATGGTAACCTTTATTTTTTCCGTAGTAGCTTCAAATTTTTTTAAAATATCTTTTCCAATATTACCTCTAACGTTCCGACAACATGACGCAAATTCTTTTATTAATGCTGTACTTTCGAACAATGACAGTTTTGGTGATTCTAACTGCGTAATTGTTTTTTGAACAAAACTAAAATTTGATTTTATAAATGAAAGGTCTTGTTGAAGCAAGTTACTCTGAAAAGTTTGTTTAGAATCCAAAAGAGATTGGGAACTTTCATTTTTTAACGTATCAATTATGTTCTTTATTTTAACAAAATGATCTGCATAAAAATTAGCTGCTTCTAACCATGTTCCCCATCGCGTTAACATAGGTTGTGGTGGAAGAGGAATGTTAGTAATAATTTCTTTATAAAGTTGAATTCTTATAGATTTAAGAAATACTTTTTTGACACTGGATATCATGGTATTTACAAGAGGAAACTTTTTTCGTATTTCCTCTGCAACTCTGTTTAATCCATGCGCTATACAAGTAACATGTATTAAATCTGGGAAAAATATTTTTAAATTTTGTCCTGCTTTCACCATATAAGGAGCAGCATCCGATAAAATAAGCAGTTATTTATTAGAAGGAATAGGTGTCGGAAGAAAAAAAGTTGCTAATGTTTCTTGTATAAAACGCGAAATTGTTAAAGCATTTGTTTTCTCAAGTTGCTGGCATGAAATAAGATGAGATTTTGGTAAGGTATCTTCTTTAGGAACACCAATCAATAAATGAGCAATATACTTTCCTGAGGATTCAGTGGTTGCGTCTACAGATATGTAAAAATAATTATCTGCAATTCCTTCCTTAATATTAATTAACACCGACGAGTATAGCCCGTTCACATTATTTCTTCTTAGAGACCGATCACTTGGAACATTAAGTTTGCAATATTTTTTTAGAAACGAACTAAAATTTACATTTGCTAATTTTGAAAGCGGTATGTTTGCAGACACTAATGCGCGACACAAGTCTTTATTAAAAGTTTCTTGTTCATCTAATTTTTTTTTAAGTAGATTGGAAACATTTAGTCATTGAAGTTTGATGTTTTCCTCCTATTTTTCCTTTTTTTGCAATGTGTGAAGCAGTTCTCACATGTTGGTCTATCTGAAATTTCTTCTCACATGCTATCTATAAATAAAAATAAATACCTTTATTTTAACCCAACCTTTAAAATATAAAAATATACAAGGTGTTTTTGGTTAATCAAATAACTGGTTTGGAAAAAAAAACACTCGTTAAGTGTTTTAAATGCAGTATTAATCCACAAATTGTTTTTGTTACTAACCATTAGTACATCATATAACTTATTTTAAAATTCAACAAAAGTTTTTTTTGTTAATTCAATTACAATAAAAATAATTGTGTTTTAGAATAGCTGACTTCATAAAAAAAAGTAAAGGTGAAAAATTTTTCTAAATACACACCATTTTATTGTACCATGGACAATTTTTTCTCACTAAAGGAAGCTATTTTTCATTTAAAAACAACCTACGAGTACTAAATTTCAAGTAAATACGTTTATTGGTTTTAAAGTTATTGTTGTTATTAACTAAAAGAATTTAATTTTTTTTAATTTTAACACCCTGTATCTCGAAAAGTAAATAAGTTTGACCCCTCATTAACTATATCGTTTTGTTCAATTTTTCGAGAAGTATCTACAGTCAAACGTTGTAAGTGTCATTTGGAAACACCCTGTATGTATGAAATATTAGATATTTAATAGAAAATATTAGATACTTACAATTTTGCCACAGACTGAACAGTAGATTTTTCCCATATTCATAGACAGCTCTTTATAAGGTTTAATCCAAGTTGAAGCACTGGTTGTGTTAGGCATTATAAAATCACAATCTTCCTTTTTGTTACGCACAACGAGTGTTTACGCTTTGAATATCAAAACAAAAATGATTTACAAATCTGAGCATCAAATTAGAAATGTTTAGGTACCTAATTCAATAAACTGGGAGATTTTGGAAAATCCCTAAATTAGGAACAACACTATTAGCCGTTTACTTGCTGTTAAGATACAATAAATTGTAGATAGATTTGGGGATTAGATCATAAAATGCAAGTGACCGAGACTTTCTAAGAATATTGGGGGCTACTTAAATTGATCTTCTTTGAAATTGTTAATGTTTTGTACCTGTAGAGATTACGTACTTAGATTATTTCTTGATTAAAATGACTACAAAATTTTATACAAGAATTGAAATAAATTGGTATGTTTAAAAATTTTCAAATACAGTATAAAAATCTGAACTTTTATGCACTTTATGCAAATTTTTATACAAATATGCCAAAATATGAAATATTTGCATAAAATATGCACAATATGCAAAATATGCAATATGCATATTTGCCGAAGTCTAGTTATCATTCTCTATTAGTTTCAGCAACTCAGTTGGTGTATTATCTGGACCACAAGCTTTTCTAATTTAAGCATTATTTATAGCGTGTTCTACCTCGCATTTCATAACTTCTGGGCCGTCAGTACAGTTTTGGTGGAATTCGGCAATATTATTCCTGTCATCTTCAAACAACTCTGATACATACAGCTGTTATATTTTTCTTATTTCGTGCTCATTTACAACAATTTTCTTATTATTGTCAACGAGCACAGAGGAAACTCGTTTTTTAAATATGTTACTTATTTCTTTTAGTATTTTGGGCACATTAAATAAGGCGTGTTTTTATATTACATCCTCCATTTTGTCGCACCTTTCTCTCATCCATTTTTCTTTGGCTAATTTGATGTCCAATTTTATTCTTCTCCGCAGGTGTCTACATTCTGTTACAGTAGATTTTATCAGTCGACGTTGTTACATTAATTTCAAGATGTCGTCTGTCATCCATTTATTTTTCTTGATTAAGTTTTTTCTATAATCATTGTTTGTAGAGATTTCGTTAACTTGGTGTTTAAATTCACTCCATAGTTCTTCTGGATCTTCTAGTTGTTCTCCGATGTTTTTTATTCTATTGTTAAATTCTTTTTAAATGTTATGTTTTATGTTTATATCGTCAAAGTTAAGTTCCTTGGTTTTTGTCGCTGAATTCGTTTTAACCTTAGCTATAAATAGAATGTATCTGCTACAAGTGGTTGATGATCAGATCTAATATGTGCCCCAGGATATGTAGTGACTTTTTTGACGGCATTTCGGAAACGATCATTTACATTTACATTTACTCAAGTATATAGTCTATTTGATTTCTTAAAGACTCAGGGTTATTGCCATCATTAAATGGGGCTTTCCAAGTGTATAGTCGTCGCTTGGGTAGTTTATAACAGGTGTTTGCAATAATCATATCGTTTTTTTTTACAAAATTCATACAATATTTGTCCTTGATTGTTAGGTTGTCCTAGACCAAAAGGACCTACAATCTGACTTCATCGACCTTCCCCAATTTTTGCATTGAAGTCGCCTATAATATATAAAATTTCGTGTTTATTAAGTTTCTGTACGATGTCTTGGATCTGACCATACAACTTCTCGATTTCATCTTCATATTTTCTATCTGCAGTCGGGGCATAGATTTGAAGTATGTTAGTTTTAAATGGTTGAGTATTTATTTGGAGTAATATTATTCTATCCGAGACTAGTACTAAATTGGTCACATAATTTACTCAGTTCTAATGTTACTAATACACCTACAATATGTTTGTGATGCGGATCTTCTGTGCTGTTACCGGAATATTATAATACATTTCCGTCCTTTTTACATGATCCTGACTCTGGCCATCTCATTTCGCTGATTCCCTGTATATATAAGGTTCTTGAACTCCTAAGTGGAGCATAGAGCTTCAGTGAAAACGCGCCATCGAATTCTATTTTGCGCTAAGGCCTTCACCTTAGTCCAAGACTTTCCTTGGCCTCTAATCTCGTCCATGATTGATCTTCTCCAAGTTTGTACTGTGCGACCTCCTTTTCTTTTCCTTTGGGGATTTTACTCTAGGGCAGTCTTTTCGATACTGGAACTATTGTTTCGGATTGTGTGATCGATCCAAGTTTCTGGACTTAATTTCATTTTGTACCCTCTTTTGTTCGGTCAGGTGTAGCAGATCTTCGTTTCTGATGGTGTTAGGCCAGAGTATTCCCTGAATGATATATATATATATATATATATATATATATATATATATATATATATATATATATATATAACAATTTATTGTATTTTAGTATCAGGTATGCGGTCTGTTATTAAAAAAAAAACTCTTTTTTCTTTTATTTCTCTATATTTCGCTGATTTTTGTCAGCTTCTTCAGGAGACAAAGATTAAGAGTTAAAATATTTAAAAATGTTGAACATAATATATTCAAAACAGTACTGCAGTTCAAAACAGTATAGTAGTATGTAGTAATATATTATGTTCAACATTTTTAAACATTTTAACTCTTAATCTTTGTCTCCTGAAGAAGCTGGCAATAATCAGCGAAATATAGAGAAATAAAAGAAAAATAGTACATTGTTTACCGGGTAGGAAAAGCTTAACATTCCTGGACGACTGTGAAGATTGCTAAGTCGAGGCGCAAGCCGAGACTTAGCAACACAGAGTCCGGGAATGTGGCTTTTCCTACGAGGTAAACATACTATTTTTCCGCAAATCGTTTAAAATTCGACAGATATTGATTGATTTAAAAAAAAACGCGATAATTTTATTCCCAAATAAATGGTGCTTTGAAATTCCTAATAAAATTACTTGGGTTACTATGGAAACGTATTGAGGTTGAATTGTCAAACTTGACGCTTATAAATTTAATTGCTGATGTTCTCGAAAGTAAAATGATAAGTGATGATGAAATTTCCATTCCTGGGACTCCTCCAGAGCTGGTTGAGGCAGTGAATACTGCTTCATTAGAATTATTGCCAAAGAAATCAAGAGAAAAGTACGAAAATGCATACAGACGTTTTATGGATTATCGCATGAGTAAAAATACGAGTTCTTTCTCAGAAAATGTTGTAATGGCATACTTCCTAGACCTTTGTTTAAAGATGAAATCTTCAACATTATGGGCCAATTATTCAATGCTGAAGTCAACCCTTGCACTTAAACACAATGTAGATATATCTACATACTCAAAACTTCGTTCTTTATTAAAACGGCAAGCTTAAGGTTATAGGGCAAAGAAATCTAAGATTTTAACGAAGGACGAAATTGAAAAATTTATCCAGGAAGCTCCAGATAAAGAAAATTTAATGATTAAGGTAATTTACAAGGTTTTAATTTCTATTTAGATTATAGCTTTATTTATTTTTTAGGTGGCTGTAATATTTGGTATTTCTAAGGCCTGTAGAATGGATGAGTTAGTCCGAATGACTGTACACGATATGGAAGACTTAGAATCTAAGCTTTTAATCAGCATACCTGATTCGAAAACCAACAAACCAAGATCATTTGTAATTAATCAGATCTACTTGAATGTTTATCGAAAGTATGTTTCGTTAAGACCAGAAAATATGAACAGTGACCGATTTTTCTTTAAATATCTAAGCGGAAAGGGTTGTAGACAAGTGGTAGGAATTCATCAATTTAGAAAAATGCCCAAAATTATTGCTACTTATTTGAACTTGGTAAATCCGACAGAATATACTGGTCACTGCTTTCGTCGGTCTTCTGCAACAATATTGGTTGACTCTGGTGCCGACATAACTAGTTTAAAGAGGCATGGCGGATGGAAGTCATCAAACGTTGCTGAAGGATATATCGAAGAATCGCTTAACAATAAGGTTGCGGTGGCAAATAAAATTTTCACAGTACAAAATATTCAACAAAATGACACTTCCACCCTGCATGTTGTCCAAAATGTTTCTCATAGTTCTAAGAGTGTTCCTCCAATGTTCAATAATTGTACTAACTGTCAAATTACTGTAAATATAACAAACTGATCTTAAAAATGTATTCAGCAATGACTTGATGTTTTCAAAATATAAATTAATTCTTTAAAGAGGCATGGCGGATGGAAGTCATCAAACGTTGCTGAAGGATATATCGAAGAATCGCTTAACAATAAGGTTGAGGTGGCAAATAAAATTTTCACAGTACAAAATATTCAACAAAATGACACTTCCACCCTGCATGTTGTCCAAAATGTTTCTCATAGTTCTAAGAGTGTTCCTCCAATGTTCAATAATTGTACTAACTGTCAAATTACTGTAAATATAACAAACTGATCTTAAAAATGCATTCAGCAATGACTTGATGTTTTCAAAATATAAATTAATCCTTTATAAGCAATGTGTTTTCTATCATTTATGTAGAACACTAACAACTGTACGGAAATATCATTTCCTTACAGTAAGGAAATGACATTTCCTTACAGTAAGGAAGCCCTGACTTTTCTTCAAGAAATTTTGACAGGAATGTCAAAATTTCCTGGCGATTTGCGGAAAAATAGTTTTTTTTAATAACAGACCGCATACCTGATGCTCCAATACAATAAATTGTTATTTCCATTTTGGTCGATAATCCTACCAGTTTTACTATATATATTTATATATAATATCATTTGATAGTAAATATAATTAGTATATAAACTGAACTAGATGTTTAAAAAAAAATTCGTCTAGTAGACTAAAAGTAGTATAGTCTAAAATTAATTTATTAACAACTAACGTAAATTAAGTTCCAGTTAATATTTGAGTCTTTGATAATAGATGGCGATAATAGGTATGCTATGTATATTGTACTGCAAGCATCTCGTGACGGTTGAGATTGATTCGAGCCTGTGCAAAAGGCATACCTGGCGATAAGAAATGGTCACTTCAAAGGTTGAGCATAAAATTTATTCTTTCACAGTTTTTCTTGGTTAAATTAATTAAGCATAGAAACAATTTATTACAGCATAATCCAATATATTATAGAAAAACTGTTTTGGTAATTGGTGAGGCAAGTTTTCGATTCGAGTATGCATGTCATCGTAAAATTTCGTCCTATATGTATCGAAGTGTTCAACTAAATTAAGTTCTTGGTATATATCAAAAATTATCGAAATTGATTTAGGGTCTGAGCTACCGTAGTGTTCCATAAAAGTCTTTTTTTGTTGTGGAGTTGCTAGCTTAGACACTTGGACAGCCATCCATGTGATTCTGGAAGCAGCTATATCTGTGTTGTCTTTTTCAAGCGGAGTAGTTGGTTCGACAAGTGCAGTAAAATCATCCTATAATAAAAAATATAATAAAAAAGATGAATATAAAAATTCTAACCTAAAAAATTAACTTTTTTATTTAAATTAAATCCAAATTAACACTTAAAAAAAGATGTAAAAAAGACTGGCGACACAAAACATCTGGTTTATAAATATACGTTTACAAAATAAAGTGTTCCCGAAATATATTCAGTTGAAGACCAAAAACCACAGCCCCGTCGCACAAAAAGGGATACGTCACGGTCAGAACAGATGGCTGAAACAAGACAGAAAATACCAATCGATGGCTAAAGTGCAAAACCTCGTAAGTCAAAATTTTCCAGTTTTGGGATTAATTTACCAATAATTTTTATATATTGCTATCTATTAAACTACAAATCCTCATAAGTCTATTTCAACATTAAGACCTCTAGTGACATCTATCAAAAACTAGTAAAAACTCTTTAGCAAAAAGTGTAAAGCAGAAACCTATTAAGTAGGACTTACGAGTTTTTTATATTTACATTTGCTCGGATATTTTATGTAGTAATACAATGTTGTGAGGTTTTACCGGAATGCGGCAAGTGTTTTTTTAGGTTTTGTGTTTCACTCTTGTGAATAAAACGCAGTTTTGTTGTTTTGTTTTGAAAAATATGTCTTGTAGTCGTGGAAAAACAATTTTGAATTTAGTGTTGCAAGCTGATACAGATGGGTAAGTGATTTTTTGCCTTTTTCTTATATTTTTATTATTATTTATCGTTTGAGGTTAAGTCTGCTTTCTTTCTCACTGAAAAAGTAGGGCATGGTGTAAATTACAATAAAGCAAATAATGATTGTTTATAAAATACTTTTATGCAAACGTGAATTATAAGAGTTAACGTTATGCCATTGAATTATAAAGTTATGAAAATATTGGTTATGAATTTTATAGTGATTGTTATGACTATTGAAATGTAAAATTCCACTAAATTAGGTATACTTATCTTAAAATCTTGACAAATGTTTCAAGAACTCAGGTTCTTATCAATAGGTAAATTAATTATTAATGAATTCAACTATGTACTATCAATCTTCTGATGATTGAGTTCTTAAAATAATTGTTAAATTTTTAAGATAGGTATTCTTAATTTAGTTTAATTTCATATTTTAATAATTTATTGGTTATGAATTTGATGTTTTTTACAGTACAATACAGAGTAGCAGCTCAGATGAACCTCAAGAAGTTAATAGCGTGGTCGAGGAACCACCATCAGCGGTATCAAATAACGTAAACATAACCACTGATATGCCAAATTTTCAAGATGAAAATTCCGATAGCGAACCTTTCCAAGATAGTGGATCGGAATATATGGCATCAACCGAGTCCAATGAATCAGATGAAGAAACACATAACCAGTCGCTAAATGAATTACTAAATGAGACAGAAACAGTAACATCGCCCATAATGAGAAAAAGATCAAGGAAATCTGACGTCAATTATTTAAACTGGGAACGAAATAAAAATAAACTGAAAAGAATGAAGGGAGAATCATACCAATCCTGTCAACTAGATAAAGATGACAACAAGTATAAAAAAATTGAACGAGACGAGCGAAAGATGGGACCTCCATGTCAATGTAAGAATTCGCAAAGATCTCTAAAATTTTTTTGCAATATTTTTGAAGACGACGACAGAAAAAATATTTTCAATATGTTTTGGAAAAATTTGGACTGGAATCAGAAGAAAATTTATGTTACCAGCCTTGTAGATAAAGAACCGGTTGAAGTATCATCGAACAGGTATTTATAAAAATTTGTTTCCGTAAATCACATTTTACAAACCTTCATTGCATTTCAGTTACTCCAGAAAAGCAACGAAGTACTTCGTATATTTTTTTCCTTAAGAAATCCAATTCTCGAAAACGGGTATGCAAGAAAATGTTTCTGCAAACATTAGGTATAGGCGAATGGAGTGTGCAAAATTGGATTAGTCAAGGAGAACAAAACATTGCAGTTCAAACTACAAAGAGTTCAAGAAAAGGCAAGATATCCGAAGATAAAGCCTTCCTAATCCAGTTTTTAGAGAAAATTCCAAAAATGGAGAGCCACTACTGTAGGAAAGACACTAATAAATTGTATTTAGATACACAGTGGACCAGCGTTAATGAACTATACAAATTTTATACCAATGAGTGTGTGGCTGCAAAGATAGCCAAACTGAATAATACAACTTTTCGTCAGGAGCTCGATAAGCAACGTATAGCCTTATTTAAGCCAAAGTAAGTTAAGCATACAGAACAATAGAAAACGTTTTTTTTTTGTTACAAGAATTTTTATTTTTTAGGAAAGATCAGTGCGACACTTGCACTGGGTATTCTGTCGGAAAAATAAATGATGAACAGTTTCAGCAGCATTTGGAGAAAAAAAATTTAGCTCGTGCTGAAAAGGAAAAACTAAAAGAAGAGGCTAGTAAGGACAACAGTAAACTTGTTTTGACTATGGATGCACAGGCAATATTAACAGCACCAAGATTACAAGTATCAGCTGCATATTATAAAATGAAGCTAAATGTTCACAACTATAGCTTCTATAATTTATCCACTGGCAAAGGCCATTGCTATGTATGGCATGAGGGTTCAGGTGGGGTTGAAGCAAACGAGTTCACTTCCATTATCATAGATTATATCAAAAGAAATTTATCTCCTGCTACTAAATCTGTTGTTTGCTTCAGCGACGGATGCTGCTACCAAACTCGAAATGTTACGCTTTCGAATGCTCTTTCTTACTTATCAAGAACATCAGGTGTAGAAATATTTCAATATTATCTAGAAAAGGGTCATACTCAAATGGAGTGTGACTCGATTCACGCGTGTATTGAGCGTAAACTTAGAAATCGTGTCGTGTATGTACCGGGATGCTATGTTGACATTTGTAGGTCTGCTAAGGCAAAAGATTCTTATGAAGTTGACTACTTAAATTATTCCTTTTTTAAAGATTACTCGGTAATCAAAACATTTTCTTCAATTCGTCCTGGCAATACTAAGGGAGATCCTAAAGTAACTGATCTTAGAGCACTGGCATACCGTTGTGATGGTGCGATTGAGTATAAATTATTATACCAGGACCATTGGACACCATTACCAAGGCGTACAAGAGCAATTCAAGATAATTTGGATATACCCCAATTGCATAACGCTCCTCTAAAAATTAAGCCTGATAAATTTAAACATCTTCAAGAATTAAAAAACTATATTCCAGAAGATTTTAGGCTATTCTACGACAACTTATCTCACTAACTCAAACTTTTTTTTATTTTTTTTTGTATTTCTGTCGAATAAAGTTTTTAGTTTTTGTTCGTATTGTTTCATTAATATTTTTTAATCATCTAATTAAACAAAATATTGTATTAAAATCCTTAACCAGATAATACTCTTCATGTCAAAACATCGCAAGTTGAAAAATGATTTAAAAAAAATACAACAAAACCTCGTAAGTCGATTTTTTTTTTGAAAAATCAAATCCAATTTAATGTACTTGCATACCATTAAAAAGAGGTGTAATTATAATTTTTTATATCGCTAACACCAAAACGGGAACGCCTTATTAAAAAAAGTAATCAGTTTTTTGTCTCTCCTGTAAAATTTATAAAATTCGACTTAATAGGTTTTACACTTTAGCCATCGCAATACAAGAAGCGAGATATTATAGCTGTTTATCAGTATGTCATTCAGAATTAAATTATAGATTTACTAATATAGAATTTGACATCCTAGATTGTAACGTGACACTTAAAATAGATAATATAATAGATAAAAAATTAAATACACAGTGTAAAAAACTAAATAATCTAATTTGCAATAGTAAAAAAGCCAATGTTCATTATACAAAAAGTTTTTCGAACCATACTTTTTTCAATAGATTTATAAATTTAACAGATACTAAATTTAGTAATAGCGGGATAAAACTTTTAGAGAAAGGATTTAAACACAATTTACCCCAACATAATAATGAAAGAACTTTAGAATATTTAGGTGCAGAATGTAAAGTAGCGTTAAACAAAACTGCCAACAATATCGAAAAAAGTATAATTGCAAATCTATTACAGATGTGTATAGTGAAACTAAAAATTCCTATTACAAAGAGAATAAAACAGCCATTTTAATTAAAAATCAATCAACAGAAAACAACATAGTGTTTACAAAAGCAGACAAAGGTAACAGTCACAATCAATTTAATTTAACTATCAGACGACCGGTTTCGCTTTCTACAATACGCAAAGCATCTTCAGGTCTCGATACAAAGTTAAATAAATGCTGAAATGAACCCATATTAGGGTGTTGTCTAATAAAGATAAACAAATTAGATGTTGTAAATTACAATGATTATGCCAATATTACATGTCTGTGGTTTTATTTCAAAATGAGTTAATTGAATAAAAAGGTGTAACAAGTTTTAAAAGTTTAGACAGACAAGGTAAGACCCACAAATTGTTATAAAATAGTCTATTAGATTGTAATAAATTAATAAATGAGCAAATAAATAAAACATTACTTACATGCCGGTACTCTATTAATTGATAGATTGTAGAACATGGTTGAAACTATCATGTATTGTTGAATGGAGAACTTAACTCTGCTATTGTAGTCGTTTGACAATAAACGGAAAGTTTTTGAGGAGATAGATTTCATCCAATGAAGTAGAGATAGGTGTAATAAGATTGTTTGTTAGATGAAAGTGATGTTATATACCATTGTATTATTTAAGATTTATTTATACTTATTCAAGAGATATATTTATGAAATGTGTGTTATTTATTGAGTATTTGTTTTATGAAGGTGACAGTTTTATGACAATGAATAAGATTAAATGTACAAATTGTGTGGGTGTGCAATTCTTTCAAATTGTAATTATTGCAAAAATTGCACACCCACACAATTTGTACATCTAATCTTATTCATTGTCATAAAACTGTCACCTTCATAAAATAAATACTCAATAAATAACACACATTTCATAAATATCTCTCTTGAATAAGTATAAATAACTTTTAAATAATACAATGGTATATAACATCACTTTCATCTAACAAACAATAACATTACACCTATCTCTACTTCATTGGATCAAATCTATCTCCTCAAAAACTTGCCGTTTATTGTCAAACGACTACAATAGCAGACTTAAGTTCTCCATTCAACAATACATGATAGTTTCAACCATGTTCTACCATCTATCAATTAATAGAGTACCGGCATGTAAGTAATGTTTTATTTATTTGCTCATTTATTAATTTATTACAATCAAATAGACTATTTTGTAACAATTTGTGGGTCTTACCTTGTCTGTTAAAACTTTTTTATACCTTTTTACTCATTTGGAAAACCACAGACATGTAATATTGGCATAATTATTGTAATTTATAACATCTAATTTGTTTATATTTATTAAACAACACCCTAATGTAGGTTTTTTATTATTTCAGCATTTATTTAACTTTGTATCGAGACCTGAAGATGCTTTGCATATTGTAGAAAGCGAAACCGGTCCTCTGAATAGTTAAATTAAAATGATTGTAAGTCTTATTTATTATTTCTTTACCTACAAATATAAAGATTTAAACAGCCTTTGTACGTCAAATGTCATACCCGAAATATATCACCCTTACTGTAAACAATTAAAATTTTGTGACCCTAAAAATATTTAACCATAAGACTCCGAATAAAGATTTGGGATAATTATTTTATTTTGTTGATAGTGATTATTTTGTTCGTGGTGGTAGAATATTGTTGTTTTTGTAAAATTTATAATTTCCAATTAAAATTGTGAAAACTACGAGTTGATATTTCATTTAAATATACCATAAAAACAAATTTTATTTTATTTACATTGAAAATAACTTCAAACATACAAACTTTTATTGGTAAAACAGAAAAAATAATCAACACGGAGAGTGGAAAATGGTTGTTAAGCTAGTTACAAGTTTTTTCTACGAAGAGTCATGTTTAATCTTAAGGTTGTATCTCAACCAAACTCAAGATTTTCAATAGTTAATCAAATTACAAAACATACATTTGAAAGTAATCCCTCATTATGTTATAAATATCGTCTTGCATGAGTGTAAAAGAGTTTACTCATTTCGCTACAATTTTTTAAAAATACATTTTTCGTTTCACTCTCCTGTAAAATCGCTAAAACTGAGTTACAACCTTGTTTGATGGGGGTGTCGAAATCTTATCTTAAAATTACAGCAACCAATATTTTTGGCAAATTTATCGTATTATTAACTATACTAATATGTAATTAATTAAACGTATCGTTTTGAGAACAAAATATGATTGACTCAGCAGATTGAAATATCAGTTGGCAGTTCAGATTTCTTTCCTAGATGGCGGTTTGTCCTAACGGACAAACAGTATGCTTTCGATCTAACAAAAGTGGTAAAACCGCATTTTTTTACATTTCTTAGATTTATTTTTATAAAAAAATAAAATAAAATCAACTAAAGATAGATTAAACTTATAATGTTTTATAGTAATCAATACTTACATATCTTTTTCCAAATATACAAATATCCATACAAAACTTTTTCACTATGGAGTGAAGCTCTGAATCATGAATATTAGCCAGGTACATTGCAGACGAAACACCATGTATTAAAAACGGAAATGACTTTACCAAACTTTCATAAACTTCAAAGTCTTCCATGTTATACTTTGTAAGCTCTTTCCTTTGAGATATTGTAGTAGGCCCCAGGTTACATATCAGCTCTTTCTGGATTTTAGCAAAATACTTGTGTTCAGAAAAATGTTTTAAGAGTAGGAAGTTGGCGCTTGTTTCAAAATATATAGAATCTGTGATAGCTTGTTTTATTCCTACTTGTCTGTACAAGACTGGTTTATTGTAACGGATTACTGATTCATCCAGTATGTCATCAATGATAATCATGGCGATATCTTGCTAAAAATAATTTAACTTATTATATACCTTTACAAAAAAGGAGTGCAATGAACATCGCACCATAGCCTTAATGAGTCATGTCTTAAAATTGTTTTTAAAAGTAATTCACAATAGAATACACAAGACATTAAATGAAGGCATAAGTAATACATATATGAGATTTAGCAAAGGACTGGGAACACGAGACGCACTGTTTGCAGTAAGTGTTCTTTCACAGAGATAGTTAGATGTAAATCAGGAAGTATATGCCGGTTTAACTGATTTTGAGAAGGCCTTTGACAGAGTGCAGCATAATCGGCTTAAAGAAATTTTATTAAATAAAAACATAGTAACCTCTATTGGAACCAACCAGCAAAAGTGAAAGTTGACAAACTGACCGAGGATATCCAGATTCGCCGTGGGGTCCGCCAAGGGTGTATTTTATCACCCTTGTTATTCAATTTTTACCGTAAAGCCATCTTAGAATTAGCGCTTGCCGAGATCAGTGAGGGCCTTATAATAAACGGTGAGCCACTTAATAACATAAGATATGTTGACGACCGTCCTTCTGGCAGGAACACTAGAAGAACCGCAACACCTTGCTGAACAACTAAATATATAACGATTATGGACTAAAAATAAATTTGAAGAAAACCAAGTTCATGGTATTTACAAAAGCACAAAACATCAAAGTTAGGCTAGTACTAGATAATACAGAAATTGAACAAATATCTTCATACAAATATCTTGGAGCATGTATCACAGAAGATACTGATTAGACAAAAGAAATAAAATGCCGCATTGAAATTGCACGGTTAACTTTTAATTGAATAAAAAAACTTTTTTGTAATCGCGATATCAATATATCGCTCCGCATAAAAATGCTTCGATGTTATATTTTCTCTACCCTTTTGTATGGAGTAGAAGCTTGAACACTTAAAAAATCCAACAATAAAAACCTACAAGCATTCGAAATGTGGTGTTACCGACGTATTTTAAAAATATTATGGATGTATCGCAAAACAAACGAACAAGTTCTCGAACAACTAGGTAAACAATGTACAGTTTTAAATTTTATTAAAATCAGGAAATTGGAATACTTGGGGCACATCATGAGAGGTGAAAAATACGAACTACTAAGAAATATAATGCAGGGTAACACCAAAGGCAGAAGAAGCGTGGGAAGACGTAGAATCTCGTGGCTACGCAATCTCCGTGAATGGTTTGGATGCAGTTCAATTGAACTATTCAGGCGCGTAAGCAACAAAATTATAATTGACAGAATGATTTCCAATCTCTGATAAACGTAAAACTTAAAGAAGAAGAAGAAGATATATCTTTATACACACATATATTTAGTGACAAATAGTAAAAATCAATAAGGAAAATCACGAGATTATGCATAAAGGATTCGGGTGATTGGAATTCGATTGAACCACAATTTCACGATGTGAGACGATTTTCGCTATTTTGCGCGCCAACTACTAAAATTTCTACTGAACGTAAACAAATTGATAATGGCAGGTAAGAACAGGTAAATTAGGTTAACTAAAAAAAAACGTATACAATTTACTCTGATATTTTGTGTATATTTTTATATTTTCAAGTCGTCTAAAAGATGTGGTTTCACATGGACCCACAAGTACTATTTTTGCCGTTTTTTTTATTTTACAACAGAAACGAAGGCTGAAGGCCTAAATACTTGGTATACTGTGGCTGTCTAAATATTAAACTAATGGTTGGGGAGAGGTAATTTATTGATACGGGATTTGAAAGACTTTACAGTCCATGACAAATTTCTTCACTTTTATGACAAAAAGAAAACAATGGACAAATAGATAATTCAAAAACTATGGGAAATGATGGTGTATTTGCTTTGATTGAGGAAATACAATCTGACGGAGAGTCAGAAGCGTCAGATATTAATTCTGGTGTTAAGGATATTCGAAATATTGAATCAGATAACGGCATCCTGGGCACTCAGCATTCATAGGAAGAAATAAATCAAATGGTTGCCGAAGATGAACATGAAAAAGAAAATGTTTTCAGTGATTTGGATGATTGTACGCCGCCATCTGTTTCTGAGAAACGGAAAAGAAAGCTTACAAAACAAAAACAAACTTAAACGAAAAAAAAATATTGGTAATGCAAAGAAAAATGTTAAGATTGTTAAAGGGTCAGAAAATATTCAAACTTATTACAAGACACCTTCAGCTTGTGTTAAAGAAGTGAGTCCTGATATACCGGATTTACTTGAAGATCCGTTGGAGTTTTTCATGTTGTTATTATTAGAGGAGCTGTTAAATCTATTAGTGTTTCAAACAAATCTCTATGCAACCCAAATAAACCAGGGAAATGCCAACAAATTTACTCCTACTAATCGTGAAGAAATGGAATGTTTCTTGGGGATAAACATTCTGATAAGAAGAAAGCATTTACCAAGCTACAAGGATTATTGTTCTTTGAGGACAGATCTACGTGATGGTGTTATTGCATTTTATATATCTCGCAATCGATTCAGTTGTTTACTGGGACATATTCATATAAATAATAACAGTCTTAAATCGAAGAAAGGTGACGTTGGCTATGACAAACTATATAAAGTGCGACCAATGCTCGGTAGGTTATCTGACAATTTCATTCGATATTACAAGCCAAGTAAATGCCAGTCAATAGATGAGTCAATGATTAGATTCAAAGGTAGAAGCATTTTACGTCAGTATATGCCCAAGAAGCCTGTAAAACGGGGCTAAAAAGTTTGGATTCGTGCTAATGAATATGGTTTTGTTTCAGAATTTCAAATCTACATTAATAAAGGTAAAAACTTACCTGAAAAATGCTTAGATGCACGGGTTGTAAAAGACCTCACAAGCAGTAATTATTTAACTTCGTATGATTTTTTGGAACAACTTAGGTCCAAGTGTATATATGGATGTGGAACAGTAAAAGCTAACACTAAATATTTGTCAGAATGTATTTTTCTAGAGGACAAAACCATGGAAAGAAGAGACACTCAATGTAAGATAAGTGATGTTGGTATACTTGCTGTGAAATGAATGGATAACGGGGCAGTTCACTTTATGAGTAATTTTTATGATCCTACAGATGTTCAACTTATTTCAAGGAAACAAAAGGATGCCTCCAAACAAAACGTTGCTTGCCAAAGTTTGGTCAAAGATTACAACGAACATATGGGTTATGTGGACAGGTCAGATATGCTTAAATCTTGTTACGAAATTAACCGCAAGTCCAAGAAATTGTGACATAGAATATTCTGGCAGCATATTGGCATGGAATATTCTAACGGTTGTTAATGCTTTAATTATTTTTAAAGAACGAATTGGTAGTACATCAACAATTTCCTTAAAATAATTTCGGTTAGCAGTTTTTGCAGGACTTATGGGTACTGCTCCGCTTACTCAGAAAGGAAGAAAGTCGTCCGATTCTAAGGTAAATAAATTTAAAATCTGCGATTTCATTGAAAAACACACCAACAAGTAAGAGCATATGCCAATACATGGAACCAAAGTAAGATGTACACGATGCAGTACAAGAAACCAACGCCGATCGAGGTGGCATTGCACGGTATGTAAGGTGGGACTATGTTTATCTGAAAAATCAATTGTTTTTTAGAATATCATAAAAAATAAAGTGAACTTACATCGTTTATGAATATTTATTATCATGTTCTAAAAATCGAGATAGTACTAATCAGTACCAGTGGTTTCACCATGGAACCACCTAAAATCTAAAACACCCTTATATAAAAAAATTAATTGACACTTTACGTTCTCTTTTGTATCACTGTATTCCTAACTTGTAATAACTTTCCAGTTTTTTATTTAATATTCAAACTTTGAGGGTATACAAGGCAACTATCGAACACGGTGATTAATTTAATCTTGCCCATTATACTCTAATAGAAGGTATGACCAAAAATCCTGATATTAAACAATATTTGAGAAACTCTTGCATTAGCTTACTTCAACAACAACAATGTAAGTACAAACGCAATTTTCATAGACATCACCATAATTTTAAAAAACAAAAGGATTTGCTAAAATCAATTAAACATAAAATTGATAGAGATTCTCTTGTACTCAGCAAGGCTGATAAGGGTAATTGTGTTGTAATCTTAGAACAAATTCAATACATTGAGAAAGTAGAATCTTTTCTTTCAGATAATGGTTTTGTAGTTTTGGAAAAAAATCCACTTAACACCTTTATTAATAAAACAAAAGCAATGGTTAAATTGTTTAATGACACTATAACTAAATATAACAACAGAAAGTTAACTGTATCTAATCCTATAACACCTAGGTTATATGGACTCCCTAAAATCCATAAACACAATTGTCCCATAAGGCCTGTAGTAAGTTTTTGTAACACTCCAGTTTCTATTTTATCAGAGTTTATTTACAACACAATACAGTCTATCACTAATTTTAAATCTAAGTTCTCCATTAAAAATTCTTTAGATCTAATAGAACGTTTAAATAACATTAGGATAGAAGAGGGTTTTTATTTAGTTTCTTTTGATGTTTCCAATTTGTTTACTTCTGTACCAAGAGATGAAACATTACCTTTAGTATACAACCTTCTAGACAATTGCAACATATCTGCAAAGGATAAAGATGCTATATTAACTATGCTTAAATTCTGTCTGGATCAGGACTTCTTTCAATTCAATCAAAAAATATATAAACAACCAACAGATTTAGCAATGGGATCTCCATTATCACCTTTTCTAGCTGATATTTTCTTAGATAGCTTAGAACAGAAGTTTGTTAATAACAACAACAAAATAGTTTTTTGGTCAAGATATATTGATGATTGTATAGCTCTCATGCATGGAACCCAAGATGATGCTTTACAGATTCTGGATGATCTTAATAACCTCCATCCTAACATATCTTTTACTCTGAAACCAGAATCTGATAATAAGTTGAACTTCTTGGATATGACTATTTCCCGTAAGAAAGACTCTTTAGAGTACAACATTTATAGAAAACCCACCCAAACAGATCACGTTATACACGGAACGTCTAATCACCCAACTCAACATAAAATGGCTGCTTTCAACAGTTAGATTCATCGGTTACTTAAATTTCCCATTTCTGATGATAATTTTAATACAGAACTTAATACTCTTAAGCAGATTGCTTTTAATAATGGCTATGATCCCAATATTATATACAAACTTCTAAATAGAGCTAAACTAAAAATTGCAGAAAAGCTTGTATATTCTTCACAGTTTTTCCAACCGAATGTTTCAGATAACATCAGATATTTCTCCTTCACTTATATTAGTAGCATTTCCAATAAAATATCTAAACTTTTTACTTCTACTATTGATAACATCAAAATTTCCTTTAAATCACATAACACTTTAGGTTCCTTCTTAATCAATACCAAAGATAGGATGAATACACTTGATAAAAGTGGTATTTAGAAATTAAAATGTGATGATTGTGATGCCTCTTATGTAGGTAGAACCATCAGAAAGTTATCCACTAGAGTCTCTGAATATTTGAAAAGACCAAATTCTTCAAGTTTTGGTCAACACTTAGTATCCAGCAACCACAATTTTAACATCAATTCTGGTTCATCTATCTTACATGACATTAGCAGAAAGAAAAACTATCTTGAGTTGGATTTATTGGAAGATTTGGAGATTACAAGGGAAACAAATGAAAACTCTCACTATCTTAATACTCAAATTAATTTAAATTGTACTAAATTTAATCCTATATTTAAAAACTTTATTACAGCTTCACCTCGTAGAGGACCCAGCTCGACTGTTTAGACTTCATGCACTGAGCATTTCAATATTAATTTTAAAGTTCTTCCATTGACTGTGGATTCAACTGAACTACGTGGACTATAACACATTTATATATTTTGTCTTCAATTTTGATTTTAACTTTTAGTAATTTAACTGTATATTCAGATTTTTCGTTTTTACAGTACTGATAGCGCTTGGTGGACCATTTTATTGTAGTCAACCATCCACTGTCTAATATATTGTTAGTCTTCTCTCACATTCATACTTTATGTCAACTTCAATTGCTCTCAAACTAACATCCTAATTATTATAAACAGGTTTGAATGTGAGATTGGGATTATTCAATCTACATAAAAAATATAATATATAATTTTATATTTCATCAGTCGATTTCCTATAGTGGTGTCAGTTAGACCTTTGGTCAATACTTAGTGTCATAGAATTTTGAAAGGTGCAGATCACATAACTGCCCTTCACAAGCTGTCATTTGTCACATGTCATCTCTACATTTCCGTCAGACCGGGAGCCCATTCTGTCTCCGGCTTCTATACAACATGTAGCTTCTCCTTATAAATTTTAAAGTGTTTGTTGGTCTTAGTGTATTGTATTTTGTATTGTTATGTCCAAATTTTACATTTATGATATTCTATTATGTCGGATAGGCCACAACTGACGAAGTAAGTCTATAAACGTTTATCACATATAAAATTTTTTCAACCATAAACTTGGAGTTTTTTATCCAAGTGAATTAATTTTCCTTTTTATAAAAAACGTTTCTTGGCTTATTTCAGATGCCCCTGAAGATGATCTATTGATCGAAAGTACTTGGGCAAGATTAAATTAATCACCGTGTTCAATAGTTGCCTTGTATACCCTCAAAGTTTAATTATTCGAACATTCAACCTTATATTGTTTTATTTAATACTTAATTTGGTCCACAAATGGTTAACATATACAAAAATATATTATTTATATTATATTTATATATCGAGTCTGGTGAACCCGGCGTTATCAAATTTGTATTTAAAAGAGGCACGACCACCGCAGGGTAACGACGTTACAGTGCCCAGTGTACTCATTTGGGTGGATTCATATCTATAAGTAATTCTATTTTTGTTTAAATATAGTTACATTTGAAGTTTTGTTACAAATAATACTACTAATAAATACCAAATGCAATCATTAAAATCAGATATCATTGATGCTAATGGGTTAAAAACAATTAGAATATATTAAACATATAAATATTACCAATTTAAAGCACCATCCTAAAATCCCGGCCTTCATCAACTCCTCTTCTGTGTAATCCTTTTTAAAATGTTTGTAAGCGTTTATTGTTGTTAATGGAGATGCCAGATATTTCAACTTAAGATTTTCCATTGTGTCGTCAAAAAGTTTTTCAAACTGTCTTTTAATTTTTGGCATATTAGTGTGATAAATTAACGATTCGTTTGTCACATCTTCTCGGATTTGTGGGACAAGTTTCTTTAGAATAGTTTCCTCCTCGTTAAAATCTATGGGTGATCCTGCCATAACTGGATGTCTGAAACGTAGGAAATGTAATGGCTTGTCTCGCAAAAGAGGAAAACAAAAAAAACAAAATAGGGATATCGATGGAAGGCAACCGTATATACGTCGATGTGTATGTGTATATATATATATATATAATATAAAATTAATATTTCTTGGGTTAGGTTCAATAAAGATATGTTACATGTGGAACTAGATTTTATTTTCCATTGCAATTAATCAACGTTTCGGCAGGAAACCCTTGCCTTTGTCAAGATTCTAAAATGTGTATATATATAAGGACAAACAGATATTGTAAAATATATATATATATATATTATATATATATATATATATAATATATATATATATATATATATATATATATATATATATATATATGACTTATATATATAATTAAATTGTATTAACAAATTTTGGTGCATTTCTGTCACTGAATGCCTAAATAAAACTGTTTTCCAAAATAAAGATTATAATCACCTGAAATAAGAAAAGGCAGCAAATATTTGATTTCACGCAAACAAATCCTATGTATCTCTTGATACGTATTTCGACCTAATAGGTCTCGTCAGAAGAGCTATTCATAGGGGTTCTCAACGTGAAAAATCAATATTTTCTGCCTTTTAAGAAGCAACAATAACATGGCTTCAATACGGACGCAGTAGCGACATCTATGGCGATATATCTTAAACAATCGTAAAATAGTTTCGAAACACAATTCAGATTTCTACTTTATAATCTGAGCCTTCTGAGAATTGCAAGGCAAACAGACGTTGATAAAAGATGTTAAAAGAGACATGGGGAATTTAAAATTTGCATTCCACGACATGTCTTTTACAACTAAGCAGAAATCCTTAGCGAATTGTGTTTCTCGTACTCCCACAGAGTATATCCGAATAAAATGAGAAAAGGCAGCAAATATTTGATTTCACGCAAACAAATCCTATGTATCTCTTGATACGTATTTCAACCTAATAGATCTTGTCAGAAGAGCTATTCATAGGGGTTCTCAACGTGAAAAATCAATATTTTCTGCCTTTTAAGAAGCAACAATAACATGGCTTCAATACGGACGCAGTAGCGACATCTAATTAAACATTCGTAAAATAGTTTCGAAAGTTAGATTCCCCATGTCTCTTTTAACATCTTTTATCAACGTCTGTTTGCCTTGCAATTCTTAGAGGGCTCAGATTATAAAGCAGAAATCTAAATTGTGTTTCGAAACTATTTTACTATTGTTTAATTAGATGTCGCTACTGCGTCCGTATTGAAGCCATGTTATTGTTGCTTCTTAAAAGGCAGAAAATATTGATTTTTCACGTTGAGGACCCCTATGAATAGCTCTTCTGACAAGACCTGTTAGGTCGAAATACGTATCAAGAGATACATAGGATTTGTTTGCGTGATATCAAATATTTGCTGCCTTTTCTCATTTTATTCGGATATACTCTGTGGGAGTACGAGTAACACAATTCGCTAAGGATTTCTGCTTAGTTGTAAAAGACATGTCGTGGAATGCAAATTTTAGATTCCCCATGTCTCTTTTAACATCTTTTATTAACGTCTGTTTGTCTTGCAATTATTAGAAGGCTCAGATTATAAAGCAGAAATCTGAATTGTGTTTCGAAACTATTTTACGATTGATTATAATCACCATTCAATATCTTCGTTTTCAGATTCGTATATCCTTGCTTTTGTCAAATTACTTTTTCCAAATACACCACAGTGTTTTAATTATCAGCTTCTACCAATTTAAATTATTTTTCAACCCCCTCTGTGGCTCAGTGGTAAGAGCGCCTACCTTTGAACGTAAAGGTCGTGAGTTCAAATCTCACCCGGGTGGAGAAATTTTCGTTTATTAAAAATTAATGAATGAAAATAATTTCTATCCTTGTGCGATCGGTACTCACCGGAGGGACCGCAGATGTTCGAATACAATTAGCGTCTCTTAGCAAAGACAATGACGTCAACTTTGGTAAGTATCAAGACAATTACTCTACACCTACACACACACTACACTTGCAAAAGATAAACGAAAAATTTCCTCTCGACAGGGCCATACTACAAAATTTTATACATAATTATTTCATAGTTAAAAGAAATTTAAGACGCTACAATGTATGCAGTCAAAAATTTCTTTAAAGGCTATGGCGGGATAAGATGGTCAAAAGTGCCCCCGCACCGATCAGCAGGGCGATCTATGCTTTCAAGAAACCGTATAAAAATATGACTTCATAGAAATTGTTAGCTTCCCAGAAGTCACATAACCTCTCAAATCAGGAAACGAAGCTTTTTTCATCTGTATTTTTTTCTGGACGCAATTCTAATTTAAAATTACTACAAAAATTCATGAAGGTGTTTCCTTCAAATAAAAAATAGTCTAATTTTTTTCAAATTTTTATGTTAATAATCATGTTAATAATTTCTGGCTAACTTCTAAATAGTATTTTTTTTAATGGCCAAGCAAAATGTTCAATTTCTGAGCGGAAAGCATCGAAAATAAAAAAACATTTTTTACTCATTTATTTGCATATAACCTTAAAACTCAGTTGGTAATTAAACATTTTTCAAAAATTTTTTCCACATTATCAAATTCTATTATAAGAGTCCCTATTTAATTCTTCTATAAATATAAAATTCAAAAATACCACGTTTTTTTTATCCTATTCACACTTTTTTTTGTCTTACCTTAACATCAGATAGTTAAATGTATGCTTTTCGATCTATTCTCTTACGGGCTATGAGTCATCATTGTTAAAATAATCATTTTTTACTTACAAATTCATAAATTGCGAGAAAATCGTGTTTTTTCTAATAGTTTCCCACTTTATTGGCTCATAACCTTAAAATCTAGTAGCTAAATGATGAAATTTCCGCGTATTTTTGATCGCACCATTCAATTTTGATATACCACTTGTTTTTTTTTCTTAAATGGTCAAAACTAAAAAAAAACTGTTTCTAAGCATTGTTTCAAATTTTGACTCGTCAATTTAGGTAAGGATAATAAATCTTAGTTTATGACATCTGTTAACATTGTGTTTTAACTCTAATACGTAGAGAACAGAAAGAAAAACAATATGAATAAAATTTAATTAAGTGTTCTTATAATATTATATTTCTTTTCAAGAAACAAGAAGCCCATCTTGGGTAATTTCACTTTTTAATTTTTAAACCTGTATTAATGATATGCAACATGTTATGCATAAAGGTGTATTATGGCGTGTAGTAGTTTTTTACTAGTACTATTTTCCAGTAAATTACAATAAATGTTGCTCAGTTTATATATGTCTGACTTTTTATTAATGCAGGACGTACTAGATTTTAGGAAACACATTTTCAAGAAAACACGTTTTGAATGGTTTTTTTCTTTTGCCAAAATACAGAGATCTTTGAAATTAAATTCATGCTTTAACGTTAATGCATGTTCTGTAAGTGCACATGCATTTATCCTTTTGGTTTTTATGTCACTACGATGTGAAATCACCCTACTGTGCAAATTACGAGATGATTATAACTTATATATTATATAACTTATATAACTATATTGTATAGTTCGATACCGTTTTCACATTCTTAGTTGTAATTTTTAAGCCACTAACATTTTTGACATTGTTTATTAGCTTAGGTGTCAGAACTGGAATGTAGGATAGGCAACCATAAGTTATTTTAAATGGTATCACTGATGTGTTGTATGTCAATGCCAATTGTCGGACCTCATTCTTATGAAAATTTTGGTTGTCAGAAAATTACGAAGGAAAAGGAGAACCCAAAATAATCATGAATGTGTTGCTTGTGTGAGTCCATATCAAATAGCTAAAGAAATAATAATAAGACTTACTCACAATCAATTTAATTTAACAATCTGACGACCGGTTTCGCTTTCTATAATTTGCAAAGCATCTTCAGGTCGAGATACAAAGTTAAACTAATGCTGCAATAAAATAAACCCAATTAGGGTGGTGTCTCATAAAAATAAAATAAACAAATAAATAAATTGGTTCATACAAATTATAGTAAATTATGCCAATATTACATGTCTGTGGTTTTCAAAATGAATAATTTGAATATATAAAAGGTAGTAACAGACAAGGTAAGGCCCACAATTGGTATAAAGTAGCAATCTTTTGTTGTAATAAATTAATAAATGAGCAAATAAATAAACAAAACAAAACAAACATTACTTACATGCCGGTACTCTATTAATTGATGGATGGTAGGTCATGGTTGCAAAAATCATGTATTGTTGATTGGAGAACTTTAATGAGCTATTGCAGTTGTTTTGACAATAAACGGGAAGTTCTTGAGGAGAAACAGATTTGATCCAATGAATTAGAGATAGGTATATTGTTGTTGTTTGTCAGATGAAAGTGATGTTCTTTACTATTGTATTAATTAAATTATTTACACTTATAACAGAGATATATTTTTTTGGAATGTGTGTTATTTATTAAGTATTTATGTAATGAAGGAGACAGTTTAATGACAATGAATAAGAGTAGATAAGAGAATATTTGTAGTATAGATTTTAACTTTTTTAGTCCCTTGTCCCTTAACTCGATGTGAGACAAGTTTTTAGGGCCAAAACCAAATTTGTTTTCATCTTAGATGGATGTTGAAAATGAAAGTTTATAAAACGGTTACTAAAACAAGGTTTACGATACCACTCCGTCCTTAGCATGCCATCATTGCCACGATGGATGGGCATACCTAAAAAAGGAATCATATTATCAGCCTCTCTCTCAACTGTAAACTTTGGTTTACGGTTGCGTAAATTAGAGTGCTGAAACATAAAACTATTCAGCATGTTCCATCTATTGATCAAAGAGGTCGACAGAGTTCTGTTAACAAAATATCATACAATAAGATCGCAGAGGTAAAAGAGTTCATTGGCCGGTTTCCAGTTTATGAATCTCATTATACCAGACACAAAAGTGAGAATAGGAGATTTCTTGCTCCAGATCTGAGCCTTGGACGAATGTATTCTCTTTATAAAGATACTACACATGAACCTGTCTCATCTTTCATTTTCAGTAAAACTTTCAGTGAATGTTTTAACCTACATTAATGACTCTTGCAAAAAATGGGATCTTTTTGATAAGAAAATTAAATGTGCTGAAAATGAACATCTAAAACAAGAATTGCAACGTGAATAAGAGTTACACCAGAGAAAAGCAGACAGAGCTAGATAGGGATTAAAAGATGATACGACTCTGGCAAAATCATCAACTGACGTCACTGTAATAACTCTTGAATTGATGAAAACCCTACCTACCCTTGTGTTGAGTACTGGAATAGTATACTACAAACGACAGCTATGAACTTTTTGCTTTGGTATTCACAACATGGGGACAGATGATGCCTACATATTTGTTTGGAACGAGTCGGAAACTTCACGAGGATCGCAAGAAGTAGGATCTTGCTTGATGTTTTTTTTTTTTTTAATTTTGTGACTACTAAAAAAATAATCATGTACTCCAATCAGTTTCGGGACCAAATAGAAACAATATGTTGTCATTGATTTGATAGTATGTGGTATCCAATCCGGAGTTCACTATTAAAGAAATAGATCATAAATTTTTGGACTAACAGAAAAAAATAAAAAATCTTTAAGGAAATATATGTACCATATAATTAGATTGAAGTAAATAAAACGGCTCGAAAAAAAAAACCATTCAAAGTTATACAACTGACTGCAAGTGATTTTTTCTCTTCCAAATCACTATAAAAAAATATAAATAATCGAAAAATTCCAGTTGGTAAAACCAAAACCAGCTTATTATAGAAGGGAAAATAGAAGGCAAATGCGGCCCGGGTAGACGACAAATGACCTGGCTGCGCAACATCAAAGATTGGACAGATTTAGACTTTCAAAGTTTAATAAGGAAAGCCCAAAATAGGGAAGACTTTGCAGAGGTCATCACCAACCTTCGCTAAGAAGACGGCACCCAAAGAAGAAGAAAAGAAAACCAAACTGGGGTGGTTAAAAATTTAGTGGTTAAAATTCCATAAACTTTATCCATTTTTAATCGTTTACAAATACTCAAATAATAAAGAAGTCCTCTTTAAAGAAGTCAGTGTGAAGAAAACTATTGTTGAAAAAAAGAAAAAAGACCTTCTTGAATTGTTACAGTTGATCCCGCCAGTACATCATACTTTCTATAATGGCCTTAATAGTTCCAACAGAGTCCAGGATGAAGTGTTTCATTATGAGTCAGACGAAGAATTACCATAACTTTGTAGGTGTAACCTGTTTATTATTTCACATACATCCAAAATATCATATGTCAGAAGTGGTGTAACCCACGTTTTTTTTTTAATTATTAGCTTAATTACCACAAAACTATTATTAGTTTTGTGTTAATAAAAAAACACAAAAATATTGTTTACAAATTATATTAAAAATCACTTTATTCAAATTTTAATTCCTTATTATCTCCTAAGTAGTCTGGGGTGTAAAGGGGGGTTAAATAATAGAGAGTGTAAAAACAAGAACATAGAATAATTCGAGGAAGATTAAAAGCTCTGTGTAGAAGGAAAAGAGATAACACAACGAGTTGAAATTTAAAGAGATAGAAGAGAAGTTTAAAAACAAAAAGGTAAGGTCGTTCTATCAAGAAGTTAAAAAGATGGGAAAAGGTTGCCAAAGCCACTGTAGTTATATGAAAGGTAAAGACGGACATTTAATTAGCGATCCGGCAGAAATAATGACGGAATGGAAAAATATTTTGAAGAATTATTAAATATTGAGGTGGACCACAAAGCAGTAGACAACTGGACGGTTGGAGAAGATGCGATAGTTGAAAGGTAGCATACAGAAGAGGAGGTGGTGACAGCAATACAAGAAATGAAAATTAACAGTCCTGGTAAAAATGACCTATGCATAGAAATTATCAAGTTTGGTGGAGAAGAACTACAAAGACAAATATAGCAGCTACTAGTGCAAGTATGGGAAAAGAAAATAATGCCATAATAAAGGAGACAAACTGAAGTGTGACAACTATAGAGGTATAGCTTTACTAGACACGGAATACAAAATCTGGGCAAGAATATTAAGAAATAAACTAAATTGCTACACAAAAAGAATCCTACATGAATACCAGGCCGGCTTTAGAAACGACAGATCTACTGTAGACCAAATCTTCTCAATAAAAGAGATACAAACGACTTGTTATAAAGGTAAAGTTCCCCTGCATGTTTTGTTTGTAGATTTTAGACAAGCATATATGATAGAGTCGATAGAGTCAAAATGTATCGAGCAATGGAACACTTGGGGATACCAAAGAAACTGATCCGGCTAGTTAAAATGACACTTATAACTCTACGTCTGAAATTACTTGGCAGGGTCACATAGAATAGAATAGAATTTATTTAATCAATATACAAAAATAGTTTTGTTTTTGACAAGTCAAAGGAATAGTGACAATTCTTATAAAACATGTATTTAATATTAACAGTTAAAAAAAAACGACAGACACACATGTGGAATTATAAAAAAACATGAAATATAATTATAATAGGCAACTGCCCTGACCAAACTAGTACTATTGTGTAAAAGCTGTACTTAAGTACTCCGTTTTTGAATAGAAACAATGTTTCAAAAAGTGTGATTTGATTTTATGCTTAAATGATAACAAGTGAAGACT
The DNA here is from genome assembly GCA_918026665.1 of Diabrotica balteata. NCBI lineage: Eukaryota > Metazoa > Arthropoda > Insecta > Coleoptera > Chrysomelidae > Diabrotica > Diabrotica balteata. The sequence goes on from OU898284.1 coordinate 37,084,809, forward strand.
TTTTACTTCATCTGGCAAAAAATTATACAAACTAACGTCAGTCGAATTTTTTACGCTCTTTGTCAACCTAAAACGTTGTGCTCTAATAGCATCTCTAGATCTTGTATCGTGATCATGGACGTTGGAGTTTACGTTAAACTTACCCTTGTTGGCATGAATTTCAATCAGCGTCTCATATATATATATATATATATATATATATATATATATATATATATATATATATATATATATATATATATATATATATATATATATTATATATATATATATATATATATATATATATATATATATATAGAGTGAAGGTAGTGGCATAATACCTAAATCCAGAAATAAAGGTTTACAGTGTTCCCTATACAAGTATCCTCACTACTCTTTTTGTAATTTAAAAATTCGATCTGCGTAAGAAGAATTACCCAAACAGTTATTCCGTACTGTAAATGGCTATGAAATAGTGCAAAGTAGCACATTCTGAGGGTATTTTTAAGAATCATATAAACTAAGTTGCGTATTAAAAATATACTTGTAGTAAGTCTAGAACTTAAGTAATCTATATGAGCACTCCAATCCAAATTATCGTCTATAAAGATTCCTTATAGTTTAACACTATTTGTTAAGATATACTTCCAATCAGAACTAAAAATCAAATTCTGATTTTTCTCTTCATTTAGCTTTAGCCCATTATGTGAGAACCAGTTTTTTGCTTTCTTGGTATCACTATCTATTTTAATTTTTAAATTATTCTGATTAATATCAGTATTTATGAGAGTTGTATCATCTGCGAAGCAAACACATTTTATAGGAAAAGTGTAGTGAAATAAATCGTTCAGATAAATAAAAAACAAAGTGGGTCCTAATATCGAACCTTGAGGTACATCATATTGTACTGCTTAATAACAACTTTTTTAATAACAGCTATTCTGAGTGTTAAACTCAGAATAGCTGTTATTAAGAAAAACTGCCTGTTTTCTATTTGTTAGGTATGATCTAAATAGATTAAGAGTGTTTCCCCTAATACCGTACTTATGCATTTTTCCAACAGTAATTCATGCGAAACACAGTCAAAAGCTTTGGATAAGTCACACAATGTCAAAGACACAAAATGACCTTCCTCCAAGCCATCGACTATATCTCTCACAATTTTCTGTATAGCTAGTATAGTGCTACACTTTTTCCTAAAGCCATATTGATTACAGTGAAGTATTTGTGTTTTTCTAGATATTCTAACAAACGAACATTTAGAATACTCTCAAAAATTTTGCCGAAAATGGGAATGATTGAGATGGGACGGTAATTTCCAATTTCATCTAAAACTCCCTTTTTGAACACTGGTAGCGCTTTTGTTACTTTTAAAACATCTGGAAAATCCCCTCAGTAAGACAATTATTATAAAGTATAATTAATTTGTCAATAATAATATCGATTGTTTCCACAATTATGTTTTTGTTTAAGAAATAAAAATCTATGCAAAACATTCCTGATTTCAGTATCACTAACAGGTCACTAAAGAGTTGCAAGAGAGTGTACATCTTTCAAAAAATCTATGACTACATTTTCATTTGTAGAATTAAAAGAACTTCTAATGTGTTTAGCCACTGAAGTAAAGTAATTATTGAAATCATTTGATGTAATCGCGCTTGGACAGACTTTTTTATTTGAAATTTATTTCTGTGATAATTTATAACTTTCCAACTATCACGAGATATATTTTGAGAATTGGAAAAAAAAATTTTCATAAGCCAGTATTTTCTTTAATGCTATTGTTGATTTATAGTGATTCTTAAATTTTTTATACTCACTATATTCCTTTGTACCATCAGCAATTATCTTAACTGTGGAAAGATTTTTTCGCATTTCTATTAGTTCATCATCAAACCAAGAAATTGGAGCTTTACTATGAGTTCGTGATTTTTTTAATGGAAAATTAATTTCAGTTAACTTAACATACATTTCGGTAATAAATTGAGCTAATTCTGTTGCTGTTTTGAGCGAAACAACTGAGCCCAGTCAACTTTGTTTAACGACTGTTTTAACATCCGGATGCCATTACTTGTTATATGTCTTCTGCATGGATTAGCACTATGTTTTTTTTCAGATTTTATTTTTAAGTAGAGAAATTGTGCATGATGATCAGAAATACACGGGCCCACAATTCCACAACCAACTATCTCACTGATTATGTTTGTTAAGATGTTATCTAAACAAGTTGCTCTGCATATCAGATCAATTTACGGTTGCAAAAGGCTTGAGACAGGAAGATCCTTTATACACTACATTATTCAACTTAGTGTTAGAAACTGTAATTAGAAAATGCAGCATGAAGGTGGAAGAAACGATCATGAAAAATGAGCACAAGTGCTTGGTATTTGCTGACGATCTAACGATCCTAGCAAAAACCGAGAAATAATTAAGAAGAGTTGTAAAGAAAATCATCGAAGAAGCACAAAAATTTGGATTGGCACTAAATAAAGACAAAATCAAATATATGATCATGGAAAGGACGTAAGGGAAAAAATAGACTTTGGTGTGAGGTCTGTAAGTGGTAAAAGCTATAGTCGTAAAAGGGTGGACAAATTTGAATATTTGGGTGTAGTTTTCGATGAAAATGAAAAAGAGAAATGGGAGCTCCAGAATAGCAAAAGGGAATAAAAAATTAGATAGTTTAAGAGCCCTACTGAACTCAAAATACGTTTCTAGATGAGGTAAACTCAGAATATATAAAACAGTAATTCGACCCACAGTAACAGTAAGACCCACTGTAAGAAGGAAGAAGACACTCTGGAAAGATGGGAAAGGAAAATATTAAGACGCATATTCAAAGGACGGAAGATGTGACGTCCTCTCGTAGGAGTCACTATCCGGGTAGCTTTTGGACAGTCAGAAACAGAGTTCAAAATAAAATAAAACTTTATTATCTTCCTTAAATTAAATTGACAAAATCTTATGTACATATTTACAATTTAGTTTAGTCTTCTCAGTACCTGGCCTATTTATTCAAATTAAGTTTGACCTTGTCGTATGAAGTTTTATCGGCAATCGAGTGTGTTTTCGGAATTTTACGTGAACGATGTGTCGATTTAATAACAGCGGACGATGGTACAAAGAAAAGAAAGGAACTCAACACGTCCTTAAGTGATTCGGGTTAATAGGACACTCCTCGACAGTCTCAACACGACTGCTTCGGAGTACGGTAATGGAGAGCTCAACACGCTCTCCGGATAACGGCGGTATGGAACAACTTGTGAACTCAACACGTCCACAAGCCGGGGTAGGAAGAAGAAAAACCTAAAGTCAACACCTGACGATTCTGCCTCTATGAGAAATAATGCGGTTTATATAGCAAAGTTTTGCCCTTTCTACTGTCGATACACTCCTACTTCATGGGTTGGTTCGCGCGCACGCTGGTTTAACGGTGATGGCTTGGACTCATCGTTACACCCCCTCTTCCTGGAAAAAAAAATTTTAGAACACAATTTTTTTATTTTTATTCCTTGCCAGGTACTTGGTTACCCTAAAAAACAATTTACAATACATCGAAATAAAAAATGTCCGCCCTAAAAAAAAAAAATATCGTCTTCTTAAAAAAAATCGTCTTCCCCTCTTTAAAAAACGTCTTCCTTCGTGGGCTTTAATTATTGTTTTTATCCTCAGCACCTGGTTCGGAGTCTCAGTCTGTATTTTTTTCCTTTATGCTGCGCGGAATTAGTGAGAGCAGCGGATTGACACTGGAATTGACTGGACTTTCTGAATTTTTGTGATGCCCATGGCTGGTTCATCGAAAAGGTTTTTAAATTTGGAAATAGCCTTTATCAGGGCTCGCAGCCTTTACCCGGGTGTTAGGTTTTGGTGTGTTTCCCAATGGTGATATTAACTCTGGAACGGTGTATGGTGGCGGCGTAGCTGTGCCGTCCATTTCTATGTCACTGTAATATATTTCTAACGTGTCTGACATTATATTTGAAGGTCACTGGTAAACTGTATTAAAATATACTGTCACTACTTGGTGTTGACTGTAAGTGCTTGGACTGATTAAGGAGTAGGGAAATCGGTAAATGCGGGTTTTAGGTCTTTGATATGAGCTGTTATTGTACGGTTTTTATCGTCGTGTTTTAATTGAATATTACATTAGAACACACTTTTGTTATAGTATATGGGCCTGAAAATTTCGGTGCTAATTTGGCGTAAAATTTTTGGCGGCATTTGAGAGTTGGTATTCCCTTTTCATGACTTTGTCGTTTATTGTGGTTTCCACTCTCTTCGTCGTAAGTTGTAGTAATGGCTTTGAGTTGTGAAAGCTTTTGCCAGGTTTGTACGTACTAGTTCGAATGTTTCTCGTAGTTTATGCCATTTTATGTTTTGATCGTATGTTGTGTGTCGTTTGGGTTTTTACGACTTTACTTGGAATTTCTAGTTCGTGTCCAAAGTTCAGGAGGCTGGGAGAAACCCGTTGAATCGTGTTTAGCTGTATTATATGCGAATAGTAGTTCTGGAAGGCTCGTGTCCCATTTCTTATGGTTATTATCGCAGAACTGAGCTATCATTGTTTTGATTACTCTGTTTGTTCTTTCTACTGGATTATTCTGGGTGAATATGGCGGAATGTTTCTTTTAGAAATCTGGAATTCGTCTAGCAACTTTCGTACTTCCCTGTTATCGTATGTTCTTGCGTTGTCTGATATTACTCTTTGGGTGATCCGAATCTCATAATGATTTTATCTTTTTAGTTCTGACAGACTGATTTTGCCGTTGCTGTTCTGATCGTATGGCTTCGACCCATTTTGAAAAGGTATCCTGGAATGTCATTATATATTTGTTTCCTTGCTGGATGTTGGAAGGGTCCTATGATGTCGGTTGAAACGGTGTGCCATGGATGTGGGGAATTTGTGTAGATTGCATGTGCCTGGAGTTAAGCTTTGTTGCGGCTTAAATTGCTGACAGTTCTTCCAGTTCCTGACGAACTTTGCGCGTCTTTAACATCCCTGGCCAGTAGTATTTTCTAGCTAGGCGGTTATTGTTTTAGCTATTCCTAGATGTCCTGCGGTCGGTTGCTTGTGGTTTCTGCCAGAGTTGTTGTCTCTTGTGGTTTGGGATGCATAGTTTCCAGGTTGGATACCTCTGTCTCTTTTAAATCGTATTTGTCCCAGAAGTGTCGATAGAGAAGTCCATCTTTGATAGAGTAGTCTGAAATAGTTGCGGATTTGTCTGGATTTTATTTAAAGCTTTATTGTACCATTCGTCGGTTCTACATCTTCTACGTTTATTATGCAAATCAGATCTACTGGTTCTCTAGAGAGCGCGTGGCCAGGACGTTCTGGGAGCCCTTTCTGTAAATGACATCGAAGTCAAATTGTTGCAGCAGCATTGCCCATCTAGCTATTCTACCTGTAGGGTTTTCCATTGTTTGTAAGTATCGTAGACTTTGATGATCTGTGATAATTGAAAATGGGTATCCTTCGATGTAGGGTTTCATCTTTTCTACACCGAAGATGATCGCTAGTAGTTCTTTTTCTGTCACGCTGTAATTTTTTTCGGCTTTTGTTAGGTTTCGACTTGCGTAAGCGATGACTTGTTCCTGTCCTTCGTCGTTTGTTTGTACTAAAGCTACTCCTAAACCGTGGTTCGAAGCGTCCGATTGTAAAAAAAAATCTTTTCTGAAGTCCGGGCAGATCAGTATTGGAGCTTGTGTCAGTAGTAATTTTATTTTGTTGAATGCTTCCTCTTGGTCTCTGTCCCAAGTCCAATGTTGTTTTTTCTTTAGTAGCTTTGTTAAAGGAGCTGTAGTTCGTGAAAAATCTTTTATAAATCTCCTACACCATGAGATGATGCCCAAAAATCGGCGTAGTTGTTTAACGGTTTTGGCGCGGGATATTCGACTATAGCTTTTGTCTTGTTTTCGTCCACTTTTATTCCCGTTTTGTTTACTACATGCCTAAATAATTTATCTCTTCTTTGCAGAATTTACATTTGTCTATATTAATTCGTAGTTTGGCCTGCTGTAGTCTGTGAAGTACTTCTTTTAAGTTTTCCATATGTTCCTCGAACGTTTTCCCCAGTACTATTATGTCGTCTAAATAGCGAATGCATGTGGTTCCATTTCTGGGCCGATTATTGTATCTAGTAATCGTTGAAAAGTAGCGGAGGCGGCGTGTAATCCGAATGGAAGTACTTTGAACTGGAATAGTCCTTTTCCTGGTGCTATGAAAGCGGTAAGGGTTTGCTTGCTTCGGAAAGTGGTACTTGCTAATATCCATTTTTAGATCCAACGTGGTAAAATATTTGCAGATTTTAACTTTTCTAGGATATGATTGATGTACGGTAATGGGTAGGCATCTTTTTCTGAGATGTCGTTGATTTTCCTAAAATCGATGCAAAATCTGTATCCGTTGTTATCCTTCTTTTTTACTAGAACGATGGGGGAACTGTACGGCTATTAGATTTTTCTATCACGTTCTCTTCTAGCATCTTATCTATCTCATCGTTTATGATCTTCTGCATTGCCGGTTTCGGGCCTGTATCTTTGTTTGATCGGTGTATTATGTTTAAGTTTTATTGTATGTTCGGTTAGATGTGTTGTTCCTTTAATGTGTTTAAATTTCTCCAATTCGGTTAGTAACAATTCCTGTAATTGTTTTTTTTCGGTATTGTTTAGTGTAGTACTAATGTCGAGCTGCTCTCGTTTCGGACTGTTCGTGAATTCCGGTATGTATGACGGAATGTCTTCGTCTGGTCGTCGGCCGCGTATCGGTCGTAGTTCGGTATATCTTCGGTCTGGTTGTCGACCGCGGTATCGTCGGTAGTCGGTATATTTTCGGTCTGTCTTCGACCGCGGTATCGGTCGGTAGTCGTAGGTCGTTTTGTTATATATCTTGCTTCTCTGTTGGAGCGGATATCTTGCGGTTGGTGTTTCGTTGACCCTGGAATTGGTCGGTATTCTGTTATTGTCTGCCTTGTACGATCTGGATCTGTGTTCTGTCCTGGTTTGGTGCTGTTCTCTCCTTCTTACGCGATTTCTATTTAAGATGTTTGATAAATCAAGCCCCATCTTGTTATTTCATGCATTCCCAGTACTACTTCTGAAGCTAGTTTGGTAAAAAATGTAGCTGGCTTTTCTCCAAACGTTGTCTATGGAACATTTTGCTGTAAAACAGATTCTATGTTGCTGGTTTTTCCATCTGCCAGCGTGATCTTTAAAGCTTTTCTGTCGCTTTTTGTTCCACATTGTTCCAATATTTTTTTTCCTTTTTGTCCTATAAACGAATTTTGGCTCCTGTGTCTATTAGTGCTTTTAACTTTTTACCGTTGCTGAACGTTATCGTGTGGGGGTCGTTGATCTGTATAGTGTGCGTAGCTGGAGGTTGTTAGGAGACTCTAAATGCTGACTGGGTTGCCTCCTTCTTGTCCAGTCCTGTTGGAGTTTTCCGGTCGGCTTCTACATTGGCAGTTATTGGAAGTTGTTCCTCGGGTTCCGCAGTGCTGCAGAAGAGTACAGCGATAGCTCTGCAGTTTCTTCTATTATGGCCTCTGCGCCGCATTTCCAACAACAAGTCTGTCTGTCGAAATTCTGTATTTTGTTATTACGACTATTTGCCTGTGTCCAGTCACACATTGTATTGTTTCTGTTATATATTTCTTTTTGGACCATATCATATTCTTCCGCTAGTCTGATGATGTCCTGTGTTGACGATACGTCTTGCCTCTTTATATACAACTTGTATTTCGGGTTCATATTGTGTATATCCTGTTTAGTTCTTCTTGGTGATTGAATTTACCATGTCTTCTGATCATTGTTTGAATATCAATGATGTAGTCTTTTACATCTTCGTTGTTTCGTTGGAGTCGGTTCCGGATTTGAGCTTCCAGAGATTGTGTGAGAACGGAGGAAACGAAGAAATTGCGAAAATCTTGTTCGAAGTCTTTTAATTCGTTCCAATATTTATTATTGTTTCTGTACCATAGTAATGCTTTCCCGTTTAATGTTTCTGGTAGAGCTTGTAAAACGTGGGTGTCTTGTAGGCCGTAAGCTGTCTGGAGTTCTTTCAACCGTTCTATGAATTCTATTGGGTCTCTTGAACCGTCAAAGTGTAACCCCCATTTGCGTACTATTTCCATCTTTCTTTGTCTGTCTTCCATCTGGTTTTCTTCTATTTCCTCTGGTTTTGGCCTTTTTGAGTTGGTGCCTTGATGATCGCAACTAATCTTGCTCTTAGCTCGCTGAAATTCCCTTCCGTCGACTGTTCTCTGTTTGTTAATTCGGCTATAAGTTCGTCTTTCTTTAATAGGTACACCCAACTAACCTTCGACGTTTCCGGAGCGTCTGTCATTTTTGAACTGTGAATCACCCTGTATTTGAACAAAATTTGAGATGTAGTACTGTCTCATGAAAATAAAATTCGGATTCGGTCGGCATTATTGTTTAAAACGAATTTTTCTGCTCGGGCGCCATTTGTGACGTCCTCTCGTAGGAGTCACTATCCGGGTAGCTTTTGGACAGTCAGAGACAGAGTTCAAATAAAAATAAAACTTTATTATCTTCCTTAAATTAAATTGACAAAAATCTTATGTACATATTTACAATTTAGTTTAGTCTTCTCAGTACCTGGCCTATTTATTCAAATTAAGTTTGACCTTGTCGTATGAAGTTTTATCGGCAATCGAGTGTGTTTTCGGAATTTTACGTGAACGATGTGTCGATTTAATAACAGCGGACGATAGGTACAAAGAAAAGAAAGGAACTCAACACGTCCCTTAAGTGATTCGGGTTAATAGGACACTCCTCGACAGTCTCAACACGACTGCTTCGGAGTACGGGTAATGGAGAGCTCAACACGCTCTCCGGATAACGGCGGTATGGAACAACTTGTGAACTCAACACGTCCACAAGCCGGGTAGGGAAGAAGAGAACCTTCAGTCAACACCTGACGATTCTGCCTCTATGAGGAAATAATGCGGTTTATATAGCAAAGTTTTGCCCTTTCTACTGTCGATACACTCCTACTTCATGGGTTGGTTCGCGCGCACGCTGGTTTAACGGTGATGGCTTGGACTCATCGTTACAAAGACAAAACATGGTTGGGAGAGAAGAACCAACAATGAATTAATGGCTTTATACAAAGAACCTACCATTACCAAGTTCGTTAAGTTACAAAGAATTAGATTGTTGGGACATGTGAAAAGATTGGCAGCAAAATGAATTCCCAAACTAGTAACAACCAGAAAACTAATCGGCCTCAAAAGAAGAGGTAGACCCAGAACGAGGTGGATTAGTAAAGTGGAGGAAGACTTTAAACATGTGAAGGTGAGGGACTGGAAAAGAAAAACACAAAATAGAAGCGAATTGAGAAATATTGTCCACCATGTCCTTCAGAGTAGTTAAGAATGTTGTATATACATATTTAAGTTAAAGTTTTGTTTAAAATAATTGTAACTAGTGAATATTAGGATTATGTGTAAAAAAATGCCGTAGGCCTTAACGGCCTACTGTGCGTAAAAATAAATAAATAAAGTAGTCTTTGGTTACACCACTTTTGCGCTGATAGAGTCAAATCGTCTTACATAATTTTGTATATACGGTGCCTACATACCTCCTAGCTTGGTTTGTGAGCCCCCTCTTCTGGATCGACCTGCCCAAAATTTTAAGAGTATATTTTGGAAAATCACCTTGAAATATCGTCTTTATCATTGTTCCACTAAACACAATGTTTATTAAAAGCAATGCTTACGACTTGCTATATTTTTAATAAATAAACATAACAAAATCATTGATACATTATTAGAAATATATTTGAAAGCGTAATTTAGTTTTTGATAGTCGTTACAGAAAGTTATCAGTGGCGTCTCCATCAGTAAGGGTTTTTATTACTTTTCGGGGTATATCTTAATGAAAATAGCTATCGGTCTATTAGTTGAGTATGAAGATTTCTATCTATCTATCTAATCAGCCTTAAACGCCCACTCTTGGTTCCAAAGTTCCATTTAAGTTTTGCAACCTGTCTTGATACATCGTTCACCTTTGTTTTTCTCTGATCCATTAGTTTCTTTTCCTGTCTTTAAGACCGATACCCAGTATCTGCCTTTCCATTGCTCTTTGTGTTTTGGATATCCTGTCGATGTTCTTCTTTGTGAAAGTCTATGTTTGTGAGCCATATGTGTTAACTGGTAAAATGCACTGATTGAATACTTTCGTTCGCATATATTGAGGGAACTTTTTATTTTTTAGAATATATGATAGTTAACTAAATGAGGCCCATGCTAGTCTAGTTCTTCTTCTTATTTCTTCTGTTTGATTGTCCCTGTTCAGCTTTATTATCTCTCCTATGTATATGTATTCTGCCACCTGCTCTAATTTATTCTATTTGACTACTATTTCTAATTGGTCTTCTTGGTTTGTCATAGTCCTGGTTTTACTATAGTTTATCATTAGACCTACCTCTGTCGCTTTTCTATCTAGTTCCTTAACTTCTTCTGTAACTCTTCCTTCTTATCTGTTATCAGGACTATATCTTCTGCATATCTCAAGTGATTCAAGAGCTCTCCATTTATTCTTATTCCGTATGTATCTCATTCTAATTTTTTAAATATGTCTTCCATAGCCTGATTGAACAATTTTGGTGATATTGTGTCTTCCTGCCTGATTTCTCTTTCGAATTTTATTGGTTCTGTAGCGTGTTCGTTCGTAAATTTTATTGTGGTACTTGAATTTTTGTATATGTTTTTTATTAGGTCCGTGTACCTGTAATGAATTCTGCCGTTCTGTAGTGAGTTTTTAATGGCCCAATGTTCTATGCTGTCAAACGCCTTTCGGAAGTCTATGAATGCCATGTATAATGGGATTTGATACTCGTTCGACTTTTAATCAGTATTTTTACTGTTAGCAGATAGTCGCTAGTACTAAAACCCTTTCTGAATCCCGCTTGTTCTCTTGCTTGGTATTCGTCAAGCTTAGTTGTTAGTCTATTTGTCCTGATCTTCGTTAGTAGGTTAAATACAACACTTAGTAATGTTATAGTTCTGTAGTTTTCGGTTTTCGAAGTTCTTTCGGTCACCTTTTTTAAACATTAATAGTGTCTCCGCATCGTTCCAGCTATCGGGTATTTCTTTTGTGGTCAATATTTTGTTCATGAGGACTTTTCCAGTTGTTTTCTCTCCTCTCTTTATCATCTATGCAGTTATTCTATCTTTTCCAGGTGACTTATGGTTTTTTAATTCTTGAATTGCTTTCTTGATTTCTGTTTTACTTATTTCTGGTTGTAGGTCAGAGTTTATATTCTTTATTTTTGTGTTTAATTGTTTAAGAATTTCTTGCTGTGGTTTATGTCTTGTTCTGTATAGGTGCGTATAGTATTCTTGTGTCAACTTTATTATTTGTTTCATATCATTAATGGTTGTTCCTTCGCTGTTTGTCATTTCATTTAGCTGAGTTTTACCGAGTCGTTGTTTAAGCATTTCATATTTTTGTTCTGCTGGATTACTCTTTCAATCTTTGCTTATTGCGTTTTTCTCTTGGTTTCTTTTATGTTTTTTCTAATTGTTTTATTGATTTCAGTATACTGTGTTTCTTTTGCCCTGTTCAAGTAGGCTTCTTCTTGTCTTCATCAGGTTTTCTACTTCTTCTGAGATATAATTGACCTTTTTTGTCGTCGATTTTGCAATTCTTTCCCTGGCCTGTCGCAATGTAGTTGTTAGTATTTTATTTATTTCGTTTGTTTCTTTATTTATTAAGTCTTCTTTGAACTTTTCTTTGTTTTGGCTAAGTTTCTCCATATCTAGTTTTTGTACGTTTTTAATTTTCTTTCTGGTTTCAAATTGGCTGTTAATTTGTATCTTAGCCTTCACTATTCGATGATCACTGCCTGTTAAGAAACGGTTTAGCACTGTGACATCCTTGACTACGTATTTTTGTGTTGATAATATGTAGTCGATCTCGTTCTTAGTTTTGGTGTCAGGGCTTATCCAGACTTTTTTTCTCTGTGGCTTCTTGTTGAAAAAGGAGTTCATGGCGTAGAGTTTCCTTTCCTCCATGTAGTTCATCAGGGTTGCCCCTCTTTCGTTTCGTACCCCATATCCATATTTTCCTATTTTTGTTTCTTCGTCATTTAGTCTTTGTCCTAGCTTGGCGTTGAAATCTCCCATCACAATTGTTAGTAAGTAGATTTACTTTTTTTTAATAAATTTGCAAATTTACTATCTGCTATTACAAGCTGTTAGTAAATGTGATTATTGCAAATACATGAGAGGAGAAATTATCTATTGATAACACTCCCAATATTAACACTAACAAATTAAATTAATGTAGGATTATAATTGGAAACTAAAATTGAAATGAAAATTAAAATTAAAATTGAAATTAGTGTATCAAGTCTGTTGGCCACTGTCTCTTCAATCTTCGTCTGACTTCTAGTTGAAGGTGTAGTTGTCTTGCTTCCTCGTTGGGGTGGGTTGTCAGATGTTCTAAATAATTTCTTGTTAATCTGGAATAGAAGTTTATTATCTGTTGATAACTGTGATTTTCAGCCTATTAGCCAATTCAATTGACATATTTTCATGTTAATTTGGATTTTTTTGCCAAGATGTGTGCTTTCCAAGTGAGCTTTTGATCAAGTGTCATTCCCAGGTATTTGACTTCTGTTTTTACTGGTAGTAGTATATTGTTCAGTCTGATTCTCGGACATATGATGTTCCTATTGGTGAATATAATTTGATTAGACTTATTATGGTGAACTTTGATTTTCCATCTATTAATCCAGTCTTGTACTAGGTTCAGGTGTATTTGACGGTTTCCTGATGCTACTTGGGGGTCATCATCGATGGATATTATGGCGGTGTCATCTGCGAACATGGCTACTGTTGGTCGCCACAACTATTTGTTGTTGGGATATCAGCAGTGTATATGAGTTACAGGAGGGGACCCAGGACACTTCCTTGAGGGACACCGGATTTTATGGGATAGTAATAAGAGGTCTCTGTAAGGAATCTGACTTGAAAGTAACGTTCCGTGAGGTATGATTTTAAAAGTAGATGATGAGGGGTGGAAAAGGATGACTTAGGTTTATATAGGAGGCCGTCATGTCAAACATTTTCGAAGTCTTGTTCTATATCCAGGAAGGCAGCAGTGCAAATATTTTTTTCTCTTCAAGGCATACATTAATGTTTTTTACAATCCTATGACACTGTTGTAGAGTTGAATGGGCTTCCCGGAAACCAAACTGGTGGTTTGGGATCACTAAATTAATTTCGATGTCTTCTGAGATTCTTTGGAGCAGAAGTCTTTCTGAGATTTTTGACATTATTGGAAGTAAGCTGATTGGTCTATTTGAAGTAATACTATTTGGTGGTTAATTGGGTTTACTTATCATAATTATTTGTGCGAACTTCCAATTAATCGGGTAGTAGGTTAATCTTATGATACTATTATATATCATTGTTAGTAGGACAATTGCTTTTCTCGGTAATTTTTTTAATATTAGTCCGGTGATCATGTCGAAGCCTGGTGCTTTGTAGTTATTGCATCTAGAAATTTCTTCTTTTACATTATTAGGAGTAAAGCATTTGATTGGTAGCATCATTAGGAATGGAGTGTCTAAGAAGTTTTTAACTTGTTTTTCGTTATTATGGTTATTAAGTTTAGGTGCATCAAAAAGTGTGAGAGATGTGCAGCAAAGATTGATGCCTTTTCTTGTTCAGTTATTCCCCAGCTTCCATTGTCTTTCTGGTTTGTGCTGTGTAATCCTCTTGAATGATTTTGGTGCTTTCCAGATGCTGTGGTCTTCTTTTGACAGGCTGTTGATGAATAGTTCAATGTATCATTCCTCGCGCCTTGTAGAGCGGTTTTTTAAGCCTATTTTTTAAGTCTTTTTAAACGAGGTTTGGTTCAGGATCTGATTCTTTTGCATATTTTCAGGAGCCCACTGCACTAGCTATTCCAGTTGCGTTAGTTTTTTTGGGTTTTTTTATCCTTTAGAAAATCTTTTTCTTGTGATTTCTGAATTAAGTCGCTGATGCGAAAAATTAGAATTTGATATTAATTCAAGAGTTCTGTAATATTCAAGTGTAGAATAACATATTTCAGAATTTCAGCCCAAAATTTGGCTATTAAATGGAGACCGAGTAAGTCAATTTTCAAATTGTATGAGTACTCATCGCCAATTATGAATCTTAGCTTTCCATAGCTAGAAAATGGGATACCTAGATATTTAAACTCCATCACGTGTTCGATTATCTGACCTTCCAGCTTCAATTTACATCTTAGTAAATTAACTTTAAAAATTAACAATTCATCAGATTTCAACCTTGAGACAAATTCTAGAGAAAACACCGGAATATGGTGTAGACATGCACCACATATTTATAGACTACACGGCAGCCTACGACTCTGTAAATAGAAGAGAATTGTTTAGAGCAATGAGAGACCTAGGAGTACCAAATAATTTGGTAAATATAACCAGATTAACCCTGAAAAAGTTAAATGCAATTTATGAATCCAGAGGGAACTCTCTGAACCTTTTAAAACAAATAACGGGCTACGTCAGGGAGACCCACTCTCCTATGTACTATTCAATCTAGCTCTGGAAAAAGTAATACGTACGTCACAAATCACAACTACCGGTTCAATATATAACAAATCTGTGCAAATCCTAGCATATGCTGATGATATCAATATTGTTGGGAGAACGGAAAACAGAGCGACGGTAGCACTAAAGGAAGCAACTACAAAAATGGGTTTAATAATAAACACCAATAAAACGAAATACATGAAAATAGGTAAGGAACCACAAATACTACGGCCTCTTGTTATAGAAAACGACGTAATCGAAGCAGTTAACGATTTTGTCCACCTTGGAACGCTCGTCAATACTGAAAATGACACTTCCGCAGAATTTGCACGGCAAATAGATGCTATTTTGGGCTTAATCTCCTTTTTAAATCTACAGTTATATTAAGAAATAACAAAAGTAAAACTCTACAAAACAATAATACACCCAGTCCTAACATGTGGTTCAGAAACCACAACAAAAAGCAATAAAAACATGTTACGATGTTTCAAAAGAAAAATACTAAGGCGAATCTATGGAGCGGGAAATGAAAATGGTGTCGGGAGAAGACGATATAACTTCAAACTCTATAGAAAATACCAAGAACCAGATATCGTAAAACACATTAAGATAGGACGTCTCCTTGATAGACCTATTGGTCAATTAAGAAGAGGAAGACCCAGAACAAGATTCCTACATAACATAGATCAAGATATGAGAAATATGGAAATATGTGCTTGGCGGAGGAAGGCGATGGATAGGGACGACTGGAAAAAAATTCTTGGGGAGGCTAGGACCCACACAGGGTTGTAAAGCCAAAATGATGATGATGATAGTAAATTTACTTTGAGAGAATAGTATTGCGTCTTCGGCATAGCAGATTATTTTTAGTTGTTTTTCTGTCGTTTGGTATCCTTTTTTAGTTTTTACTTTTTTTATTATTTTATCCATAATCAGATTAAACAATAGATGACTTAGTAAATATCCCCGTCTTACCCCATTGGCAGCTTCGATAGGGTCACTTAGTTCTTCGTGTATTTTATTTTTATTGTGTTATAGTGGTAGATGTTTTAAATCGTTTTGATTATTGCCAAAGGTATCTCTCTTGCGTATAATAAGTTAATAGCTTCCTTTAATTTGACCCAGTCAAATGCCTTCTTAAGGTCCACAAAACATAGATATGCATATTTATTTTAGTCTAGTGATTTATGTTGCACTTGCTACATTATAAAGATAGCGTCGGTACATGATGTTCCCAACCTGAAATCTTGTTCTTCATCCATTCTTAGGCATATTACTGTGTGTAGGATCTGCTACAACAAATCTACGTAAATTGCTCGTGCCTTCTCTCATATGATGCTTTGTATTAAGGTTCCTTCTTAAAGCTGCTTCTCTTTCACCCACACTATTAGTAATTTTTCCATCTTTTTATGGAGAGAAGTCCGGAGCTTAAATATTATTTTAACGCCCTTAACTGGCATTATACCATTTATCACCTTCTTCCGTTTAAGTACAGTACATATCTGTGGTTTTATTTAGCGTATGGATAATTACAATACGATAAAAGTAATATTTAGATAATAATTATGTTCAAATTGGAATTGTAACCTAAGTTAAATATTAAATATTAATGTCCAAATTGCACAGCCATTCAATTGCACCAGGAGAACACTCTGCAAAATCTTGAAGGTCTCCGCTGTATCTGCGGATTGGGCAATCCGCAATGATGTGTTGGATGGTCTGTCTCGGGGATCCACAATCACATTTTGGGCTTTCTGCATGACCCCATCGGTATAGAGAATCGGCACATTTGCCATGACCCGTGCGTATGCGATTTAATTTTGTCCATATAGGGCGTGGCAGGTTTGATCCAGTGAAGCCGATCGACGTACTTGTTATTTTGATGACGTCTGGCTCTGTTGTTGGCATCCATCTTTTCGTCCACTGCTCTTGCTTATTGTAGCTATCACCCATTCCCTGAACGGATTTTACAGGGGGTCGTCTGGACTTCAGTCTTTGTTCGTCTCGTGCGGCGTGCGGAATATACTGGTGAATTGGCAGACGATTATTTGCCATGATTTTCTGATATTCTCTGACAAGTGCTGCCGTTCGTCGAATATCTGGAGGTGCTATATTGCTCAGAATTGGAAGCCATCTTAGTGGAGTTGATTTAATAGTACCCGATATTACTCTCATAGTGTAATTTAGTTGAACATCAATCTTGTTGACATGAGCGCTATTTAGCCATACCGGTGCACAGTATTCAGCGACAGAATACACCAGGGCCAGTGAGGAGGTTAGAAGTGTATCCGCAGTGGCACCCCATGTCGTTCCAGCAAGCTTTGTGATTATGTTGTTACGGGTTCTCACTTTGGCAGCTACATTCGTAAGATGGGTTTTAAACGTCAGTGATCTGTCGAGCGTTACACCCAGGTATTTAGGGTTGTTTTTATGTTTCAAAGTCTCGCCATTGAAGGTGATGCTAAGGGTGTCATTAGAAAGCTGATTTGTGAGATGGAAGAGGCTTGTCTCAGTTTTGTTTGTATTAGGGCGAAGTCGCAATTGTGTAAAGTAGTCGCAGAGAACCCTTAAGTCTTCGGTAAGCGCCCTTTCTCCAACATCTTTGGCTTGGTTTTGAAATGCGATAGCCAGGTCATCTGCGTAAACAAATTTTTTTGATTTTGTGTATGGAAGATCGGCTGTGTAAATGTTAAATAATAGTGGAGCAAGCACTGAACCCTGTGGGAGGCCATTATTTAGCTTTCTGACATTGCTCTTTGTATCGTTTATATATACTTGAAACAGTCTGTTGGTTAGGAGGTTATTGATTAGTTGGCAGGTTTTCAGGCATGGTATGACCTTCATTAGCTTGTAGATCAGGCCTTCTCTCCACACAGTGTCATATGCAGCCGTCAGATCTATAAACGTTACGGCTGTTTTTTCCCGTTTTTCGAAACCGGCTTCAATAAATGTCGTTAAGGACAATACTTGATCACTACAGCTACGCCCGCTTCTAAATCCGGCCTGTTCGACTGGTATCACAGTGTCGGTGATGGGGTATATCCTGTTATATATAAGTCGCTCTAGTAGTTTGTAGCAGCAACTGAGGAGGGCAATGAGTCGATAGTTTTCGGGTAGTTCACCGTCCTTTCCAGGTTTTAAAATTGCAATAACTTTGGTTCTTTTGAACTCTGGAGGTAGTACAGATGTCTTTATTATGTCACTAAAAAAGTCTTTGAGCCAGTGTCGCGTTTTTGGACCACAGTGAATTAGGAACTCAGGATACATTCCATCGAAATCTGCCGCTTTGCCTTTTTTAATTTGACTGAGGCCATCGTTTATTTCGTTCAGAGAGAAGCATCTTGAAAACTCTGAAGTAGGAGAGTGTTTGTCTTAAGTTTTTTTAGAGCTTTTTTTGTAGACGTCGTATGGATTTTGTCAGAGGGGGCACGCGATACTTCAACTATTCTGTTAGCTATCCTTTTCGGATCGATACTGTTCTTGTTCAAGCGTTTCTCTCTAACGGCTCCACCTAGTCTACGTAGCAATCCCCATGCCTTCCGGCTAGATCGTAAAAAATCAATATGCTCCACTGTTTTTTTCCATTTATAAAGTCGGGTCCAGAGAAGTCAGTAGACTATCAGCAATCTCAGGATCTTCGGAATCCACAAATTCTTCATACAGTCGTTGACTTTCTTCTGTCCAGCCTGGGATGTACTCCTTTTGAAAACCACGAGGTATATGTTTTTTGGCTATGGAAAGTACTAAGCTTACAAAACGGTGGTAGTTCTTGGCTTTCGGATCAATAAAACGGATGCAATCGTCAAGTCTTTTGGTGTATTCCGGCCAGTTTGCTTTGTTAAAGTTTCAGCGTGGTCTTGGTGTGGATTCAACGATAGATATCTGTACTCCTATGTCGATTATGATGGAACGATGCTGGCTGTGAGGGAAGTCGTGGAATATCTGTGGTGTTTGGGAGAAACATAATAACTCCAAAATAGCGAAAATATTGTTAAGCCCTGCATTGCATTTTGGTTTTGATTTCAGGTTAATATTTTCACAGCTGAAAGCACTGAATAATAAATTGAAAAGTTTTACCGACCATTAGACGACGTCATAAAAAACTTGAAGAAACAAAACATGACGATCGTAATGGGAGATTTTAACTAAATTTTTATGAATTGTGTTTATGTAAGAGCTCCTAAAAAAATTTTATCCGTTCCAACAATGATCTAATCATTATCATTAAATACGAATCAAAGTTTCTCAATAACATCTGATTTTTTCATTAATTGTTCAAAAAAGTAGTAATGTGATAATTGCCTCTTAATTACCATCTTTCTAATATTACTACGATTCTATTTATCAACAATTAGCTAGAAAGCTATAGCAAGTTTAAAAGTTGTTATTTTACCAGAACTAAAAGATATGACTTTTATGTTTTGCTGATGCTTTTCTAAATGTTTTTTGACGATACCAAGTATATTTTTTTAATGTTCTTCTTAGTAATTATTGTATTTTCCAGTGTTATTTCAAAATAATGACGGCTAAAATAATCTCAAAAAACCGACAATATACATAGTCGACTTCGTTGATAAATAATTAAGTAAATTTTGGTGTCGAAAATACAATTTATATTATGTTTACGCACAACATTCCGTTAAGGTCTAGGGCATTTTTTTACAACATAATCCTAATATTAACTAATTTCAATTATTTTAAACAAAACTTTAACTTAAATATGTATATATGACATTCTTAATTACTCTGAAGGACCTGGTGTACAATATTTCTCAATTCGCTTCTATTTTGTACTTTTATTTTCCAGTTTCTCACCTTCACGTGTTTAAGGTCTTCCTCCGCTTTACTAATCCACCTCGTTCTGGGTCTACCTCTTCTTTTGGACCGATTAATTTTCTGGTTATTATTAGTTTAGGCATTCTGTTTGCTGCCATTCTTTCCACATGTCCCAATCATCTGAGTCTTTGCGCTTTGACGAACTTGGTAATGGTAGGTTCTTTGTATAAAGCCATTAATTTATTGTTGGTTCTTCTCTCCCAACCATCTGCTGTCTTCCGTCCTCCGAATATGCGTCTCAATATTTTCTTTTTCCATCTTTAAAAAGTATCCTCTTCCTTCTTATTTAATATCCATGTCTCACCGGTATATGTTACTGTGGGTCGAATTACTGTTTTATATATTTTGAGTTTACCTTGTCTAGAAACGTATTTTGAGTTCAGTAAGACTCTTAAACTACCTAATTTTTATTCCCTTTTGCTATTCTGGCTTCGAGCTAGAAATTTCTCTTTTCCGTTTTCATCGAAAACTACACCCAGGTATTCAAATTTGTCCACCCTTTTAAAACTATAGCTTTTACCACAGCTACTGATATACTAAAGTGTTCTTTTTTTCCTTCTGTCCCTCCCATGATCATATAGTTTTGTTTTCATTTAGTTACAATCCGAATTTCTGTGCTTCTTCGATGATTTTCTTCACAACTCTTCTTAACTATTTCTCGGTTTTTGCTACTATCGTCAGATCGTCAGCAAATGCCAAGCACTGGTGCTCGTTTTTCATGATCGTTTCTTCCACCTTCATGCTGCATTTTCTAATTACAGTTTCTAACACTAAGTTGAATAATGTAGTGGATAAAGGATCTCCCTGTCTCAAGCCTTTTGCAACCGTAAATTAATCTGATATGTGACCCTGCCAAGCAATTTCACACGTAGAGCTATTAAGTGTCATTTTAACTAGCCGGATCAATTTCTTTGGTATACCCAAATGTTCCATTGCTCGATACATTTTGACTCTATTGACTCTATCATATGTTTATCTAAAATTCACAAACAAAACATGCAGGGGAACTTTACCTTCATAACAAGTCGTTTGTATCTTCTTTAATGAGAAGATTTGATCTACACTACATCTATCCTTTCTAAAGCCGGCCTGATATTTATGCAGGATTCTTTCCATGTACCAATTAGTTTATTTCTAAATATTCTTGCCAGATTTTGTATACCGTGTCTAATAAGGCTATACCTCTATAGTTGTCATACTTCAGTTTGTCCCCTTTTTATGAAGAGGGCATATGCGGGCCTCATACCACTCCGATGGCATTACTTCCTTTTCCCATACTTGCAATAGTAGCTGATATATTTTTCTTTGTAGTTGTTCTCCACCAAACTTGATCATTTTTATGCATATGTCATTTTTACCAGGATTTCTGTTATTTTTCATTTCTTGTATTGCTATCACCACTTCCTCCTCTGTAGGCTGCCTTTCAACTATCGCATCTTCTCCAACTGTCCAGTTGTCTACTGCTTTTTCTGCCGGATAGCTAATTAAATCTCCGTCTTTACGTTTCATATAACTACAGTGGCTTTGGTAACCTTTTCCCATCTTTTTAACTTCTTGATAGAACGACCTCACCTCTTGTTTTTAAATTTCTCTTCTATCTCTTTTAATTTCAACTCATTGTGGTTTCTCTTTTTCTTTTTACACAGAGCTTTCATCTTCCTCGAACATTATAGAAACACTGATCATTTTTTTAAGTTCCGCTTCTATAGAGAATTGAAAATCATTCTGTAAAAAATTATTAATTATTATGGCAGTTATAATTTTGGTCAAAATTCATCAACGTTAAAGTAAGGTTAAAATTTGAATAGATGAGGCGAATTCTTAGCGCCGCTCGGTACTACAAAGATTTTTTTTACATTTTTGGATACATACATAAATTGTTCTGAAGCTATTTTCTTGTGGCATTGTAAATTAATTACTATGTATAACTGGGAATAAGCCACAATTAAAGATAAAAATACGTTTATTGACGTTTCAATTTCCAATTCGGAAATCGTTCTCAAAATACAAATAGTAAATTAAACAAATTTTGTTTTTTTTGTTACATAGTAAAAAAATTCTTTTAATAATTTAATTTTATCTGACTCATTTATATTGACAATTCAGACATACATTATGCATTTTAAAGTAGACGACTTTAAAATGATATTGCCAATATTGTTGAGTTGCGCTCCTGGGACGACTTTACTTATAAGATAGTTCATTCGATTACATGAAATCAACTTTAACTTGAGAATATCCTTATATTAAACTTATATTAACTTATATTAAAAATAGAGAATTCGATAGATCTTCCTAGATAAAGCCTATACTTCCTATTTTAAAAATTGGGGGTTGTAACCTTCGATTCTAAGGGGGTTGAAGGTAGGGGTTGCATTTCACGGTAAAGAATGTCAAGTTATAATTTAAATTTGACGCGTTTCGGGATTTTTTATAAATATGTACAGTAACCTAAATAATGAATTTATTCCATTTGGCTTTTACACACTGTATAAACAAATTACGTATTTGTAATGAACATAGAAATTAAATACAAATTAAAAAAGAATGATCAAAATCCAGTGAGAAGATCCGGAGATATAGAAAATTTTATTAGTTTAAAATTGTTTGTTCGGTATTTAAACTCCATGGATTTGTAGGTTCTTCCTAGTACCTATTTGAACTAAATTTTTTTAAATTCGCAGAGGGTCCTGTAAAGATACAATGTTTGTGCAAATTTTTTAACAAAAAATACAAATCCCATTCTTTAACATGGCGGCAATGAGGTTCCTTCATTATTATAATCAAATTAGCAGTGAATTAACAAAAAAACATGGCTAACTTTGGCCCAAATTAACCTAGGTAAAATTTTTTTATTTGGAAATTTGGGTGAAAATACTAACTTTTTAATGTAAAAAAAGATTTTTTCTAATGACAATGTTTTTAAAGTTATTTTAAATGTTTATAAATTACGTAATTTAAAAAATTTGGCATCAGATTTTGACTATAATAAATCATTTTTTTAATACATATTGATAGTATAAGTCTTTTGCTTTCATTTGTCACCCATAGCATTACCCTATCTTTATTATTTTCTGTCTTATGTTATTGTAAAAAAAGTAAAACAATTGAGATAAACAAATACAATAACTTTTAAACTAATTAATATATCGGTTCCAAATTTTGAGGGTTTGTTAAGTCCCCCAATACCCAAGTTTGGGTGGAACTTTAAAGTTTAAGTTTACTAAAAGTTTTTAACAAATATCAATTGTGACATATTGCAGTTTGCGAAGCAACAAATTGACTTTAGAACTGTCAAAATCGGGATTATATAATATTATAATATTAATAACAATAATAATATAATAATAATAATATAATATATTAATAATATAATTATACTATTCTAAAAAATAAAAAGAATCATCTCAATATCTACCATAAGTTTTGCGTTATTTGATATAAACTTTTACATTGAAATTTAGCTATGCCCAGAATCGCGAGGAACAGCCTTAACGGATTCGTACTATCATTCTCAAGAGGACAAAGTGGAATGATAGAATTGTGCTACAGAAAGTAAACTTTTATGTGAATTGTTTCCATTGAAGTTTGTTAATAAATGTTGTACATTTTTTTGGGTTAAAAAATCCACAATTTGTACTTAAATTTTATATTACAGTCGCGCTTTACAAGGAGATATTAAAGTAATACAAGTACTTAAAATATTAAGTATATCCAATAATATATTACCCTCGGAATTTTTTAATTACAGCAAAGTCTAACAAATCTATAAATACTTGTTTCGGTAATTGTTTGGGTAGTTTTTCAATTTTTTCACACATTTTGTTATAAAATTCTTCCTCGTATATTTTGTAATGCTCTTGCATTCCTATTTCCTCATAAACACTCAGGACATTTCTCGTCGCAATTTCCCCACCTTTTCCGAAGTTTTCACAAAATTTTTCTTTCTGACTTTTTGTGCCGTATTTGTCTACTTGGATTCCTAACCACGTTACTCTGCCTGTAGAAACGTCGGTAAAATCTTTCCCTGTTTTGTTCATTGGTTCAAATGCTCCCCACATATCGTCCTGGAAATATAGAGAAGGATGTAAATAATAATTAAAAACCTTAAGAACCAAGAGTATTATTGAATCACGTATTTCAGAAACCCCAAAAATCACAAATTTATGAAATTACAGTTTTCTGTAATTTTTGGTAGTATATAGGTATACGCATTTAACAGTAAACAGAAACCCCAAAACTCACTAAATTTACATACATTTGTTGCCAGATGAAAATTTCATGTATTGCAGAAACACCAAAACTCCAGGAATTTTGGTGTTTCTAAAATATAATATTTGAACACACTGATTTTTGACATGACAGGTTTTTGTTTTTGAGGTTATGCACATTATTTATTTGTGATCTCTACATATGGTTAGTTGTTATTACAGTAAAAATTAATAATAATTTAAGTAATGGAAATTGAAAATCAGTCTTCAACGCGCAAAAAAAAGCGTGGAATACGTAATATCAGTGAATATAAAAGAGAAGTTATTAAAAACTCTAGAGTTAAAGGGTCTGCCTATAAACGCTGGAGTGGTGTCTTGGCGCCTGAAGTGAACCAAGGACCAGACTGCAAGTAAGCCTTAAAACTTTAAAATATTACTAACTAGCTAGACAATATCTAATATTTTATTATCGTAATTTGAATGATACTTATTTTTAGATGTCGCCAAAAATGCTTTTTACAAATTTCTGAAGAAGCACGCATTCAATTATTCCGAAACTTCAGGAGCCTTAACACCAAGAACGAACAAGATTGTTTGCTACAATCGCTTATTTCAGTCCATGAAGTTGCACATTGAAGGCGCAAAAAACCAGCTGATATTTCTTGCAAGCCTGATAGACTAGCTTCTTTTAAATATACAATTCAGGGACCAACAGGTACAAATAAAATCTGTAGAAAAGCTTTTATTGCCATTTTTAGCATTACTAATGATCGGTTGCGTCGCTTAACCACGTTAAGACGACAGGGGCAAGTTCCTATAGATAAACGAGGTAAAAATAAATCTGGCAATGCGAAGTCAGGACTTGTTATAGATTCAATCATACAACATATTGCTTCGTTTCCGGTCAAAACGGCCCATTATACTAGTAGAGAATATAGGTATCTAAATGAAAAATTAAATATTTTTATAATGTATAAGTTGTTTAAAGAGGTTCACCCAGAACAAAACGTTAAATATTCATATTATCAAAAGATTTTTAAAGAACAATTTTCATTATCTTTCGGTCGCCCACAAGTCGACACCTGCTCTACATGTGAAGAGTTAGAAACTAAAATAAAAAGTAAATTCTTAAATGAAACAGCAAAAAGAGTGGCACTGGCAGAAAAAATGGTTCATAAGAAACGGGCAAACAAATTTTATAACAAACTTAAAACCATTTCAGAACTTTGTAAAGTAGATGAGAATGTAGGTGGTATTTGCATTGATTATATGCAAAACCTGCAACTACCAGTTATTCCTGTCCAGGAAACATTCTATTTAAGACAACTTACTGTTAATGTTTTATGTATTCATAATCTGAAAGATGATAAGGTAACATTCTATGTGTATCATGAGGGAACAGGAACTAAAGGGCCTAATGAAGTTGTATCATTTTTATTACATTTTCTTGACAACAATCCAGAATTTAAAAATATTAACCATTTTCACTTCTTTTCTGATGCATGTGCCGCCCAGAACAAGAACCATACAATAGTTAGACTTTTTTCTGCATTAGTTTCAACCAATAGATTCAAAAAGATTGAACAATATTATCCCACACGGGGACATTCATTTCTACCGTGTGATCGGGATTTTTCCGTTCTTAAAAGGAAAATTAAAAAATCAGACAGGATTTATACCTTAAAAGAGTATGTAGAGCTTATCATAACATGTAACAAGAGTTTAAACCGATTTACTGTAGTTTTGCCGAATTCTGATGACATATTGAACTTTAAAGGATGGTGGCCCACGTATTTTAAAAAGACAATGCTCTCCAATGAATCTTTGGGCAGAAATATCCCAAGAGATCAAAAAATTGCTTTTAAAATATCCAACTTTCGACACTTTATTCATTCGAGTGATCACGATGGAATTGTTATTGCAAAAGAGTACATAGATGGCTTGATACAGCATTCTTTTCGGCTACGAAATAGCAACAAGGATGTTATTAGTTTCCCTACCAGAAAAGCGTACACCGAAGGACAATTCCTATTAATATCAAGAAGATGCAAGACTTGAGAAAACTGGAAAAGTATCTACCAGATAATGAAGAAGTCAAGGCTTTTACGGAGAAATTTTTAATTTGCCAACATGCGAGGGAGATTCAAATGAAACAATACAACCAATGAGTGATTACTACTGATATATTATTCTGTATGCCCATATTTTTGAATAAATGTTTATATAAAACTGTTTTCTTATTTTTACATCTTTGAAAATGTGTATATTTCAAAAACCCCAAAAATCCACAAAAGTAAAAAAGAAAAAAAAAACATAATATAAAGCTAAAATTCACCACTTTTTATGCAAACTGATTAAAACACATTAATCTCATGATTTTATTACAAAAGCACAACAGGTTTTTAAAAATATTTCATGAAATAAGGTTTTTTCTAATTTCTCAACATTTTATAAAAATGGAGTTATGGGGTTTCTGAAATATGTGATTCTATAGAAGTGATTAAATAGTGTGCATAATTCTGGATCTGAGTAAAGGGCCAAACTCCATTTTTGCCTTTATTGAGTTTTCTCAATTCTCGATTTCTTAATTTTAATTTCGGGCTTATTTTCAAATCAGTTTAAATTAAAAAGGTCAAAAGAGCACATATAATTAATTGCTCATTCTACTTAACTAAAGGGCCAATATCCAGTGAGCATTGGACTTTGGCCTTTTTATTCTTAAGTCATTGAAAATTGGCCTTGAGTCTATTTTAACAGTTACAGTGGAAAAAAATAAATAAAGTAAACGAGTGAAGCGTATTCAAGATTGGAAGCAACTTAAAAGAGAGGAACCAAAACACGTACAGGTGAGGAATATAAAATTAAAAAGGAGAAGATAAAGAAAGAAGATAGGTACTACAGATGAAGAAATTAAAAATCGAGTGGGTCAAACCAGAAACTCTATAAGACAACTGAATCCAATCCTATGGGACAGACACATAACAAAAAATAACAAAAAAAGGATTTATAACACGACGAATCTCAGCATTCTAACATATGGAGCAGAAAATT
Source organism: Diabrotica balteata (assembly GCA_918026665.1). Lineage (NCBI taxonomy): Eukaryota > Metazoa > Arthropoda > Insecta > Coleoptera > Chrysomelidae > Diabrotica > Diabrotica balteata. The sequence continues at coordinate 37,111,458 of OU898284.1, forward strand.
GGGTCTTAAACAAAAGCAGCAGAAACAAAATAAACGCTACAGAAATGGACTACTGGAGAAGAAGCTGCAGAGTTTTCAGAATGGACAAAATAACTAACGACGAAATTAAAAGAGTAATGGAGATAAAGAAAGACACCTTAAATTACATTGAAGGAAAAAGATTAACATGTCAGACGAACAGACCCAAACCGATGGATAGCAAAAATAACAGAGTGGAGCCCCATAGTAAAACGCAAAAGAGGCAGACCAAGAAGATCTTTCAGAGATGAGGTAGATGAAGCCATGGAAAGAAGAGGATTGGAAGATCGAGAATGGGAGGACAAAGAAGAATGGAGAAAATGGTTGAGAGAAGGGAGACAGCGACAGAAGCAAATGTACAGTAGCATGCCACTGTATTCGAAATGGTTATGATAAGATTGGTAATGCTCGAAGACATAATATATTTTCGCAATTGTACCAATTAAGTAAACCCGATCAAGATGAAGTGTTAGCGAAAAGTGTGGAAGAAAAACTCAAATATGGGCAAAGGCTGTATCTAGAAAAAATCGAAAGCAGAAGGATCTTTTCCTAAAAGAAATGTTAGATTCTACTGGAAATTGAACAAAAGTTTTTCAAAACATGTACTAGTCAAGGACCTATGATATTTCTAATAAAAAGAGTGATTGTAGAGAAAAAACGGGTCATGGTGGGGTATGTCTACCAGGTGGAAGAGGAATGCATAAAAACCAACACAAAATTGCTGAACAGTTGAAAGATATTGTTCGCGATCACATAAGAAGTTTTCCAGGATATACCAGCCACTATTCACGTGAAAAATATTCTAAGCACTATCAGCCCCTAATTTTAGAAGATACTCATGAGGCCTGTAGTACTGTAATCTTAGCATTTTTTTGGCTTCTGGCTTTCTAGGAAGTACAATAAACTCAGATTTCAGCCATTCTGTTGATATTTCTCCAGAGTTGTGTATGTTGTTGAATATCTTTGCGATTATTGCTATTGATTCGTTATCTATTAGTTTGAGTAGTTCTGCTTGTATATTATCAGGGCTTGCCGCTTTTCCATCCTTTAACTGTGTTATTGCGGAATAAACTTCCTGCTGTAATATTCTTGGTCTATCATTTACCCCTTCGTTTAGCTCAAGGGTGTTATCTCTTTGGTCTTTTGGAAATAGTTTTTCTAGATATTCTTTCCACGTTCTTATTTTACTCTGTTTGTCCAAGATTACGTTTACGTCAGAATCAGTTATATTTCCTTTCTGCTTTGTTTTAGTCCTCCTGTAAGTTCTTCAACTTTCCTATGTTATATTATGACATACGGAGCAGAAACTCTCACAAAAACAACAGCACTAAAAATGCGAGTGGCACAAAGGAGCATGGAAAGATCGATTCTCGACGTGACAAAATAAGGTACCAAGAACTAAGGAAAAGAACAGGTATCACTGACGTCGTCGAACGTATAGCTAAGCTGAAATGAAATTGAGAAGGTCACATAGCGAAACTAAAAGGCTCAAGATAGACCAGAAAACTAATTTACTGGCGCCAAAGAGAAGACAAATGCAGCAGATGATGACCACCAACACGCTGGATGGACGACATTAAATGAATATCCAAGAAATGTCAACAAGACTTACAGAACCGTGAAGAGTGGCGAAAAATGGAAGAGACCTATGTCCAGCAGTCGACAGAAGAAGTTGCATGGTGGTGATGATGATGTTTCCTATGACTTTTTTTTTAAATTTTAACAAAACTAAGATTATAATAAAGATACGATATACAAAGACAACAAATAGAAAGAAAGTATTGGAAAAGGTGGACCAGAAAATGAGAAAGGGAAAGTAAAATAACCGAAAGATATCAAGAACCAAGTTATAAAATTTATGATTTAATATAGTAAGAAATTAAATGACGGTTGCGTTTCGATTTAATTTGAGTCTCTTACCAGTCCCTTACACGTGTTTCTGGGTCTACCCGTCATCAGAGAGAGTTTGTAAGAAGACTCAAACCAAACGAAAATGCACCAACTCTAAGGCAATGATAGGAAAATAATTACCAGAGTATGCTACTAGAGACCTCTAGTGAGGAAATATGAAGTTAAATATCGATAGCAATTAAAGTAAACTGTATACCCAAGCTTAATAGTAAGAAATGTTTTAGATTAAAAAATATATATTTACCTCAACTTTTATATATCTTGCTAAATCCAAACAAAACTCTTTTAAAGCAAAATGCAATTTTGGATCTACTATATTCGCTAGGTACATCGCTGCTCTGACTGGATATAATGTGACCGGAAAGCATTTAACGAAGACCTCATTTTCTTTAAAGTCTTCCAAGTTGTGAGTTTGAATTTCTAGCATCTGTGCTACTGTGCAAGTTCCGTAGCATTCATTTAACATTTTTAACATATTTAAAAACTGAGGATGTGATTTAAAATATCGGAGAAAAAGGTAGGATGCACTTGATTTTAAAAATAGGCTATCTAGTATTGCTTCTTTCGTTCCTACTTTCTTATGCCATGGTTTTTCATTGTATCTAACTTTTTGCTCATCCAAAATATCATCGTAAACGATCATGGAAGATACTTGCTAAAATAAAAAAATAATAAAACTTATTAACCCTTTCTTTACCAGCGACGTATATATACGTTTTGGGGAAAGTGCCACTATTCTAAGTGACGTATATATACGTTCTCGAGTGAAAACGTTTTTAATACAATGCCGTTTATATACGGCATCAAATTTTGTTTTGCACCTGCCAGCTCCATTGCCGCATCTATCCGGGTGTAAAGCTAGTTCGCGTCCGTAGTAGAACACTACACGTGCACCTGGGTAACGCTAAATGAACTAGCACAAAAAGCGCCAGACAATCTTGAATCTCCTGGCAATTCAATCATCACAGAAAATCTTTCCAGAAATGACACTTGTAAACGGACCTTATCAGGACCATTTGACCAAAGAACTCGGACCAAGCATACGAGTTTGCCATTTTAACATAGAAGGCATAAGCAGGGCAAAATGTCAAATCCTGCACAGACTTTTAAAAGACAACGAAGTTGACCTAGTAGCACTTCAGGAAACGGACACAGAAAACGAAGGTCAACAACTAAGCTCAAGAGGAAAAATCCCCGGCTATGATCTTTTGGGCGCTACCTACAATAGAGCTTACGGAGTGGCAACATATGTCCGCTTAAACATAGAAAATGCAGCATTAATCGCCACTTCTACCGAGAACAACATCCACGAGGTAACTGTGAAAATAGGCAATGTCATAATAGCTAACATATACAAACCTCCTGCTATTACCTGGCCTGCCCAAGTTCTTAATTCCTATGAACATCCAGCCATATACGTAGGTGATTTCAACAGCCACCATGAGATGTGGAAATACTCAGACACTGACAGAAATGGCACATCCCTTGTGGAATGGGCAGAGGAACATGGTGCCCACCTTCTATTTGACGCCAAAGATAGAGGCACTTTCAGATCTGCGGCCTGGAGGAGAGAATATAACCCTGATCTCTGTTTTGTTACCATTGACAACAAAGGCCAACCGCTAGCAGCATCACGAAGGGTTATGTCTGACTTTCCACATAGTCAACATCGCCCCGTCCTAATCAAGATCGGTATCAGCATTCCGATTATAAGATCGTTCCCACGACCCAGATGGAACTTCAAGAAAGCTAACTGGTCTGCTTTCACCAGTAACCTTGACAAATGCCTAGGATGGATTCCACCAAAGAGCCAGAACTACGGGAGACTAACAGGAGCAATAATCACCTCAGCAAAAGCGACAATCCCTAGAGGATACCGCAAAGAATATATCCCTGGTTGGACAGAACAGAGCGAAAAACTGTATGAAGAATATTGCGAAGATAGAAAGCAGGAGATTGCAGACGAACTACTCCACAGCATTGATGCTGCCAGGCGTGAAAAATGGACACAGACAGTAGAAAACCTAGACTTCCAGAAGTCAAGTCGACAAGCTTGGTCCCTACTGCGGAAACTCGGAAGTAGCAACCCACCCGTTCGCCAAACCAACCTAGTAACTCCAGACCAAATAGCTACGCACATAGTGTCAACCTCTAGGGCACCTCAAAATCGTTTACATACAAAAAAGTTAAAAAAGACCTTAAAACCATAAAATCTAGTCTTGCACAGTCAACAGAATATTCCAACCCATTTACGCATGAAGAAATATCGCAAGCCCTAAATGAAATGAAAACAGGAAAAGCGCCGGGTTTCGACGCCATTCACGCTGAGTTCCTCAAACATAGCGGCAGATTTACTAGCAATGGCTCGCAGAATTCTTTTCTGACATCCTTCAAACGGAAACGTCCCCCACCAACTCAAAAATGCAAAAATCGTCGCCATTTTAAAATCAGGGAAAAGTAATAATTCACCGAAAAACTACCGCCCCATCGCACTCTTAAGTATGGTATACAAATTGTTCGAAAGACTGTTGTATAATAGAATCAGCAAAACCATATTCCAACACTTACCAGTGGAACAGGCAGGATTTCGGCCAAACCGCAGCTGCACAGACCAGGTACTCGCCCTGACCAATTATGTGGAATCAAACTTTCAAAAGCAATCAAAAACAACTGCTGTCTTCATCGATCTATCTGCTGCTTATGACACTGTGTGGCGACAAGGGGCAATATATAAATTAATGCGAATAATCCCATGCAGAAAGACCACTGAGGTTATTAACGCCATGCTATCCAACAGATGCTTTAAAGTTATATTGGGAGACAAGACTAGTACCCAAAGAAAACTGAATAATGGACTTCCGCAAGGATCCGTGCTGGCCCCCTTGCTTTTCAGCCTCTATATAGCAGACATTCCAGAAACCACATCAAAAAAGTTTGGATACGTAGACGACTGGACGCTTGCCGCAAGTCATAAAGAATTCGAGGTCACTGAACGCATTCTAACAAACGATTTAAATGCCCTAGGGAATTATTTCCGCAAATGGAGATTGCAACCCAATCCAACTAAGACAGAAGTGTCCTGCTTCCATTTATATAACAAGATGGCCAACTATCAACCTCAAATCAATTTTGGGGATAGACTCCTTAAATATAATAAACACCCAAAATACCTAGGTGTTACACTTGACAGAACGCTGAACTTTAAAGAGCATCTTACTAAGACTGCTGCAAAACTCCGAACTCGTAACAACATCCTGCAAAAGCTCTGCGGCACTACATGGGGCTCCTCAGCACCCACACTTAGATCGACAGCATTAGGACTGGTATACCCCGTAGCGGAATACTGTGCACCAGTATGGATGAACAGTCCACATACTCACCGTGTTGATGTCCAACTCAACCAAGCCATGCGAACTATATCGGGCACAATCAAGGCCACGCCCACTTACTGGTTACCAGCTTTGAGTCATATAGCTCCACCACCCATCCGCCGGAACATGCCCTTGTCAGAGAATTTACAAAAATCAATACTGATCCTGAGCTCCGCTCCCATGTCGGAACTTCCGCCAGAGACATAAATAGCTCCGTTCAAGACACCCGCCTCTAAAAACAGCAAAAAGGCTAGTAGATCAAAACTTTAATGTAACTGAACGTGGAGAGAACAATGGGAGAATAACGCTGCACCAGCTAACTGGAACATGCCATGTATTACAAGCAAACCTGAGGGCTTCAACCAACCGAGACCAATTTGGATCACACTCAATAGAATAAGGACGAACTGTGGCAGATGTTCCGACTCACTTTTTAGATGGGAAAAAATACAATCACCAAATTGCGACTGCGGCGCCGAAAGGCAAACAGTAAAACACATGGTAGAGGAATGCCCGATTAGATCCTATAATGGCAACCCTTCAGATTTCCTGGCTGCTACAAAAGAGTCAATCGAATATATTTATAATCTAGATGTTTGTTTGTAGAATAATATTTTTATATTTACTGTTGTTTGTAATTTATATAATTTATATTTATATATTTATATTTATATGAACCTGTGATGTAGCCATACGCTAAATAAATAATCTATCCGGCATTGTTACATGGCCATCAGCCCTAATCCCGTATTGGTACGTACGAACCTGAATTGTGATGAACCCTCTACCGTATTGATATAGCAGCTTCTGATACACGGCGTTTCGGTAACTGCTGGATATGGTCGGGTTTTTGGTCTATTTTTAGCATGCGTCTTGCACCGCAAATATCACGTATACCGTGTAACAGCAACAGTAACATAGTAACAGTAACAGTTTGTATTGTGAAATTTCAGGAAAAATTCTGATTCTGAAAAAGTTGGTTTATCTGGACTAACGCAAAAAGAATATGATGATATACTGGCATGCTTGGATTCCGATGAAGAGCCTTTTGTAGAAAGTGAAAGCGATTATGTACCAGATAGCGATGATTCAGAAGAGGAGGATATTGTTATTATTATTTATGGGAATGATGAAGCTATTTCTAGAAATGACTGTGCTAATCAGGACGAAGCCGAAAAGAAGGTTGCAAATAGATCGATAAATGAAAGCAAAAGAGCTTTAGCGGATGATTTTAGTATACAGTGGGATAAACAGCAATTTGCGCCTCTCATGTACGAGTTTGATGACACAAATTCAGGTGCCCATTTAGACAATATTGAGAGTCTTGCCAGGGAAATAGATTGTTTTCTTTCCTTTCTAAATCCAGGTACCGTTAATTTAATTATATATGAAACAAATAATGTTTCTGCAGTAGATGTATGCAAAAATATAAAGATTGCTTGGTGGCGACTTACAGAAAATGACTTTTTACATTTATTGCTGTGCTATCGCACGCAGCACACCAAAGAAAAGCCAAACTTACCGAAAATTTGTCAACAAAGGATTTGTTATGTACATCCATATTTTCTAGTGTAATGTCCAGGAATCGCTTTCAGTCTATACTGAGAATGTTACACTTCGCTGAAAATGCTGATACGGATTCTTATTAAAAGGTGCGAGGCGTTTTTTTTTCAGGTAAATTTTGGAATGCTTTTTTTGCATTCCAAAATCTTATAATCGACTAAAGTTTGGTTCTATTCAAATGATGGCTGCCGTTTAAACAGTTTATAAGAACCAAATGCCATCGATTTGGTATAAAATTGTTTCTTCTGTGTGACTGTAAAATGGGTTATATGTTAGACTTTATCGTTTATATAGGCATGGCTCAATACAATCGTAACGGAAGTATTACTGATCATGGATCACGGAAATCAAGATCCGGCAGGGAAGGGCGCTCACCAGACTGTAGGGCCTCCCCGGTCGTCATCACACGAAATCCCTACAATTTTAGAAGTATTTAAAGACAAGTTCTAAAGTTTAGAAGACAACTTTAAAAATGTCTAGCAGTACAATTAGATTAGGTACCTGGAACGTTAAAAGCCTCTATGCAGCAGGCAAGTTCAGTAACTTAGTTCAAGAGGTTAAACGTTTAAAAATTGATATAATGGTCATCAGTGAGCTCCGGTGGCCTGGAACGGGAATATGTGAACAAGATGAAGGTACACTATACTATTCTGGAAGTGTAGAAGATGACACACATCATAGGAATGGAGTTGGCTTATTTATAACGTCTAAATTTAAGAAATATGTGAAAAATTTTATACCAGTGAAAGACAGACTAGCAATACTCCAATTAAATAGCAAACTATTTAATGTCAATGTTATCCAGATATATGCGCATTGACAGATGCGCATATATCTGGATACCAGATATATGTGCATTATGAACAAGCGCATTGACAGTAAAATCATAAATATAGTGCAAACATTATATTGGAACCAAAGTGCCATAGTTCAAATTGATGGGCAACACTCAGAAGAAATGAGGATCTGTAGAGGAGTTAGACAGGGATGTGTGTTATCACCACTTTTGTTTAACTTATATTCTGAAGAAATTTTTCAAAACACGCTCAATAATATCGAAGCGGGAATCACCGTTAACGGAAAATTAATTAATAATTTAAGATATGCAGACGACACTGTGATCATAACAACGAGTATAGAGGATCTACAACATCTTATCGAAAGCTTGAGTATAAATAGTGCTGAGATGGGAATTACTATAAACGCTAAAAAAAACGAAGTACATGCTGATTACAAAAAGGCCACAAAATATACATCACCTATTGACAATAAATGGTAACGTGATAGAACAAGTAGAAAAATATCAGTATTTGGAACTTTGATCAATGAAACCAATGATCATACTGTAGAAATAAACAGACGAATAGAGATTGCCAGATCAGCATTTATACGAATGAAGCCACTCCTAACGTGCAAAAATCTAAATTTGGAGATCAGACTACGTACCATTCGCTGTTATATATTTTCAATATTATTAAATGGAGCTGAGACTTGGACATTAAAAAAATGTAATTTAAAACAGAATCGAGGCCTTCGAACTCTGGTTATACCGCAGAGTATTGAAAATATCATGGACTGATAGAATTACAAATAAAGAAGTACTGGAGAGGGTTGGTAAAGAAACAGAACTAATCACCACTATACAAACCAGAAAACTGGAATACCTAGGCCACGTGATGAGGGGACCAAAATATGAAATTTTGAGACTGATAATACAGGGAAAGATTCAAGGAAGAAGATCTGTTGGCCGAAGGCAAAACTCATGGTTAAAGAATCTACGTGATTGGTACCAATGCAGATCGATTGATTTGTTTAGAGCAGCAAGTTCTAAAATAAAAATAGCCATTATGATTGCCAACCTCCGTAGGGAGACGGCACTCTAAGAAGAAGATCCAGATATATGCCCCTACTGCAGAAAAGAAATATGACAATGATGTCGAATCATTCTATAGCCAATTAAAACAGACACTTAAAAATCTAAAAAGTAACGAAGTCACATATATTATTGGAGATTTTAACGCAAAAATTGGCCAAGGCCGAAGATCTGACCTGGTAGGTGAATATGGACTAGGGGAGAGCAATGAAAGAGGCGATATATTATACCAGTTCTGTCAAGAACATGACATGATAATCGCAAATACATGGTTCAAATTACACAAAAGAAGGTTATACACATGGAGGGGACCAGGAGATAATTCACTACATATGATTAGAAATCAGATAGACTATATTCTGGTAAACAAGAGATTTAAGAATGGCATCACCAGAGTAACGACATATCCTGGTGCAGATATCGGTTCAGACCATAACCCTGTAATAACTGACATTAAAGTGAAGCTCAAAAAAGTCCAAGAAAGCCACAAAACACCAAAATTAAATATCTCAATATCCAACAAAATGTTAATAGAAAATGACTTAAACAATGAGCTAAAGAAATCAATAAATGAAAACAACACAGAAATATGGAACACATTAAAAGATCTTACCTTGAAAGTAATAGAAAAATATTCAACAACGTTACACAGGCACAAAAAACAACAATGGATGACTGATGAAATCCTGGAATTAATGGAGCAGAGAAGGAAACTGAAAGGTAACAAGACAGAATATAAGGAAAATCAGAAACTAATTAAACAAAAAATAAAGGTGGCTAAAGAAAAATGGATGGAGGATAAATGCAAGGAATTAGAAAAGTTTAATGAAAAACATGATACGTTTAATATGTTTAAAAAAGTTAGAGAAGTAGCTGGTCTTTATCATAAGAAAACTCCACATACTATAATCGATTCGTCGGGAAAAATGATAATAGATAAACATGAAATTCGAACAACCTGGTGTAATTATATAAGTGAACTGTATAATGATGATAGACCCGAAGAACCGGAGACTTTAGTTGAAGGTGAAGGACCAGAAATACTAAAATCAGAAATACTGCATGCTATAAAGTTAGCAAAGAACAAGAAAGCCGTTGGCCCTGATAACATACCGACAGAGATGTTAAAGCTTATAAATGAGGAGAACATTGGAATACTGGTCAAACTTTTCAATGATGTTTATTCGACTGGTGATATCCCTGAAGATTGGTTAAAGTCCTAATTCATAACACTACCAAAAAAACAACGTCCGAAAAAACTGTAGCGATTATAGAATGATAAGCCTTATGAGCCACACTTTGAAAATAATTCTACGCATCATCCACAGTAGAATCAGAGATAAATGTGAAGAAGATCCGATAAAACACAATTTGGCTTCAGAAATGGACTGGGAACTCGGGACGCCCTCTTTGCACTAAATGTATTACTGCAGAAATGTCGAGATCAAAGGAAAGACGTCTTTGCTGTATTTATTGACTATGAAAAGGCCTTTGATCGAGTACAGCATCACAAATTAATTACAATATTAAAAGATAAAGGAGTTGATAGTCAAGACATACGATTCATAGAAAAGTTATACTGGCGTCAAATAGCGACAGCTTGCATAAACTGAAAATCAACAGAAATATGTAAAATACAAAGAGGTGTTAGACAGGGTTGTATACTATCCCCACTGTTATTTAATTTATATTCAGATAGAATATTTAAAGAAGCGCTGCATAATTTGGAATGGGGCGTGAAAGTTAATGGAATTCTGATAAATACAATCAGATATGCAGACGATACAGTTTTTTAAGTGATGACATGAATGGATTACAATGCCTTTTAAATGCCATTGATACATGCAGTGGGAAGAGAGTTTGGCCTAAACATAAACTGTTCAAAAACAAAACACATGGTGTTTAGCTGTTTAGCACATCAAGATGCACGATTATATGTTGATGGTCATATAATTCAAAGAGTGTCCAGTTTTAAATATCTTGGTTGCCATATTACTGAACAACTAGATCCAGATCAAGAGATAAAATCTAGAATCGAGATAGCCCGCACGACACGATAGCCCGCAGAAAAATGAGGTCATTCTTCTGTAACGATAACTTGCAACTTCAACTTCGAAAGCGCATGGTTAAATGCTACATTTAGTCAGTCCTCTTATACGGTGTCGAAGCATGGACATTAAAAATATCCATCATTAATCGTCTGGAGGCCTTGGAAATGTGGCTGCACAGACGTATACTAAAAATTTCATGGACGGCTATGCTGACAAATGTGGCAGTCCTTGAGAGAGCAAATGCTGCTCGCGAGCTGCTTGATAACATCAAATGTAGAAAGATGGCCTATTTTGGACACGTAGTAAGGGGAGACCGATATAATATACTTCAATTTATTATGATGGGTAAAATCGAAGGACGCAGAGGAATTGGTAGAAAGTAGGCCTCTTGGTTGAAGAATATCAGGGAGTGGACAGGAATAAAGAAAGCTCAGCAACTATTTAGAATAGCTCGAGACAGAGACAGTTTCGCCATGTTAATCGCCAACGTCAAGGGGACTTGATAGGGCACGTTAAGAAGTAGAAGACTGTAAAATGGGTTATGTGTTAGACTTTATCATTTATGTAGGTAAAAACACCGAAGTAAATCATTATGAGGATATTGGCCTCTCAGGATCTATGGTAGCCACTCTTATAAAACCCTACTTGGACAAAGCTCACTTGCTCTTTACTGATAACTTGTACACGTCTCCTAGTTTGTCAAGTTACCCATTTGACCAAAAAGCTAATATGTTGGCACTAAAATGAAAGGATCGAAGAGTGGTCACTGTTCTTACTAAAATGCACCAAGACAAAATAGTAGAATTAGCTAAAAAAGAGAGAAAGACAAACGAAGTCATTAAAAAACCAGCTTATGTAATAGATTACAGTATGAATACGGGAGTAGTGGACAGGACTAACATGTTACTAAGTTTCACAGAAAGCACCAGGAAAACTGTCAAATGGTATAATAAGCTCTTCTTTCACATATTAGACCTTTCTATTCTATATGCATATGCAATATACCTTACACAATACCCAGAGAAAAAACCATTGGCCCAGGTTCACTTGAATCTTTTTGTATTCATTTTATATTTAGTTTATAGTTAGTTGTTAAATTTACTTTCGTTTTATATTTTTTTAAACATTAAAGGGCATTTTCTGAGTTTTTTTTGCATTTAATGAGCAACCGTATATATACGACGCTGGTACTGCTGGCACTTTAAAAACCCTAGGAACGGTGGCACTGCGTCACTGATTAAGTCTGGTAAAGAAAGGGTTAAAATATAGTAATACTAAATTGTTATAGATAATGGTGTAATATGGTATACTCTTATATTATACCCGTATACATAAAGTCGTAGAGTAGTTCACCCTATATATTAGATTATAATTTAAAAAAATAGTAAATTAAACTCTTTCCAGACGATTGACCGATGTGTCGAACAGAAACAAAACTGCCACATGGACGACTGACTGATATACAGAGTGGCCCAAAAGTCTGGAAACGGCCAATTATCCCGTAAATTGCTAGTCATAATTGTACCAAATTTCAGGTACACCTATTTTGGGATACGGAGATTCCATATTTAATATTTGCAATGTTGCCAGATTTGCAATATTATAAGATTCTCTTATAATATAAGTAACTTCGATTTTTCAAATTCATCACCCTGTATATTCAGTCATTATTGGAATCTCCTATTCAATGCGAGTTCAACCATATGTAACACTTATGATTTTAGGTAGTCTGGAAGGTCTTAAATACATAAAACAGTTCAAAATATGTAGATTTTAATAAATTTAAATATTTAAGTGTAGAATGCTGTGATTTTGACATTTGTTCACCATTTACAATATTAACTAAAACTGACAGTAGTTGTGTTTCGAAAAGTTCTACAAAATAAATTGCGTCTCTAAAATGGCTCTTAACGAAAAATAACGAATTACTATTCTAATGATGAGAGGGTACGGTGACAGAAAAAGATCTTATTGTGAAGTAGCCAACTTGTTCAATGACACTTTCCCAAACCGTTCTCCTATTCATAAGGCGACGATACAAAAAACTGTAAAGCGATTTTAACAATCTGGAGAAGTAAAAGCTAGATACCGACCAGGTAGATCGAAAAGAGTTATGAATGACAACAAAACGTTAGATATAATGCAAAGTTTTGTAGAAGATCCACATGCATCCTCACGTAAGGTTGCACAAGTACATGATGTAGGTCGTTCTTCAGTCTTAAGGCCCGTTTTCACGCTACGTCTTATTGTACGTTTTGTTGGTCATATAAAACGTACGACAAAACGTACGTTTTGTCCAGTGTATACACACCATGTTTTTCCTTCCGTTTGGATTTCATTTCGATTCGACAAGACGTACGTTTTGCTGTTTACATGCAACGTTTTATTGTATAGGATTTGTCCTATCCAACAAAACGTACAATAAGACGTAGCGTGAAAACGGCCTTTACATGTATTATGTAAGAATAAATTTAAACCATACAAGATTAATTTATTGCAAGAATTAAGTGAAGATGACTGATCGTAGATTAGAGTTTACTGAGGTAATGATGGAAAAAATTGAAAATGATGAAAATTTCGTTAACAGAATATGTTTTTCTGATGAAGCAACCTTTACACTGTGTGGAAGTGTAAATCGACACAATTTAAGGTACTGGAGTAACTTAAATCCACACTGGATGCGTAAAAACCATACTCAAAAACCACAAAAATTAAATGTATGGTCAGGTAAAATAGGTACTTAGTTAATTGGGCATTTTTCATCGAAGGAAATTTAACGTCAGATAGTAACGAAATGTTAATTAGAAATGAAATTGTACCTACACTGAGAAACTTGTTTGGGGCCAATTTTAATCAGATATTGTTTCAGCAAGATGGAGCTCCACCTAATTTTGGTGTAAATGTTCGGCATTATTTAGATGAGATATTTCCCGGACGATGGATTGGTAGACGAGGTACAATTAAATGGCCTCCAAGTTCACCTGATTTTAATCCTAAAGATTATTTTTATTGAGAATACTTGAAAAATTCAGTTTACAAAACTAAACCAGCAAGTCTTGCAGAGCTAAGGCAACGAATTATCGATGAATCTCGAATAATTTCTAGACAATCATGGAGAAACGTGGTAGACGCATTCTACCATCGATTAGGGTTCTGTCAACTCACAAATGGAGGACATTTGAACACTTGATAAAGTAACAATTATGCTAAAAAATGTTGTAATCTACCAATTGTTAAGTTTTAATGTAATTAAAAATAGTTAGTATTAAAAAATTTATTAGGCAATTAGGTGTTGCCAGACTTCCATTTTATGTATTTAAGACCTTCCAGACGACGTAAAATTATAAGTGTTACATATGGTTGAACTTGTATTGAATAGGAGATTTCAATATGACTAAATATACAGGGTAATGAATTTGAAAAACCAAAGTTACTAATAATATAAGAGAAACGGAAAATCTGGCAACAATTGTACATATCAAATATGGAATCTCCGTATCCCAAAATAGGTTTACCTCAAATTTTGTACAATTATGACTAGCAATTTACGAGATAATTGGCCGTTTCCAGACTTTGGGCCACTCTGTACATGTCACTATGTTTATCCGTCTCCAAAGACCAGTGTATGATTAATCAGAAAAAAATTTTAAAATAAAATTGGCAGGTATAGCCATTAGGTTCCCGCGTGACGTAGCTGCGCGACCGAACCAAATTTAGCGACGACAATCGGCATACCGTTTAGTCTGTGTATCGTGCGTCGCCACGTGTTTCAGTAGCAACTAAAATGTCGTGCTTTAGAGAACGCCGGGTCTTAGAACAAAATAATTAAAGTTAATAATAAGACTACGCCTTGAGGTTTTCGAAATGTGGTGCTATAGAAGAATTTTAAAAGTTTCCTGGGTGGAGAAGAACCTCATGGTTAAAGAACTGCGAGATTGGTATGGTGTAGATACAAGCATGCTATTTAGGGTGGCAGTGAATAAAATTAAAATAGCTATGATGGTAACCAACGTTCTGAAAGGACATGGTACATGAAGAAGAAGAAGAATAAGACTACAAATGATTATTCTTCCTATTGTGGATTAACCCAACAGAAAGTGGCTAATTTACTAAAAATAGTGGACACACCTAAGTCTTCTGATAGTAAAGAGGAGCCATTTTGTGATAGGTAGTAGGAGTGAAAATTTGCCAACTGGAGAAAGTGATCAAGAAAGAAGTGCTGAAGAAGAAATTAATGACGATCCATTCAGGTTCTAGGTCGATTTCATAAAACGAGTTTACGCTAAAAGTTCAGCGACCCTCCAAAAGTGACTTATTTGTTATGAAAGTTATACAACAGACTAAAATATTATTCTGTTGTCGTTCTAGCCTTAAATAGGAGGAAGACGGAAAAAATTAAGTGAAGTGACTGTAGATAGCAATAATTTATAATAAAAACTTAAAGAAAATACTTTACCAATCTATAGCACCACCCCAAAATGCATGACAGCTTCAACTGATGTGGTGTTACATTTCCAAATTTTTCAACTTGCAGATAAGAGTGTACTGCGGCAAGAGCGCATGAATGATATTTATATGGTAAATCAAAGGTGGTCTTATCCAGTAATTGCAAATATCTTGGCCTAAGATGGGGTACGTGAATGAAGTCTTCTAACTGATCATTCAAAATATCTTCTTTAATTTGTTGGACAACTGCCTGGAGAGCATTCTCCTCGACTGACCAGTCAAGATCTGTTCGCCTGTTAGTGTATGGCAATCTACAAAAATCATTTAGTGGTTATATAAATATCCTACAATATCTAAATTAAATGGAAAAAGTTCTAATAGCCCTCTCACATCTTATACTATGTGGTCCATATGTATGGAATAAATTCATTTTTAGCGTTATTATGTACTATGTGAAAAAAACCTGAAACAGTTCGATTTTTATTCTTAAATTAAGAATTTACAGTATGAAAATAATATCCCCCTACAGCACCCCCTTTGAATTAGATAGCACCCATTCGAAAATTTAAATAGCAAAGGGGGTCGTGTAGCACCTTGTTGGAAAGGGATTTTAGTCCTATGTTTAGTAATATTAAGTTTTTTAAGTTTGGT